>CM075173.1:3821068-4338233 GCA_037576465.1 Parascaris univalens
TGCTATAATTAGAAGCAAAGAGCATCATTGAACCTAGAAGGAAAATTTCCTTGAAAGATTCGTCAAGCAGTGCAGATATGCAAAACACGAGCATGTCTAAACTAGATGCGCAATAAGTGCAACTCTCGACTCCAAAATGTGCTAAAAGCACATCAACTAAGATCATATTTAACAGTCGTTGACGTAGGAGAACCTTTAAAGGAGCTAGTTCGTCACCAGATGCTGGTATTTCGTGCTTTGGCTTATTTTAACCGCTATTCGACTCAAGATCGACGGTATGGGACCGCTCGGAGGCAATTTATGCTTGTCTTGAAAGTCTGACTATCAAATTTAACAATTTACAGTGACTAAGAAGTGATGTTCTTTTGACTCGAGCAATCTAAATCCATCGAAGTGGTCTTCAACACTACTTTTTCACGCTGACGAAATCGTGGGTGGAAGAATGGCAAAACACTGGTCTCCATACAATTATTACACAGCATAGATAGCAATCTTCAGAGCTAAAATGTCAGGAGTAACCAATGGTTTTTCTAAAGACTCGAAATATTGCAAGAACGATGTCCTACACGTTTCACGATTGGAATGTCATTTATTTGCCTGAGGAGAACTCCCTTCCCCTTTGATCCCCTTAATTTCATTCCTTGTTATTCCTTTTGCATGTTATATTTCTAGAAAAATCTACTCCTATTATCACTAACTTTGGTAAGGCTGGGCGCACTGATTGCCGCAGTTCACTCCTCCTCCTTGAGCAAATTGCAGGATTCTCACAAGTTCAACGATATTTGTTGGCAAACTTTAATGATGTAAGACATAAACGACAAACAATGCTTCTTTATCTGATATTTATTAGAATTTCCAACATGGGTTTCATGATAAAATACAAATACAACGTGAGAACAGGAAGGCAGACACAGCCAGACGAAAAGCAAAAAGGAGGAAACCGGGAGAAGTAATTGCATGCAAATAGCATTCGAAACTAGGGACTAATCATTTGGACGCTTTTTTGACAGTATAGGAGGGAAGTGAACAACGGTGCAGAATTGAGAACGCTTAGGGAGTTCCTTTAAAGAGCTTCAAAATTTCTTCTTTTTGTAATTCAGAATTATAGAGAAGGGAGAAATCCTACGATCGTAAGCTTCCACTATGGGAGTGGAAGCTTACGATCGTAGGATTTCATTGCATTCATTTATTTGGGATGCAATCAAAACAGTAAGCATCAATGCTGCGATGACAGTGCCGAATGGCGAGAAACAACACTAACGCTACAAAGATTCGTTTGATGGAAAACTGCGAGTAATCCAACAAGTTGAAATTTCCACAAAACATTTATGTATAGACAAAAGTAAACATTATTCAACGCGAGCAGAGGAAATTGTGCACTTTTTATGAAAATATTTTAGCCGAGAAAAATACAGATATAAAACAAAATATTCACATTTTCAGCTGATATTTCTATAAAACCAGTTCCAGAAAGTGAGCGAATACACTGCTTCTTTCTTTTCAATATAATAATACAAACTCCGCCTTAACAAAAATACGCCGAACCGCACAGACGGTCGGTGGGCAATGAGATCACGGCTTTCAGCTGCATGCTACCTCGATACTTCTGGCTTATTTGGAAATGGTAAGGACGGAAAGCAACTCAACCAATGGTCTTCAACGAGTGAATCAAAGACCTTCGTAGAGTGGACAGAAATCTTGGCAAATGATGACAAATTTTACTGCATAATAAATGCTGCCACTCCTGCCGCCAACAAACAGTGCCAAAATGACAAACGCAATACAGTTTCATCGACGAAAAGTGACCAGTAAAACAACGCTCCGAACCATTTTAACATAAACATTTCAGAACCACGTGCACGTTGAAGGAACGGAACGATCAAAAAACTAGCCCGGCCGATCCGCCGATTCTTTTCATCACAAATATGAAATAAACACTGTGAAACCTGTCGTTTTGCGACTGTTACGCGACTCGTTTTGCTTCTGCAATTCAAACTAATTGCACTACCTGAGTTAAATACTTCACCTTTGAATCCAATAAACCTAGTGGCTTCGTCTGCCACAAATTTTGCAATACGCAAAAACATTTACGAATTCAAACGTTCCCCTGAATGTCCCATTCAGAAGGTTCAAAATTCCACCTATTGGTGCTAAAGCCGAGTGCAAATGTGAAAAGCAATCCCAAATTTCACTCGGCTTACTTCAGGCTCGATTTGATGATGGTTAGCGAGATCTCTTTTCCTTCGCCAACATTTCGGCACAACAGCGATCTTGGGAGTTGCTATTGTGATAGCTAGCCTTGATACCGTTGAAGCCATCAACGAAAAGTGATCGCAAGCAGCTATCGCGCTCTATTCGAAGAAGACAAGGTCACAGTTGCAATAAAAGATTGTCACTTGAATCGATCACAGTTCAGCATATAACAAGGAATCACAGAACGAATCCCATTTTTTGTACAAAAATTTTCCCACCGTCGACATTAAAATTTCAAATTTATATAGAAGTTCCGGAAATTTAATGTGGCTGCCACTTCCGAAATCTATTCAGAAAAGACCGGCAAACTGCGCGCAACGATGGGTTGATAATTGGGCATTCATTCAGTCACATCACGGCGCTGATTCAATGAAGAAAGAATTCACCACGAATACAGAAGAATCACATTTACAAATATCATTACCGAATATATTTCAAATTTCTCAACTGTAAAAAATGGATATGTTTTTTTCTTCACAGCGATTATAGATAAGAACTGAACAAATAAAGGGTAACACGCAATAAAAAACCATAAAATTACTCCAACACCCTAACTGATGTGTACTTACTGTAGTGCATATCAATAATAAACTTAAACCCGAGAGATCATAAAAGTGAACCAACGTCAAACAGTCGAAGAAATAACAAAACTACTGGTTCCGGAACCTCTCCATCACAATTGTGAATAAACGAGGCAAAAGTGTGAATAAGAGCAGTGTGCCCACCGGCAGCTTATCTTGCACATGCAACCATATGCACTTGTTTCTGCATTTATAAATCCCGCGGCTAATCGGATCTGCAAATTTCGGAACGCATCTAGCCTCGGGAGGGAAATAGGAAGGACTGATCTTATAATGAAGACAAATCACTGAGGAGATGAATATTCGAAACGAACCTCCGACATGCAATTAATTAGTGTAATTGCTTGTTATATGTGCTAATAAATTTCTGAACAGTTACTGCTAGACAACACACTTCGTCTATAGCAATTTAACGTAAACCTTTGCATTCCGAACGAAGTGAGAATGGAGGTAAAATCTCAGATAAGGAAGGCTTAAGGGTATCCAAAATTCCGGAAGAGATACAAATTTGAGGAAATGAGGCCAAAAAAGGGGGATTATAAATGGGAGGTGTCGTATCTGCATATGAATGCTCGGCGAAATCAATGGTCCGTCATAAATAAACAGGTGTTAAAGAATGCGCTTGCTCGTACTCGCTCCACCTGGCATCATCTGATTCATGAGTGAGGAATCGCTCACCAACTTCCTTTTCGAGGCACCTCAAGTCTGACCACAACTGATAGTTCTGCAAGCATTTCGTTTAAAGTTTGTTAAACGACAAATGAGATCAATATTACGTTAAGCGGCGAACGCAAATTACTTATTTATATGCATCAACTGTATACAAATTACCTGTGTGTAGTAAGGCGAATTACACTGGTACTTCATTAAACAACCATAAAACTTCCATATATTGACAAGAGTCGTTAAAACGGTTCTGCCGTTAGAACATTTCATCGGTGAATGAATACTGCTAGAAATGATTGAAATAATTTGATAGCATATTTGCAAATGAGATGACCAAACCCTTTTGCCTCAAAATGGTTATTTTTCCCACAGTACACTGGTTTACTGGTCTGACTTGTTTTAGTTTTCAAACTAACATGTGAAACGTTGAAAAATTCAATAAAAATCAAAAACCGAGGAACGAGTAAATTAAGATAATGAAAACAAAGGCAGTGACTGACGCTCACTTTCGGTCTTTAAAAGTATTTTTGTCATATACACAGGAACTGTCGGTCAAATAAGTATCTTGATTCCTTTTCCCGGACCCTAAGGCACTGAATACAAAGAATGGACCTAAAGAGATTAGAAATGGATTTTTGAAAGCAGCTGCTCGTGAAATACCAAATAGTTTTAGCACGACACTAAATGAACTGTTGGTTAAGTATAGTTTCAGACGCCGCATGATGTTTTCTCACGTTACCGCTTTGATGTAATTATAGCAAAATTCAGAAAATTCAACTTCAAAACACTAATTACACTTGCGATGCGATATGGAAAATTTTGTGATCTCTGCAGCCCAAGGCTATCATCAATTTCGGACCCTTCTGCATTAACTCCTAAGTTTCCGCTACAATTTAAAGCCGCAAAACATCGTGGACGGCGATCTTTTAAATGCTTATGAAGTTGGCAATAATACAAGCAAACATTTTACATGCACTTTCATAAAACTTCCTCTCCTCATTACAAGGACTACATCTCTGCACTGAAGAACATTGCACCTTTTATCCTCTAAAGCAAACTTTTATAACTCATTCTCAGCAATTAAGAATATCTTCATAGCAACAGTTCCGCTTGGAAAAGTGGATTCACTTTTGTAAATGAGCACTCATTACTGGAGACATGCAAATCGCAGGTAGGGCATCATCAATGAGCGTTCCCAAGCACAAAAACCGAAAAGGATCTATTGCAAGTTGATCCTATTTATCCTCATCTGGCACTACTTAGCGTTATTTCACCCATCAGTGACGACGAATGCATGCTCGTGAAAACTCCGTTAATCAAGTGAAAAATTCGTCTGAGAGCGTCTTGGGATCTAATGATTTCAAAGCATTCAAGCAATAAAAATCGAAAATCTTTAAGCATACATCGTCATAACCACGAAAGAAAAGAATCTGGAGTGGAAACTTTTGAATGAAAAACATCTCCCGCGCTTCCATCCAAGGGGATAACGTCTGCGACTACTATTACTATACTGCTTTCCTGTCTTATTATCGACAGTGTTAATATTAATGCCGTTATTATCAACATTAGCATTGATAACATTACTACTGTTATACGTAACTACAATTAGTACCACTAAATATACTACGGGTGTTATTGCTGTCATCCATCACTAATAATAGTGAGGCAATTCTACCACTACAGCTATTGTCAGAAATGTGTCAAAAAAAGCTACTGATAAACTGAAAGAACCGCAGAATTGGGTTTTTCCTGCGTGTTGTACCTGTAGCCAAGCGTGACTCAGCGCTTTGAGAACAGACAGTCGTTTGCTCATCTTCACTTGCAGCAAGCCATTAATGAAATCTATAGCAGTCGCCGTAATATCTCTCCATGGATTTGGCGGATACATAAATTCGGCATTCTGAATCTGATCGTTTATGTCTTCATCCTCGTTGAATGGAAATGTTCCCGACAAGCTAAAAAAAAATAAAAATGAAAACAAACTTGGTGTGATGACAATATGCTAAAAAGCTATTTGGTATAATGCTACCAATCCCCAGTACGGCCTATCCAGTTTGCCCCCTTATGTTTTTGTTACTTCTTTGTTAATGGGAAAAATGTACACTAACTCTTCACAGGTATCGAAATTCAACAGACAGCATTAACTTATAAAAAATGGCGGGTTCGTAACGCACATAAGGGGTCTCTTATCTTTCACTTCTTCTGCTAAATTAATGACTTTAGCAGAAGTGAAGGGTAAAAAAGACAGGAGGTGCAAAACAAAACTAAATTTGAGAAACAGCATTTAAATTAATGACTACCACGGCGCTGAATCGGAAGAATGAATGCGAATAAGCAAGTGAAATATTTTCGTCGCGTATAAAAAAAGCTCGGAAAATGAATACTGGATACTTGCGGAAAATAAGAGAAAGAAACGAAATCGAGGAATGAGGAATTTAAATGACTTATAAATACCACTGGCTGGATTCAAGAGGGGCTGAACTAAAAGAGGTGGCGAGTCTACAGCTATCTCTTCTTTTTTGTTCCTTCAACTCCACAACGACTACACAGTTTGCAAACTCTACACTCTCTAAACCCTACAGCATTTGCATATATTAAACACAGAATTTACATTCAGGACCTCGACGCTCTACGGACTATATTAGAATTTATAGGTTACACTTGTCTTTTACACAGTATCTTTTACATAATTCTTGTTGGACCAAACCGCCTTTTGAGTGAGAAATATTTTTATACATGAGGAGGAAAAAGATGAGAAGAAACCCTAGAAACGTACCTAACGTAAACGATCACGCCAACGGACCACATATCTAATGAACGATTGAAACCTTTATTGCGAAGTACTTCAGGCGCTGAAAGTATACTTTTTTAACACTTTACGCCCATGGCATTTCAGAATTTCCATTGAAAAAATAATACATACGATAAAAGACACATACTGCAGTGAACGGCTACTCGAACTGCATCGTACTGAATACGCAGACTTGCTCGCTGGCCGTCTACTTAAGTCAGGGATTGCCGAATGAATTTTTCATTGGCAAATTCAGCTAGTATGGCATACAAGAACAGCTCGTTCCTCATTCTGCATTAAAATAACTGACCAGCAAACACAAACAGCCACATACATGTTAGCAGACAGGGCGTAAATGTCATGTCATGTAATAGATAACCGATCAGATGTTTAAACCCCTCAGTATATGCATATAATGTAACAACCCATAATTAAAGAAAATAGGCCAGGATTACTGACAATTCTTTTCGAATATGAATCAATGCGCTAGTTAGGACGGCAAATGAATGATGAAAAAAGAGCATTGACGCCATCACCCACCGAGATAAGCGGGTGTACCGACAACAGAACGCCGAAAGCTTCGCTCGCCTATTATACGTGCAAATCCGAAATCACATAATTTCACCTGCAATAATATTTCGATAGGCAAATCTCCGATGAGTTTCAACCTACAAATTTATAAGTGAATTAAAAAATGATGAGAGCTTATTCGATTGACAGAAACCTTATCAAATGAATGATGGCCTATAGACTACCTTACGACAAAGATACAATAAAACTTCTACTAAATTAGCATCGGTTTGGCAACCGTAGATACTTGATTAAAAGTAATTATGAAGATTAACTTCGACTTCTGAGGTCAATAAACATTTCATACGGAAATTTATCTATTGGAGTGGTATAAAAGAATCTGTGAAATAAAGAAACGTCATCCCCAAGCTTGCAGACATGATTTTGATATCTTGTGATAGGCATGGGTTTACATATGAATATGGTACAAGCTTTTAAAAAAGATCGACGCCATCTGAATCAACTTCAAAGATGACTTCATCATATAGACTTTATTCGTCCAACAATACATCTAGAAGAGATCATTAAAATAAATGAGTTAATGCCTGAGGGAGATCCGAATCGGAAGCGAGTAGAATATTTTCCGGCTTCAAATCGCAATGAACAATATTCTGACTATGTAAATAGCGGAGCGCTATAAGGATCTAAAATAAATTGCGTTATTGCGAAGAACTGATTCGTTTCGGTTATGAAAAAAACGTTGACATCAAAATAGCGATTGGAAGTTCACATGAGTGAGCAAATATTCCATCCGAGCTGAGAATGTGGATGAAAATAGCAATTCCCTCATTGCATAGCCTCCACCCCAACAGCCATATGAGTTATAATAGAAGTAATAAAATATCCACTTCAACTTAGTACTCTTATTTTGAATAAAACAACCGCTCCCTTAAAAGCTTCCACTAAAAAAGATTCGGCTCACCTATATTTGATAATCGACTGCAAATTTCCATATGCAAATATTCTTGCGCGTTTCAAATGCTCATAATTCTGTTGATGATGAATGATATAAAACTTCAGAGCTTCACTTCAGCGGTGCATAATGTATTGATAACACTGGATTGAAGACAGACAAATACACAATAGAGAAAAAACGCAGTGAAGTTATAAAGCTCTGTCAAGTATAGAAACTACTCAACAACCAAAAACGATGGGTTGTCATCATTTTTCCATAAACCTTTTCTCTACTGGATGTTCACGCTACTGAAACAGTTAATCACTCAACTTTATACATTCCCTTTATTCTCTTGCTGCGATCCAGGGATCGCGATTCAAAAGTATCACGTGCCGTAGAAACATATGTTTCAAAGTGAACCTGATGCACGAGAAATTCGGTGATCCGCTCGGAGAGTCGGCCTTTCTCGCTACTTAATATCATTTCAAGCATATCGCCTTTTAATTTCTCCATAACGACGAATATCCTATCGGGTGTTTCGAGCATTTGCTCGAATCCCACCACTCCTGGATGGCGAACTTTCTAAAAAATTAATTTTTTAAATCGGGCGACTTCTACCGGAGACTAGTCCAATAAAAACATCTAGCTACTAAAAAAATTTCTGTTATAAGAAGTAATTCGTAGTTTCCAAAAATTTCAGAGGAAATGAAAAGATAAGGAAGGAAACTCACGTTGAGGGAAGTGCGAAACAAATTTTTTTCGAACATCTAATTGTACCGAAAACTTACTCAAAATGAATGAACAGGATGCTGTAAATTTTAAAAATATGCTTCTAACTGATCTCATCGAGGGAAATTCACCGAAATTTACTTCGAGTATTTCAAACGGCAATATTTTCATTTGCGAATTGATATTTGCCTCAAGTGCTCCTCGAAGAATAACTAATGAATTGCATTAATTAAATGACAGTCGCATAATTGCAATCGTGCTAACTAGCCAACTAATTTTAATTCCCGTTTCCAATAGAGCAAAACAATTTGTGTATTAATTTCAAAGCAAGATTAAACTTCTACTCGTCAGCTCGTCAGAACCCTTAAACTGACGCCGCGCATGGCAATAAACCTCACTAAGTGGGGCCATGGTCTGGCTTTTCAATATGCACACTTTACAGTGTTGTAATATATGAATAAGAATATGTAAGTTGCCACAATGGGTTTTTAATTCAGTGACCGTCACGTAATGAAGAAGTGTTGCATAAGGACTGCAAAAAAACAAACGTTCTCAGAATACAGCTTGAAAGAGATTAGTGCAACACTTCGAGGCAATCTATTAACCTGCAATTAACTGTGCAACAATCATCTGGAATCTTTTTTAAAACATTAGTTGCAATTTCAACAGCAGATGGCATAGAAAAAAGGCCAACTTGTAAAATATCGACTTCAGTCCTTAACGCAGCTTCTTTATTGCTTGGAAATTTCAACTTGTCGATCAACTTTACGGCAACATGCTTACCGGTTTTCCGTTGAATACCTGCAGATTGCTATCACATGAGACAATACGATGCATAAATAAAACAGAGAATAATTTGAATACAATACAGCCAACTACCATGGTATATTAATAAATTCACTAAATTCCGCAAACAGTCGCTTAGAGACCAATTTTTTCCATCATTCTGGTATCCAAAGAACCAAATGAAAGTCTTCCAAGCACGCCAACATGGTTGCGATTCCTGCACATCCATTCACTATTTCAATTGTGGTTTAAGAGCAACTTTAGTAATTTTTCCCAGAAAACGGCCGGTTGTACACACTCAATCAGGCAGTTTGTTCACAAATAGTATAATTCCTTTGACGACATCTCTTTACTACCAACAAATCTGTAAACCCGAAACTGGGAGACTTGCTATCGTGTCTTTCTCATTTAAATCGGGAACGGCATTCAAATATCAGTGCGAACACACAATAACAGAACTGTGCATAATGAACCATTCCGCTGGTATCATTCCACTTGAAACGCACAGCGGTAGCAGCAGCAAAAATTACTACAGTAATTTTCACTTATGGTCATCATTTTACTTTATATTTGCCCACTAATTTATCTACAGCGTAAGTGGATGATACTTAATGTATTTCCATCGCTGTTATTGCTTTCTCATCGAACTTTTGTAGTGAATAAAACTCAAGCAAAGTCTTTATCCTCCGAGCCCCCTCAATGAGACTGCAACCGAGATGTACAGAACAGCCGCATTTCACAGAAATACCCCTGTCGAAGCCTTCAGTACTCGAAACACAGCATGGGCTTAGTTTTTTTAGCTTTAAAATTCACCCATGAAACAAGTGACACCTAGAAACGCTAATGAAGCACTTTTAACTTAAAGCTTCCCTCTCCTCCTTCCGACTCTCACCCCTCAAAAATCACTCAATTCCATCATCTAGCCACTTCATCAAGACTACTACTGTTTTAAAGGCAAAAAAAGAACAATCTTCGGTCGCAAAAAAACATTATAGGGAATGATGAGGCGAGTTAAAGCATGATGACCTCACAAAAAAATGTGGACGGTCATAGGATAAAATGAAAAGTTTTAATGGGTAAACGAACCTCCATAAACAGTACCAAACTGGCCCGATCCAAGAATTTCATCAGCGAATATCTGATAAAGTTGTGAGAATTCTTGCTCACTTTGAATTTGTACACCAAGATGACCTGTCTCACCTGAAATAAACTGCTTCGATAAATGAACCTAAAACCCTCATCAGACAATAATATGAAAAAATATCATATTATCAAATGGAACCCTAAATGATTATTTTTTATAAAATGAATAAAATATACGTGTGGTGAGAAAACTTCGCAAAATCTTCTCCTTCACCTAAGAGCATGTTTAAAATGAACTCTCTTCCAATATTAAAAGCTTTAGTTTTTTCGTGCCCGCATTTTTGTCACGATACATATAATAAACTATATGTATGAGCGTAGACATGGTGCTATTTGTAGTTTGATAGAGGCTTTATGTAGAAGTGAAGACTCTAAAGATCAAGAAGTTAGTAAAGTAGAGGGAACTGGCGATTTTTCGTAATAGCTGGTTTAGAACAGCACCGTAGAATAGCCGTTGTCACTGGTCGACTACATCGTGTCTAAGCAGTAATTTCTATTCGCCAAAAATTTGAGTAACGGGTGAATAAAAGAACCATAAAGTGGACTTTAAACGAGAAGAACTAACCAGGGATAGGGAGTTTCAACTGCGAAATATCTCGTTGACTACGGTCAACAGCAGTGGTTGGAGAACTTGACTGGGGAGTGACCGGCATAAGCGCTTGTCTAATAGCACTTGCCCAACTGGTCGCTGATTCCACCCTCATTGAATGATGATTCGACGGCATTCCTGCTGCAAAAAATCATTTTGCATTCATCTTTCAGAAAGGCAAAATCCCTGCTCTCCTGTCTGATCGATTCTCAGCAAGAATCATAGTCATATTCTCAGTTTTATGTTCCCCTACTGAATTTCTGAAAAAAATTCAAGAAACATCAGTATGAGCATAGTAAGGCAATAGTACATCTAAATTCTCATTTGACCCCTGTCATCAAACAGGGTAATGAATTAAGGATTTAAAACTTTGAAACCGTGATGCCGAGAGGTTTCCATGATGAAACAGAGAAGCATTTTTTAAGAATCGAACTAAACTTGTTGGGAAAAAGTAAGAAAAAGGTTTCATCATGCAACTGAGACGTGGACTGCTTAACTGCTAAACAATGAGCTCGACGGTCGTCAAAGTATAAAACAACGACAATTTAATGGAATTTCGCAAATGCGACAATTAAAACGGCGAATGAGTGAATTTTTTGAGTGCTCACTGTGAGAACACAAATTAAGAAACGAGTAAATATCTATCAATCAATTCAATGCGTTCATTTCCTTGGGTCTGTGCATATTCAAGCTTCCATTCACTTCCGATGCATCTATCGATGTGATCTGAAATTTCTTTCTTCATTCCTATTAAATATTTGAAAAAATTTCAGGTGGCGCGTAAGTACCAGGAACCTAACAAATTCAGGATTTGTTGTGCGCAATTTGTGTCTAATTCTAAAACGATCATCAATTTATGCTCGCTTACTGTGGCAATTAAGTTGCTTCTCAATGGACTCGCAAATCCTCATACTCGGTTAGGTTTCCCGTTGAGGCTCGAATTTTATTTATCATTATTATTGGAAAGTTCCGCTTTGTTTATCGAATACGTTTGCTCATCCTCACACTCTGTCGAAACTGCTCTATTGTCACCCTCACACTCTGTCGAAACTGCTCTATATTGGTTATAATTTTCAAATCAACTGCACAGAATCGACGCTTCAATTAAGAAATAGAGAAAACAAAATTTGTTTTATTTTACACTGAACATCGCGGACAATTCAAGAGAAACAAAACTTTATTTTTCTTCTAAAAAGAAGTGAAATTTTGGTTTGAAAGGAACTTCAGCTATTTTCTCTAAAAAAATTCATAGTTAAATAAGAACGGCGTTCTCCTCAGGCAGCCTAAGACAATCCAACGACCACTAAACTTGACAAATAATGGATTGTTTCTCCACCAAAACCGGTGTTTCTTCTCGTTTCTCATTTCTTTGTTTCTTTCATAGACTGAGATTCACTTAAATCTCTAGTTTGCAGCTCTTTCAGCTCTTATCACTGCGGTGGTTTAAAAATCACTCACAATGTTGCAGCAGAAGTTCACTCTGAAAGTTGTGGAATTAATATTCAATGAGAATGGTGGTAGTTTTCATTAAAGAGCATTTAAATGCCTATTACATTATTATGCATTAAGTTATCGAATGAACAAACCCATGCGAATTCCGTTCCATTCTATTTAAACACGCCATATTGCAAGCAATGCAAACTGCGAAGGCAACATCCCATCGCTAACATTCGGAGATATAAAGAAGTGGGAAAAAACCGTGCGGGAATCAGAACTAGAGATGAGTGAAAAAAAAACAACACGTTGTAAGATCTATTTGTATCTTTCGCGGACAAGGAAGAGCATGGAAACCGCGATGCATTTCGAAGTCACGAACAACTGAACGAGGAAAATCTACAAATTTCTTTGCACCTGAATAACTTACAAGGTGCTCCTACAACATTAATGGTACTATATCACTAGTCTGTACATATCAGTCACTTGACCTCCTTCATATTTTCAAACACCATGGTGAAGGCTTCGCTAGAATTCTTTAAGAATTTTATATTTTCTTGACTTGGAGACACCTTTAGGCAATTTTTGGGAACCCTCCCCTTCCAAGACCACGGTAGACTTATGGTACCTCCAAACTTCCGAGTCTATCACCAATAATATTTATATAAACAAAATTCATTGTTTCTGGCTTTTTTCATTCGCTATTCCTTGTCTATAGTCTGGAAAAATTAAAAAATGAATTACAATTTTAGTGGTTAGGATCGACCTCGTTTTCCATTGAAATGCGACGAGCAATCTTGGCCTATTACACGCCGCAGACCATTCAACTCGATGCAAACAATCCCCGCGTCACAGACAGAGGTAGCGCAGCACTTCTTTATACTCAGTGGCTTGCTAATGCGACTACGATTAAATACGATTAAATAATCGACGATATGACGTCTGCATTACGGTTGTAGCGATTACAGCTCCTGTATGCGGACAAATATTAGTATTCAAGAAGAGAGAGAGGAACGGGAGATAAAACAGCGTCAGAGAAAAATGAAAATTCCAAGCTCTGAAGTATCAGTTCATATTGAGAGTGGGTAAAGGTCCACAGTTTGTTGGAGGATTCGACAACATGAGACGGCCGAAAGAACCATTTTTATCGAAACTCTATGGAATGATATAAAGATATGCAGGAAAACTCGAAGGAAAATGCATTGCAGCAGCTGGCCTCTATGGCACTTATTAACACGTCAAACAAAATAATCGCCAATGGATAAACATCTATCAACGTAAAACAGTGAATGGAACAACAATTCAGAGAAGATCGGTCTGAACGTTAAGCCCTCCTCGAATGTGAGACCTTATATAGCAGAAGATCCTTTTCTTGAAATATAAACTCTTATATTAAACTCGTTTTGAAAAAACCCGACCACTAACGACATCTCACAATGCAGTGAGTCATCAGTACTATTGAATTCCGACTATCAAGTGGGAATAAATTCGAAAACTGCTCAACCAAACTCAATGCTGTTAAACTCCCCTTCCATTCCTCGCCACATCTCCTCCGCACTAGCAAACTGCCTTTAAGCACATGTTTCTGAAAAGCGATCCAAATTCTTGAGAAGGAACAAGACCATTTTCCTACATATATATATATATATATATATATATATATATATATATATATATATATATATATGTGCACATGCCACGCACATACAAAGAGGTTATTAATGAAGAACCGTTTCTTAAGGACGAGTGCAGTATTCATTACATATATGTAATATTCAAAGCAGCGATACCATTTTGTTCGAGTGGTGCGTAGCAAAAGTGTGCGAATGCAGAACGCACTGCTAAAACGTCGGACGAATTTGTCGACCAATTTGAGTAATCTTCATAGGGCGATGCAGGGCGACAATATGGTTGCGGATATTGCTCAAAAAAGCCGCCAAGATCATTCTGTGTTGGCAATGAGCCGAAAGTGCTGTTAGAGCAGGATAATGCACTGTATGCAAGAGTGCGGTCGGTCTCGATGGCACAAGGGTAGACGAGTTGACGCTGCGGTGAAAAATGCACCAGCGGATATTCACACGATGGACTCATCACGCAATCGTATTCATTTTGCAATAGCATTATGCCAACTCAACCACAAACACCTTAAAAATAAACGCCTAATGTGGTTCATAATCACGTATTCCATAACGAGTGGTGCACCAACGAAAAACCAACAACCTCCAGCGACAAAAGTTCGCAGCGAAAACTCAATAACATAAAACTTCGAATAAACACCTGTCCTAACTTTCAAGAATGCAGCTTCGAAGAACTTTTAAGTGCAATTCAACTAGAAATCAAATTAGTAAGAAGATGCACGAAAAGTCAAGGGAACTTCCCTGTGCTAGTGAAATTGAGGATTATTATTATCTACATATGCTTTCTTTGATAATATTATATCAAAAACAAGTTTAAAAAGAGGATAACATGGCATAAAGTCGAATTGAAACGATGTCCTTAACGCACTTTTTCTCATTTGCAAATTTCCACCGATCAAGTACGCTCATAAAGGCTACCTACAAGCTAGCGCTTGCTTATTATTGCCTCTCCGTTTAGTGTATGGGCCAATATTCGGTCGGTCGGACGAATAAAGTGGCTTTCGCTGAATGTAATCTCATCAAATATGTAAATATGGTTGATATGGCATCGAAGTAGGCAACCGGCTAGGGAATTACTACTACGAAGGAAAATGGGCCAGCAAAACAGCAATAATTAATTAATGAGTTACGAAACGCACTGAACTAAGCGGGTTGATCGTTTAGTAAGCGAATAAATTATATGGGTGTAAATGATCCATTTCCTTCAACAAAATGAACTTCTTTCACCAACGAACTGAGTTATATCTGCGACGACGTCATCTACAAATATTAAGCGTAACGAGATGCAAATCGAACAACCTCAATGAATTACGCTTGTTATTGAGTCGTACGTATTAAAATAGCGCAAATATGGCAAATAAATGTGTGAAATGCAACGAATCAAAGAGAAGCAAAAACATGACAATCACTTCAAAATAATCAGTGAATTCAAGACTCTATTCAGGGTGAGGTTTCATTCATGGGACACACGATTTGTATTCACACAAACACGATATTACACATTTAAAATTCCTTCACTCCTTCATTGTCGACGGCATTATCTTCAATCGCTTGTGATTTTCACATGTACTTCTTAGGATTTCACTAAAACTGATCCACTATGAAAAGATTTCCTTCCATTAGTCAAGGCATTATGTAAAAACGGATTGGGTGGACCAGTTTCACTTCTCCATTCCCTCTACCTATGGATGGTGAATGGCGAATGGTCAAAAATTTCATCAGTGGCCCTTGACTATCGATCGTCGACGGCAATAAACGATAACGGAAAGCAACGAAGTTAAAGCCTTCGTTACCATTGGTCTTAACAAATTCCAAGTCTCTGGTTCCTCGATGTGACTTGCTCGGAGCTTTTGTTAAGGGATAAGCCCAAAAGAGACAAAAATGTCGCTCGATGATATTACCGAACTACCAAAAAATTTTACGAAAACGAGTGTGAGATTTCGAAACAACAACTGAAAATGAAGGAGAGGAATTAAAAAAGCAAAATAAAAAAATAACCGCAATCAAAATGAGTAGTAATGGCGTTTACAGGAAATGCAGAAAAAGGTGAACAGCGGAAAGTGTGGTGTTTTTAGACGCCCCAGAGAATAAAAAACATTTTGAAGTAGAGGCAGAGCAGCGCAGATTTGTCCGACCAAAAAGTATAGGAGATTCAGTTTGAAAGTGCTAAGGAGCTCAATAACACTTCATTACTCAATGTAGAAACCTTGAGAGAATATGCTCACCCTATGAAGCAATCCTCAACTAAGCGATGTGAAATACTGACGCGAAACATAGAATAAATGCTACGAAATGAACGAAAAATTTAGTTTATGCAGTTTGAAAATTTGCCACACCACGATCCTTTCGAACGAAAATACCTGCTTGGAAGGCCAACGTGCCTCACAGAAATGTTGCCATAAGTGCAGGCATGTGCATTCCGCATACTGCATGGATAACTTGGGGCTCACAATGAAAGACTTTCAGAAAAATGAAATGTCAATCTCCTCAATGTGGTGGGTCCTATCGATAACCACTCCTTGTTATTTTCAGAAATAAAAACGGTTTATAAGTGAAAACTCTGCTGTCTGAAAAAAAACTGGTAACAGACCATTCAATACGAACAAACTTTGGATGCTTTGTATACTGCGCAAATAGATTTTATGCGTAAACAGTGGAATACATTTTTCTTATGTCTTCTGGATCAGGCATCACAATATTCTCACTTACGAATTGACGCTAACGTGCATCGGACCGTTGCTTATTGATATATGCTTATGTGCTGCCCAATATACCAACTGCAGTCGCCGTTTTCCTAGAGAATTATAAAGTGGCCTCACCAGTTACGATTAACGAGGAAAAATGAGCATGACATAAATCAAATAATTAAACACCAACCAATATGCTATGAAAGATCAAACAATCTACAGAGAGAGAGAGAGAGAGAGAGAGAGAGAGAGAGAGAGAGAGAGAGGCGCTTTCAGGCCAGCAGCACAGTTTATAACAGAACTGTTCAACTATCACAGCTTTGACTGAATTCATAGATAAGCTAGGTGCATAAGGCAGTAGGCAAACAAAATGTAACACAAACAGTACAATTTGATTTGAATAAAGCTAACGATTTGTGAGTGGAAAAGGCTTTTAGTAGTAATGACAAATAGTCTCCACACTGAGAAAACAAGAAAAATTGTTCGCATCATATTTCGCAGGATCAGGAAATCAAACACAGTTTTTTTCGATATCGATTTCAACGTCCATTATTAAGTGTTGGACTGCCTTAAAGGCTGGTAGCCCTTCCTCCTTTCCCCTCCCTTTTGAGTCTTAGCAAACAGACCACTGCTTCAATGCATCATGTTTGAGAGACACTATAAGAAATCTAAATGAAGACCTCGGGAATAAGAACACCCACTGTTGTAAACAAACTTTCCTCATTAAAAAAATTATACATTTCTCAGAAAATGCTTTTTAGAAATTCGTTGAACAGATAGTGAAGGAATGAGTGAGAATTAAAGGAAATACTAGGAAAAATTAAAGCTGTAAATACACATTATCGTTAAACTTTTAATGTTACTTTTACTTGTCCATTTAATTTAATCTATCTGATTGATGATGAATAAAAGAATAATTTGAGAGTGGAAAGTGAATTACCCTCATTACCCAAGGTCCTTTCATCTGACGGCAGCTGGCGAAAACTGATCGCACTGATCGCAAAACCTAGACGGTTGCGTGAACGAAAGAAGTGGACCTCCCTCTCCAGTTTCCCCGCGACAACAACTTCATCATATAACTGAATTCATCTCAAGAAGACGACAGACATGGAATGACATCTGTTGTTTCTGGTTTTGAAAAGTAGAAAATAGTTCGATATTCTGGAAATTTAATGGTTAAAAGTATAACATGCGAATATTGGTGAAAGCACAAGAGATTTTAACCGGCGATATCCATAATCACTTATAAGTTCATAGGTACATGAGTATAGGTACACCAATAGATGCAGAGATACATATATACACTGGTAGGTGTATGGTGGAAAGACAAATCGGTGGGAACCAGTGTAGAATCAGCCCAATGAATACAATTTTTTAGGTTCATTGATAGGGCCAACAACAAAATGAGTGATTAAAAAGGCGTTTGGCAACTGAACATGCACAAAAAAATTTGACAAGCTGAGTTCCAAAGAGAGGTTTGCTTCCTTAACTGAATAACTGTAGAACCAATCAGCGAGGGAATTCGGCTAGGTAAACGACAACTGTGAGAGCAATTACGCGCCACTGAAACATGGAGATGATTAGCCAACGAATATAGAGCAACATAGACAGGTGACAGATGTAGAATAATATCTGCTAATATGCGGATCTTTTTTTTGGAAATGCAAAGAACAAAAACAGTTGGAAAATCACAGGAATTTTATAGTTTAAAAACGTGGGACGGAATCATTGAGTTAATTATATAAGGATTTCAATCGGAGATTTTGTGCGCCTATTAACCAACGATAGATGATCAGCTTTCTCATACTGCGAACAAACAAGAAATAAGATAACCGAGAATAAACGTAAGAACTTCCAATTCAGGAAGAACTAAATCGAAAAAGACATCGAAATTTGTGAAAAAATTTGAGTTCAAATGCACACATCAGTATATATATATAATTTACGAATCACTTATTCCTTCAATAAGAGGAAAGGTTCTTAGCAAAATGTGATCACGTTAAAAGGAAAGAATATGGTGGGAATATTTAGGCGCACGGTCGAGATATTAAAGAGATCATTGGATGAGTGAGGATTACTATTCTTCGAAAAGATAGGTCAGTAACAGACGAAGGAGAAGAAGATCACTTTTCCAACTTTTCAAACGTCAAAAATTTCCAGAAACCGAAGAACCACGCGGACATAAAAATTTTTTGATTTTCCAAATATAACCGCAACTAAGCCTGTGCTATAAATATACCTTTAGTAGTTCTATCGAGATTTGATGATACAGAGGCGAACAAATTTGCCTTCTTGCTCAAGCTGATGACTGTAAACTAATAAGGTTCTCAAAAACCAGAAGATGATGTGAACAAGTTATGGAGGAAGAAATAAGATTCGCAATAAAAGAGACCTCAGGGACGACGTATGAAACTGTTTTCTAATTTCACAACCTCAGAGGTGACATCGCTACAAAAATTTAATCGAGCGATTTGATTAGGAATCCGAAGCCTTTTTTACCGAACGATGAAAGTTGCAAATAGACGATTGCCAAAACTCCATTGATGAACGACATCAACAACTGCTACCCAACAAAACGGATACGAGACACGTTTGCCCGAATAAGGTGTGTACAGAACAGTATGAAGCTAATTTAAGAATTGTTAATCCAAATGGTGGAAAGAATTGTGGAAATTGGGACATTGAAAAATCCAGGATTGTGGAAAATCAAGCAAGCAAGTGGAAAGAGCTTGGACGAAGCAGAATGATATGCTCATTAACACAGCCCAGAACACCACCACCCAGTTTCGAAATCTGTAAAATGTCGATAGAACACTCACCAACAGAATTTTCACTGAAACAATCGGCAGTTTGCATAAATTTTGCGCAAAGAAAAACCCGACCCTATTTCTGGCTATATCTGATAACCGACAGAACAAGTACGGTATGTAGATGTTATACTGCCTTCAAGTGCCAAAAGCTCATAGACATAACAACGAACAGAAATAAATTGTGAATGAGTAGCCATATTCTGCAGTTTGAAGGGATGGAACCAGCGGACACACACAGACAAACAGAAACGATGTAAAAAAAAACCCTCCTAAACGTTTGCAAACGCGCATAAAAGACGTTTTCCTAGTTGACTGAACAGATATGCAGCTAAAAAAGAACATTTTTCCTCTGAGCGGAGACGACATCGCTTGTGGAACAAATATGCGAGCGAAAATCTCTACCGTCTCATTTTTCTAACTGCCCTTCTAACAAACATGATCTTTTTTTCAGAAGACAGTGAATTTTCGACGGTTTATGTCACAAAAAGAATGCTTCATTTTGCTTCCCTATACCTTCGCGAGCCTAAACATTTCTGCACAGGTTAACGTCATCCAAGCGTCGAATATGGCATGTTTAGTTTAGTGCCTTTCATAAAGACGACCATTAGTGTGACAAAACTGTTTTGGAAGATTACGAATTTATATTGCACACTCAATACCTATAATACTTCATCACTGTGAATTTGAAAAAAACCAGTTGAAAGCATCGTTAGAAAAATAGAAGTAAACACATATTCGCATACGCTCAGACCTGACATCGAGATAATGGACTCATTGTAAAAAGAAGATAAAAAACTGCAAAGTGCATAGGAACTCGTATGCATTATCCGACGTTCCGCCTTCACCGAAGATTGCTATAGCTGAGGAACTGACTTTCTTCGTAAACTTCACTTTTTCTATAAAGAGTGTTTATTTTTAATATGAACGAATCGGTTTCGCTGCATTTACGTGTACATTAAATACTGCTTGGACAATGAGTTTATTCAAATGTTTTCCTCGTTTCTTTTCCTCCTCCTATACTCCCCTATAATCTGCCTAAAATATTCCCTTTTATCGATGTTGCTTGAATAAGGATAATTACAGCAGCTGAAATCACATGATCAAAAACAACATTATGCGCGTCAGTGTGAGAGATAGCTCTAAGCGAACTGCAAAGGAGAAAATCTAAACGCTTATATCTTCAAGAAGCAATACTCTGCTTCTATAAGAGTGGCAAAAAACATATTTAAATGCAAGGCTAAGGAGATCAATTAAATCCAGAGACGATTTCGATAGAGACATAAGGCGAAGTGGGGTTGAACACCAATTTCATAGTTCTCTTAATTTTAGTTATTCATGCGAAGTATTAAACAACGATGAAAAATACGATTGTGCAACAAATGTGAGGAAGTACAAGAACACAAAATCGGAGAATTGAAGATAGCCTCCCCTTGTTGGCAATTTAGTGCCAGTCTCTGACGCAATTCACTTTTTATCCCACTAAGGACAATTTGCCAATTTCGTTATGTCACTCTAACTTATTCTCCCATTCTCAATTCACGTCCATCAGGCACATCAATGAAGTCACATCATGCTTCCCACGAATGCAACCAAATGCAACCACAGACATCATTGGCTGTAACTTTTTTCCAGAATGTCTCTCAATAACTCAGCAAACATGAATAAGCGTTTCAAATAGGACCTATTTCACGGTATCTCCCAAGAAAATGCATTGTTTATTCCCGCCAATAATGGAAATCCCACTGTCAATATTGGCTCGGTTTCGAGCTACTAATATCACGCAATGTTATGATACCAGCAGCATGAGGGCTTTGATAGATAAGCATCGCCCAAAGAGCAACAGATTGGGAATGGAGCCTTCGATTCATCCTCTGCTCTTTGCTTATATCCGTACGCCACGTCGATGACGTCTGAACAGTCGTGCAAGAGACGCACAAACACAACTAAACATCAAAAGCATTCAGGCACATCTCGCACTGGATAGAAAAAGTCACAAAATAGAAAATGAATAATGGAAATGCACGTTTATAATACCGTCGGATGTTTCCGCAGCATTACAAAAACCACGAAAAAGAAGCCGACGAATGCCTAATGCGTGGAATGTTGAAGATAAAAGTGGCTAGTGGATTACATCACTTCTTTTCAAGATTTCAGTCGATTATTAAACTCTCACTGAGGAGATCGAGTGAATATCCTTTGTAAGTGACTACAATGGTTAGGTCACCTTGACTATTAAAAAACCTCAACTGAGCTGGCTACAAAACAAGTATCAATGTATCAACCAGCATCAAAAAATTGCAAGATCTATGAAGAAAATATAATTTTTGTAACTATTCTCTGTTTTGCTGCGTACATGAAAGGTTCGAAGAAACCTTATCAAGAACAAAAAATAAAATTACTGAGTTGAAGCGTGAATACAACAAAAAAGTTCTGCATTAAGTGTAGCGTATTTTCAAGGACATCAGTCCAGAAATTTTTTCGAATTCAACTGGGATAAAAAACAGCAGCAATTATTACACCGCACTATTAAGGATACTGAAATCAATAGAAAACATGAATAAATAAGTATACACGCGTATCATAAAAGTAAAACGGGACGTGATATAGTTAGGCTGCAACGTCTTCAACGACGTAAGTAAGTGGTGCTGCAGAAGAGCGCAATCGCTCGCAAGTCGAAAGGATTCCACAGAAAAGCAGCACGAGTGCGACTAATTGAG
The DNA here is from genome assembly GCA_037576465.1 of Parascaris univalens. Classification (NCBI taxonomy): domain Eukaryota; kingdom Metazoa; phylum Nematoda; class Chromadorea; order Rhabditida; family Ascarididae; genus Parascaris; species Parascaris univalens. The sequence continues at coordinate 3,843,357 of CM075173.1, forward strand.
CGAACGGCGCGAATGACGATAGCAAACCGAGCGAGCATTTACGTCAGCAATCATATCCGCAGCAATAGTAGCTCGTTCAAAGCTATTACCCCAGTACACATAATGAATTCCCTTCGATATAACCATGCTTAAGGCGTATATTTCAATTGAATTCCGTTCTTCAGCACAGTGTTGTTCTGCAACAAAAATTTATACGAAAAGATGAGCAGAATCTGCGGAAGTATTTGATATTCTCTCATTCCATACACGTTTCTACAACCAAACACAATATACTTAAGATATCACATTACAGAAGACTGAAGATTCTACATTAGGTGCTTATGAATGACGTGGAATGTTCTCCGCTAATCTATAGTAGTGTTTCTGAGAGTAGTCTAGAATGATTCAATTTTCTAAAAAAATGAGGAATGACCTGGAAGAGTAGCGATCCATAAATGTAACCTTCAACTGAGCAAAGTAAACAATAACAGAAATGCCCATCGAAAACGGAAGTGAGAAAATAACGAATATATTCAAAGAAAAATGCGAAGGAAATGTGATTTGCGACACACATGCAGCTTTATCGTTCTCGAATTTATTGACACCATAAATAATGCACATCATTTATGTAGCAATAAATTCCACTGTTGCGCATCAGCCATACAGAGAAAGTAGATATACTAAGTATTCCTTGAGAGCTCGCCTATAAAGAACTAGCAATGCTCGCTCGCTGAACGCACTTCGCTCTAATCATGACAGACCGAGTGATCTTCAGTAGGTTTATTGTCCTAATTTTCGTTGGTGGATGTTGTTCAGAGAAAATTATGAGAAAAAACTCTATACCTATCAATAAGCAGCGTGAGATTTTTTTCATGTTAAACAAGAAATGCAGTTTCCGTCGCATACGTCTGTCGGGTTCCAGCGGAGCATCTGTTGCTCGCTTGCAAAACGCGCAGCAGCACGGTATATAAGGAATCTTGCGATCTCAGAGGAATTCACTGCTTTCAAGTCTTTGAGTGCATAAATGAAAACTTGAATTTCAGGCCTTCAGATGGCGCATTAAAGAAGCAGAGGCACTCACAACAGACAGTTACAATTCAACATGAGGGATAGCGAGGGGTCAGGAAAAGCGGTGCGAGTACGAGAGAATGAGAGAATGTGAGAGAATGAAGAGCAGAGGAGTGAAGCAATTAATTATTCGTTCACAAGCGAAGGGCTTTTCTGAGATTTTTGCTTGCTGATAATTCTATACCTGCTTTCCCCTCAGACTACTGAACAGACAGCCTTTGATGTGCAATCATATCCCCGTGGTTCTCACACGTCTCCTGTTTCCTCATTTCTCCTTTCATCGTTCTCCAGAAACTCTTGCACTAGCTCATGGTTAAGCAAATAGTTTTTTAAGCTCTGCAGTAAACCCGAGGCTTTCAAATACACTCAGAAGCATTTTTTTCTAAATGTGCGTCATTTCTGACAGAATTGATCACTAAATGAGGTCAATGATGCCGTCAAGCATTTCTCTCAACAACAGCACTCAAATGCCACCTCCATGAAAATCAATACCTGCCACTTCACTGAGTACCGGATTCATGTAAGAACTATAAGCTGAAAAAGAAAAACGACAGGGTCTTTAGTCATTCAAAGACCTTCAACCGCTGGGATGCAAATTTTTAAAAATTTCTCCGAAATATGCTTTGATATTGCTAGAGGAAACGACACTTCAAAGGAAATTTTATGCTGCAAAACATTGCCGTAAGGTTCTCCCCTTCCCACATTCCTCCACCACCCCACACTACATATTATCTCCCCCAGCAATCCATGTGATTTTTGCAGCAAAGTGCTGCGTTGTACCGCTTCACAATATAAACGGAATCTCAACATCAAACTCGGCGACCCCCATGACAGCAGAGAAGAGGAGAGGTGGAAAGCGGAGTGCAAAAAAGCTGAATGTTTCATAACTTCGATAGTGCAAATACATTCAAGGATAAGACCGACCCATAGATAACTGATCTCAAGATGGCTCACTATGAATATCTAAAGTTCAAGAGTGAAAAGCGATACGAAAAAGTACGAATGATGCAAGCCGTGGGATGCAATATCAACAGAAAAAGAAAAACGACGCTGTAACGTAAAGGAAATGCGTCACTGCATCAAATAACGATCACATTGTGGAAATCACGTCAACTGCATTCAACGATTTTAAGCGTAACTGCTAAATTGGAAATAAGCATTTAAATCAACGACCGAAATGGCTTTTTCCTTGAATTCATACTACTGGTTGCGCAGTACTTGCTGTCGATGATAGCATTTTTAACCTTTGTAGTCCCTCCCCGTCCTTTGGCTGTATAACATAACACAAAGTAACAAATCATTATCATATGCACTAACGATGAAGATGGAATCTCAGGTGAATAGTAAAAAGCAGTAAGCACATGTCCCGCACAAATAAACTCCGAAACTCAAATCGTGCTACATATAACAAGAACATGCGCGGCAAAGAAATAGAGATTGCGATATACGGCACCATGTTATATATATATGACTAAGTAATGTATGCTTAGAGCGATGCATCTTCTTCTGCTTTCTAAAACAATTATACAAAGAAGAGAGCGCACTTCCAACGTCGCATTATGGGACGCCTAGAACCGTTCAGCTTGCTTGCAAGTGCTGCTTAAAACCGATTCAAAAGGATCAATATATCATCACACTTTATCAATCAGCATCGTCACTTGGCTGCTGCACAATTCCTTCGTCCACAACACATTTCATTCAGATCTTTCTCTGCATTTATGTGATTGGAAAGAACGCCGCTCATTTTGTCCGTTAAAATGCGCCTTTCGCCAAATTAACGGTGATGAGGTAGGAACATGTGATAACAAAAGACTACTCTTTTCGGCAAACTGTAGAGAAAAACGAAACACACACATCCCTCGAAATTTCCGAGAGATAAAAAAGCTGTATATGCAAATATCTTTTTCTGAGCTTGCGAAAAACTGAAAACTTAGATCAGTTTTTACTATTCAACAAGCAGTAAAAGTGGGATAAAACATTGCCATAGACAGGTGCAACGAAGAAACCTATAGCTGCTGCATCATCACTGCACCCAGTTTCGTTCTGTTTTCGGTCGAAACTGCCGGAATCGAAGCCAAATCCCGAGGCTTTTTTTTTAAATCTCGCATTGTGGAATCGAAAGATCATCGGAACCGATAAAAAACCTATAAGGTAAGATGCCTGCAAAGCGCTAATGCCAAACTACAACGAACGTCAGACTACACCAATGCAGCAGAAATTCATTGTGCTCTGATGCTTACGAGCGAGGCAAACGTTGACTACAGAACGAAAAAAATCCTAAATTAAATATTTCTTCGATTTCTTATTTCCTTGACAAAATTATTAGCAATTTTACACGAGTCACAGAAGTATGAACTAGTCAAGAAAGTAAGAGGTATGAAGTAATCAAAAAAGAGAAAGATATGAAGTAGTCAAAAGGATTAGAGGTATGAATTAATCAAAAAAGAGAGGTATGAAATAGTTTAAAAAGTGAGGGGTATGAAGATATCAAAAAAGAGGGTATGAAGTGGTCAAAAAACTGAAGGTATGAAATAGTCAAAAGAGGGAGGAATATGAAGTAATAGCAGACAGAGGAACATTACGCAATTAAAGGAAAACGGAATGAGGATTGGTTCAAAGAGGTGCATGCATCTCAGAGAGCACTTTTGGAGGATGTAAACGACTGCGAATAAATGCGCGGTGCCTGGACTGAGGCAACTGAATGAGTGAAGGCCGCATCGGAGATCCAACAAACGAACATCACGGATCGGAAAGAAAGGCGACGTTGAAAGGACGATGAAATGATAAATGAGAGGTACCATAATGTACACACATGTTGAACATGGCAAAGTACAAAATCATGCACCAAAGCAGAATGAAAACACAGCTACACCCAGCTTGAATAAACACAAACACAAGGAGACACCTATAGGCATACGCAGACGTCACTAGCGCACAGTTACTATTGCTCGTTTATTTGTTCATCCATCGTCTCGTCTAGCCTTAAATGATCGGTGCATTTTTGTTGCGTGAAGCATAACGATTGCTCATTATGAATGACACCTGATATGAATTTTATCCTAACAAAATAAATGCAGTAGTATATTTTCTTACGGTGAACAAGGCGAATGCCGATACGAATATGAAATGATGTTTCAGAAAATAAAGCATTTTAATAACATAGTTGGTCATTAGTTCATAAAATAAAATTATGCATAAAAAACGAAATATTCCAAGTGGGCACAATTGCAAGACTCATTAAAAAAAGTATATATATATATATATATATATAAATGAGGATATGAATCGCACAACAATACACTGCGGCAGATCGCACCATCCTCGACAAATGCCATGTAATCCCAACAAGAGTACGAGCAAGTCGCATTTGAGGGTGCACCACTTCAACTTTGTTCAGCGAAAAAAGAGAAAAATTACATTTCCAGAAGGAGAAAATCAAACAAATCTCTTCATTTGATTCACGCATCAGTTCGATCTTCAACGAAATCTCATCTACTCTGCCCTTTATTATATTTAAAGGATGCCAAAAGTAAATAAGAAATTAGTATTTAGAAGGAAACATAGACGTCACCCCTCTCTCAAGAAAATCAAGAAGAAAAATCGGCAGCTTGGCGTTTTTGTTTTCTACACTGCTCCAAACAATGTGAATAAACTTCCTCCTCCACTTTCCACGCCTCCCCCCTCCCCCCTCCCCCCCCCCCCCCCCCCATCAATAAACAGTTGCATAAAAAGAATGAAAAAAACGTTTTAAGATACCGGTTGGCCGACCCTTAACATAAAGGTATTTATTCACTGTTAATAAGAAATCCTCAAGAACAAATTTGCGAAAAATGTCCGCAAATCAAACAGCCATTAACCTTTTCAACATGGAATTTGTGCCAACTGGTTTCCACAATCTTTCCCCAATTACTTCTGCCCACTTCCAGGAACTGACCATTTTCTAGGAAAATTCATCGAAACGGAGACGCTATTTGTGCCAACAAGCAACCATGTACTTGACCTTGGTATGAGCGCAGCTGAAATCGCAAGGAATGCAGAGGTGACGGAAGAGAACGGGAACGGTTAACGGTACAACTCTTATTTCGGTGTGGCCACTATCTCACTGGATGGAACGTCCAAAAATGATGAAGATCGAACGAGATGAAGAAAGAGAAAAATCGAAGTTACTGCACTATGTCATACATTTAGATACGCACCAATATATATATATATATATATACACACAAGGATCATCGAAAACGACTCGTTAAATGGCATAACTGCTGAAGTGATGCCACCCTGGAGCTAATTTAATGGCATCTTGATGATGCACTCCGTACAAACTTCCAAAAAGACTCCTCACTCTTCTTCGTCTCTATTCGCATTTCCTTTCCTCCATCCAATGACTAAGCTGAACAAGGTTGTGCACTTCACGCCTACCTGCTTACACACAACTCAAATCCATGAAAACTTCAAACGCCAACGTTGAAAAATTCTCCGATCATAGTCTAATAATAAAGTCACCGCTAACAAATTAATTAATTAAATCTCTTTCTACGACCAACAGTCCTTAAAACTTCACTACCAAACATCGTCTCGAACCTAAAGCATCCGCAAATCTTTCTTATCGAACAGCGGTAACACTCAACATCGTTTAATGGACAATCATTAAATGAAATTACAGAATGTGCTAAGAGTGCAACACTGGGAAATTACAGAATGTGCTAAGCGTGCAGCACAGGTAAACTAGATGGAATACATACGCGTGCATGACGTATGTATTCCATCTAGTTTACCTCGCCAAATACTTCTATAAGGTTACCAAAAAAAATTTGAAATCGTTGTTTGCCTAACTGATCACATATATCTTCATATCTGTTTGACGTTGTACATACGAATTTCAAGCACCAATAAATATCTACAACTGTTTTGCAATTCGATGAACCAGTGCGAACTATGGGAATTATGATCACTTGTATGACCCCATAGCTAAACTTTTAAACTTTCGCTTCAGAAGATTTAGTCGCGAATCGCGGAAAAGCAACTCTTTCGCAAGCAGGACGCTCTTAAAATATACGGCTTATAAAGCGAATTTGCAAAAAATACATAAAAACAAATGCACTTACGCCATCCACGTTTTATTTCGAGAACACCGAAAAACTACACAGATATGAATTTAACTTTGTGGGAATTCTTCTCATTCGAATGGAATTTAGAGGAAAAATATAAAGATAGCAAGAAAATAGGCGTTCCCAACAGATACCATCCAATGAGAAAATACGAACAGAGGGTCACGAAATAGGCTGTTGCGATACAAGCATACGCAGCAAGAATAATGACCGCAATCAGTTCACAATATCAGCGCCCTTCAAACACTCCTTCAGAAGCAACAAAAAATTTGAGACGAGAAATTATGCAATGAAAAATCCCTCTAACCTATTACCTAAGATTTATTACAGCTACAGAGTAATGCATTTTCAGTGGTGCTATTTGCCGGCTATTTATTGCAATTCATATTTTACCTTTTTGCCTCAGATGAACTAAGCAATGAGGAGGGAATTTCACAGCGAAACATATTTAATATTCACGCGAACTTTTACAACATTGGGGTCATATTTGCACACTACACATTCCTATGAGTAACGCAGACTGCTCCAAACGTCAAGACAAATGCAAAACTACAATTGCGTCAAACACTCAAGAGTGACCATTAAACAACATGCTTACTTGTGCCTTCAGCGGAACGGATGATGTGATGCATTTCTCGGCATTAATCAAAGAGGGCTGCATCACTGTAAACAGAAAGGCGGCTTTGAACAGAACGCCGCTCTTATAAACGAACACTGCCGAGCGCTCATTGTTGCACTGGCATATTATATCGAACTGCCGTATAATGGCCATTCATTTCAGCTAGAAGTTCAGCGTCCCCACTGAGGTTATCCATGTTGCTTAATACTGCACATCGCAGTTATAGACGAAAAGTCATAGACTGTATGTTCTCTCTTTCCCTCATGCACTTAATTTAAATCGACCTCAGCGTAACCGGTCTTCCTTGCCTCCTCATTAACCATTAAAGATAATGCATCCTGGTGAGACAAACCACTGATGGATAAAATCCATTGCAGCAATGGTTCACATTCCTCACTCTCCACAAAGCAGTATCATTTCATACTCTTCTAAATGTGTTCCCTGCAATAAAAGTTGCAGCGATATAAACAACTGGAAGCTACATTCTTTCTTAGCATTCCACTTCAGGCAGGACCGTTGGTAGATGTTTGTGACATTTGCGCCCTTAGCACAAACTGATCGCCACTCATCATTCTGGCATTAATCAAAATCATAACATATTGTAAATAGTGCATGACGCATTTACTGAGGATCAAAACACTGCTGTCCAATTCCCTACTTAGGAGACCGGTTTCATACATATCAGCACACCGTGCAGATGGTACCTCAAGAAGTGGTAACTGGCAATGAGATAAAGAACTCGCTTTCTATGCGATAAATTTTAGATCAGAGATTTTTCTCGCAAATGAACGCGACCCATACAATTCAGGAAAAAACGTTCTGTAAATTTTGCAACAACGATTTTTTCGGCAAGCTTTCAGTTTCGCTCAAAATGACCAAAAATCAGTGGGGAAAAAATCGAACTGAATTGCTGCCGACGTTTTTTCCAGCAGATGAAATTCAGATTCTATAAGCTGCTGAATGACCCACTTCTCTAAAGACAGGTCAAACATAAACCAGACCTATTATACAAAAAGTGACGATCTACAAGGTTGATTCAACCCGACAAAATCAACCATTCTGAAATTTTGCATAAACACGTTCTTGATTATGAATTCGACAGTGGTTAGACAATGGTAATTAGCATTTTACATATAAGTTGCATAAAGCATTATTCACCTCGAGAACGACGGTTCAATGTAATGAGTAGTCGAAATACGACCGGTTTGCAGGACGATATTGCAAAGGACAATCAAGCGAAACGTTGCGAAAATTCTACACAGTGATTGAAGAGTTTTGGAAGAAATTTCAACCGAATTGCTGAAAAAAGACAGTGTACAACTTAACGGATTGCATACGCGCTTAAACTGAGGAACATATAAGAAAGTAAAATTATGCACAATCCTTCGCCGAAAATCTCTTGACCTGTGTTCAATGATGTGGTAACGCCCATGCAAGAACTTCTGGGTCATCTTTCCTAAGCTGTCACGTAGCTTTATTGCGCAGTAGAGCAAAAATTAGTAAAAGATAAATTCAGTGCATAAAACGTTAACATAAAGACGTAAAATAAAGATTATAATTTCCTCACCGACAACTAAAAAGCTGCGAAAAGTTGCTAACAGCACTGACGGCTAACGATTACTTTTTTACCACTTAAAACTGAACGACTCCGATTATAATCTAAAAATACTTCTGAGCAACAAACGCATCCTTTGTGAAACAGAAGACAACAACATTGATATAGGTGTATTGTACTGGTGCGAGAGGAGGCTGCAATGAGCCGTACATTTCAGCGAACCTTGGATTGGGAATGAAGGTTCGAGCAAATTTAGACCTGATGAAGGGAGTGGGCTTAAAGGAGAATATATAGGCGCAACAATCGTCGTTCAAATTGTAGCAATTAATGTGGGTCTTAGATAAAAGTTTATTAATCGCACATATGGATAAACGGCGAAATGTGCCTGGGATGAGGATGTGTTATGAACTTCATTTCGCTTATCTGATGAATAAAATTCCTAGCTTATCAACAATAAATACTAAAATATGCAGAAGAATGTTACCTTCATGTTCCAACTCACCAAGCCAGTCTATAAATGTTCCGCAAAAAACCGTTTTTGTGTAACTCGACTGATTTTACGAAAATCGCGATGATGCGGAATATACGGAATATATGGCACGCCATTTCGCACGAGAGATAGCACTGATCTCCTCATTATATCTATTAAATTTGTTATACTTCAACTACTTAAATATTACATCTGAGCAATTAAACACCAGACGAAAATATAAACTCTATACCCAATAAGAACACGAAAACCCGAGGATGGCGATTATTTTGTGACCACGAGAATATCACAACAATTGCGACCACCACCACGTGAGCACTTTAGAACCAGTTCTCAGTTAACAAAGGAATCCCACACGAGTCGCTCTTATAGTCTCCCGTCGGAGGAGCCGCAATGACCACTGCCGAATGCATATGTTGGAATCAACCGAAGAACGCCGTGGACCCGTAAATCCACTGTATAAACAGAGTGCTCCCTGCGTGTAACTGCTTCATCTGCTACTTGTTATTTGTATTATAGAAAGAGACCGCACGGAAACTGGAATTTTCAGGAAATGAGATGGGAATTTCAGGGTTTTGAGATGTGAGTTCCTCAAGGGTTGTTTTTACTTCTGTATGGTTGCTTATAATTCCTGAAATTCCCCAACACTAAATTTTTAAACAAATTTCTACGTAACTTTGGAGAAATTCCCAGACGCAGGTGACAGACTCCTTCGAGTCCTCTCCTGGAAGGTTTTAGAAGTTTTGAATTGCAGCATCTTCCAGGATTTCTTCACCGGCAACCGTCTCATCTGAGAGCAGTGATCTGTGAAAACAAAACTGTTCCCGTTTAATTTTATTGGTCCGAAAAGCTTAAGAAAAATGGCCGGTAGAAAAAACAGCAGTTGTTGCCGAGAATCCGAACGAATGAATGACAAAAGAATTCGTTAGACGAAAAATGTAACGAGAAATTTTTCGAAAAACTCACTCATTACGTCAATTTTTAATGGCCATTAAAACGTTGCCTGTTTTCCAGGATTACGACAACTCGCATATCGACGATCACTCACTGCAGTGACTTATGGGAAGAAACCTCGTTATAATAATGATGTAAAGCTGATCAACTATCAGAAGCTACTTATTATTTAAAGATAAAATGACCAAGGAATTAGTATCGTCATACACGGTACCGCTTATATATATAAAAGGTGCCACATATGATGATACAAAAGTGGGAAAGAAAATTCTCCTTCAAATCCTTTCATTTTCACTGCAGTTGAGAAAAAGAATTAAAAAAACGTATTATATCGATAGCTGGAAAGCGGATATTATTGAAAAAAGGAACGAATATTGCATATGACCTTAATATGACCAAAAATGAGGTATTTGTACCAAAATCACAACGAACTGTTGAATGAATTTTCTTGAGGCGAATCAACTAGTTACAAATGAACACAATGTGAGGTATTAGCATAGTGATTAAACAGTGGTCTCTTACGCAAAAAAAGAAAACGTATAAAGCGACTATTCGTTGGAGAAAAATTCCCCTTGGCCATTTCACTTAGAATTCATGTGCAAACAACAGACTGGACGGGATGGATCAGATACAAAAACATTAAACGAACGCGTTCACACTTTACGAGAATATTCCTAGGAGATAAGGCTGATGTTATTGCCTTCGACCATAAGGTCCCATTCAACCGTTCACGTTATTTCGAAACGCTTCACCCAACCTTAGATAGCAGACGACGGAGAAAAAGCAACTGATGAGAGCCTTCAATCAACGAATGCTATTCACTATACCGACAAAGGTTTTTCCGGATTCCCAATAAGCGCAGGGCTGACCACTATATTTCCTTCCTTTCCTCATTTAGTCCATATTTTTTTGTCGATATTCGTGTTTAAAAAACTACCGCTGCAGCTGAAGATGAATGGCTTGCGACAACAAACACAACGACAACAGTTCGGAATGAAAGGCTATTATTACGAAGAGATAGAAGTTAATAATGTGATAACAGGAAACTACCACAAAAAATTACCTTTTCAGGGCATCTGCTTTATTATTCCTTAACTATCAACGACGCAATATCGTTAAAGAATTATCATGCTCCTATCTGATCCCTAAAAGTATTTTCTGTAATGGTGACATTAGGCGTAGCAATCATTTCAATGGGCCGGGGACTTCTTGTCTACAGACAGGAAATGGAATAATATGGAAATAATGAAGCGAATACTTTTTAATGATCGAAATCAGGGTTTAAAATAAAAATGAGTCACTGAAAAGCAACATGGAATCACTTGATGTGATAAACTGAGTGGCGAGATCCATTGAAGCATTATACTGAATCGAACTGGATGATTATTCGACAAATTGCTAACGGAGCAAATAACAGGAACTAAATTCAAGAAGAAATCCTTTTCATAGGACCTTGTCTAGCAAATACTTGCTGTCATGAACGCGAAATTCATCTACAAAGAGAAAATAATGCCGAACTGCTGAGGCACAGAAGAAAAACAATTGAGTATTTGATGACTCATGTTTGGCGAAGTAAAAAACAAAACGGGATTGGTCGTGCTACTAGGGCAGCTCCAAATCGAGTATCGATTCTCTTTGCGAAGTGAACAAAAGAAAGGCACAGAAATACTCAAAAACGATGAGGAAAAAATGCATCGATTACTTGGAAATCGTTGGAAAAACTCGAGTGTCAAAATGCGATATGACAGTGATAAGCGGAACCAATTCGTCATGACATTTATGGGAGACTGTAGAGAGAACGTGAAAAAACAAACAACCGATCTCAAAAATAGGGCCTCTAAAGAATATTGTTAAACAAAATCTGCTTGCCCATAGAAGTTTGTATGTTTGCCAAGTTCGTATCCTTTGTGCAAATCATGAGAGTCTATAAAATTAGAGGAAGGCAAATAGATTACAGTTTATTGCGTATCCTGACAACGCCCAACAATGACTTTAAGAGCGCACATGAGCAGAAATTGTATGAGTGAATGCAGCAATCGATGAGTTGAAATAGTGACGAATAAAGTGTATGTTTGAACTGATGATTACTGGAAGCGTTTGGTGCAGGAAATTCGCATTTTTCATAAACAAATCTTCGTATTGTTTGTTTATCAATGATAATACTGGAGAAAAAAATAATGATTTTATTTGCATCCTAAACTAATCCTCACATAAACATGTTTTCGAACAGTCGATGCTAACATTTCCTCAACGAATTTCATATTTTTGACCTTTTGGCTCAGTGATAAGCGATGCGAACCTCTAAACTTTGACAGGGAAAGCAAACCTCTAAACCAAGTGCTTATGCAGAATGAAACTCTTTCGAAAGCTGACAACTGCTAAGAGAAAGGCTGTTCAACACTGCTCAAACTGAGGTTAACTATCAACCGAACGTATAGAAAATTTGCCAAGGAGTGGTTTCTATAAAATTGCATACAATAACGAATATGACTGGACATGATACAAAAGAAAGCAAAGACACGAAATGTTGCATGAAATCAGGCAGAATTCCTTTGCATGAGTGGAAACGTTGAGGGTAGAGCCCTTTCTGGACAATTAGAGAGTTCCATAATCACAAGAAGCGTATGCTATCGGCTGTAGCATACGCCGCCTAGCACATGTTCGAAAACGTTAGTAAAAAACCCAGCGGGAGGCAAGAACGTGCGCATAGATAAACACCTAGATGCACAAGAGCATGAGGACAAGTATATGGAGAACAGCACTCCAAAAAAGGTGCCTTGAAAATTACGATCAAAATAAATAAAAAAACAGGTGAACGGGAAGTTCGACGGAGGCCACAAATGCCAATTACTGCAGGCAAAATTCATTTGGAGTTCTGATCAAAAATGACTGGAAGAAGTAATCACTATTGTCCAGTGTCACTTCTTTGTCCAAAATGATTGTCCAATCACTATTGTCCAGTAATCACTTCTTTTTTGTTCCAATCGAAAACCTGATTAAACAACGAATTTCTAGTTATTTGCAGTCTACCTTAGCATATTTCGAGCACAATTTCTAACATTAGTCAAGAGGGAACAAGATCAATCTATATAAATCCGATACGGCCGATCGAGAGAAATCTAAAATGTAAGTAATAATGTATGGGATAGTGACTAGTTACTACAAGTACATCCACTAAAAGGCTTTCGCTCTTGGCTCTATGCTTAGACGTTTCTGAGCTCTAATGAGAATTTGAGAGATGCAAACTGACTTAAAGACGGAGGCCCAGACAATGTGTTCAACAAGAGGATAAATAATAAATACGCACTTTTTAGAACACATTAAACATTAAACCGCACAGTTACGACAGGCACCAGAAGATAGGACTTCGGAGGCGTTGATTCGATAGCCACAATAAATGAGAAAAGGAAAGGGGCCGCTGACTGCGGTAGCCAGAAGTGCACTTATATGCCACTTATAAGCTAAAAAATGTCACATCTTCACACCACTCTGGACAAGCATTTGAACAAGAATCTTTCTACAGCAAAAACGTCACGCGAACTGTTGTAAGGAAACGACATTAAAAGTATTCAACACTACTTGTAAGTTACGCATATTTTCATTCGATTTTTCAAAAAAAGGACATGCCTATTTGAAGTGAAGGACATCGAGTGTGGCATGCCACCTCCTCCTTCCCCACTCTTCCTTGTTCCTTTTTAGAGTACACATCGTAGACCATAACGTCGACCTTCAACTCTATACTAAGATAGGTAGGAAATTATGACATCGAAAATGCATATTCAAATCACTGTGCCACTTTCCTACGAGCGATTAATCTGAGCTTTTGACCTGCTTTTATCTCGATTATTAATTACTCCATCGGGTTTCACGCACAAATAAGCAAACTCTTTATCAAGTAGCAATATTCCATTGTGCTTTACTGTCAAGCCCTCGCTTTGGCAAATGTTTTGGGTCGATATAATCGCAATTTTTGCATTTGCGTCTTTACGAGCCTTTCGAATCCAACAATCATGACTCTCATTTGCACATTTTTCAAAGTTATTCATTCCAAAGCAATCAGTAAGGGAATCTTTGAACAAAAACAACATCACTCGATAGTTGAATTACTATATTACATTGAAAGGATTAGAAAACAATTTTATGCAATATAATGTGGCTATTTACTTAATCTTTTACCGGTATATTTTGCTAGGTAATGAAGACTGTTAAGCGGAAAAAACATTTTCGGCGAAGAAAACGCAGACATCTATCTTTCTGATTCTTAACGCGCTTCAATGAGTTTCTATGTGAAATTAATGCTGCGGAACATAAAATGAAAAGAACAAAGTGAAAAAAGTGAGGAAAAACAATAAAGAAAACAGTAGGACCAAAAAAGAGCGACACTGATGATTCTCACAAATAACTGATATAAATATAAACGTAAGCGCACATATACGTTCTTTATATATATAGAAACCATCGAAAGGCAACATATTCGGTGAGGAACACAATGACGCTTTCGCGGTAAGAAGGAGCATTGTGTTGAGGATGAATGAATCAGCGCAGAAATGATCGCTTCATTCAATGTTATGGCCATGACCAAGAATGGTGTACAAAAGGACTGTTTGGGGTCTTACGATGACGCACCTCCCAACCGGCAACAGAAAGAAGTGGGACTGACGAAAAGTGACAAGAGGTGATATACAAGAATGTTTCCAAATTCGTTAGTGATCTTTTCGGTGTGCCTGTCAAACTCTCTGCATATTTTACAAACAACAAAGGAATCGTAACAAGCTTATTTTATTTCCATAAAACTCAACATTCAAAAATCCTAATGCATGAAAACGGCTCGAAAATAACTAAATGATGCACAATTCGATCATTCGTCTATGAATGACTGCCACCTCTCCCCAATATTATGTCACTCAACAGAAGTGCTAACCGGTCATCGCAAAATGACAATGAATTCTCCATCTGAAACCCATCTGAGGCAATAAAACCATTTTGTGGTCTCTATTCTGCCTTTTTCTCCTTCCTCCTCTTCATCTCTCCAATCTGCGTTCAAGATTTCCTCGAATTTCTTAATCCAAGATCAGCATAGTTACGGCAAAAAATACCTAAGAAAAAATGAAGCCCATTGCTACTATCTTCACAAAGCCATAAAATATCGCAAATTGATTCTTTCGCTGCAGACAGTAATAAGAAAACAGAACAAACCGATGAAGTACGTGCATCCTTGTGTTTTGATCTCGAAATAATGTGTTAACTCGTGCTTCAACGACTGATGACAGGCCACCACATCAACATCGAGGATTTCATTCAGGGGCACTTCCTGTTACCAATTTTACAGATATATTGACAGTAGTGACATTGTTCTTAAAAAAAAAAAACAAGTATCAGAATCGAACGAATGATTTCGGTTGGTCATGATTTTCACATCGATTCTTAACTACTGGTATGAATCTGAATGTTAGTTTCTCCACTAGCAATCTCGTAAATCAAAGCGCAACTTAAATGAAGTAACAATATGGCGGAAGGGGGATAAAAAGTTAAAATAAAAGTTAAAGTCTTCCGTTCCAATAATATATTCACACCAGTCATCGGATGGAGTCGCACCAAGTCTACGGATTTAAGAGGGGGAGGGAGAGGGATTGAGTTCACCC
The DNA here is from genome assembly GCA_037576465.1 of Parascaris univalens. Lineage (NCBI taxonomy): Eukaryota > Metazoa > Nematoda > Chromadorea > Rhabditida > Ascarididae > Parascaris > Parascaris univalens. Next base: position 3,858,772 of record CM075173.1, read on the forward strand.
TGAGGTAATAAGAATATTTATTAAAGGAACGAACATATGTTCCGAATAAACAAGCTTGTGTTGGAAAAATCGGAAAACAACGCGAATGCAACAGCTTTCTTTGCAGCCATTGCTCACCTGTATTAAAGTTCGTAAGTTCAAATACTAAGTTCACACTTTTGATAATCGCCCCTCCCTTTCACTTTCACAAAATTCATAAGGGACTGTCCATGAAATCCACAAACAACAAATGCACCTGCCAAGTAAAACTGTATAATCAAAGGGAAATGGTAGAGAAGGAAAAATTTGTAATACGTGCTTGGTTTCAAGGCGACCTGCTGTCACAAAAACATCTATGAATGACATCGGTGACCATCAAATATCTTTAAAGAGTTCAAAAACACCGTGCACCCAACGGCATTCTATCTGAGGATGATAATGACGCTACCGAAATGCGCTCTTTGTAAGGAAAATTGCATACAGAGATGCAAAATTTCTTGAAAAAGAAAATCTATTGAAGAAGCGCAATTTATTCTCAACACTGACGAATACAGATTGTACCCATTTCTCACGGGGAACGGTGGTCGTTCTCGGCTGTTAGGTCACGTCTCTGACGAATTCAAATGCGAGTTACCCTTTAAAAAACGAAATAGTCTGCAGCAAAATAAGAACTCGAAAATGTATAACATAGATGTTGAACATATTTCGACAAAATGATAAACCAGCCGAACAAAAGTAAACAGACAGAAATTAATTAACCTTATAATAGCGGGTGGAAATCTCATCTTGATACATTACGATCGATTTCGTATCCAATCTCCAATAATGTTTCTTCCTCTGAAATATAAAAGATTTAAATCTGCAATAAAAAGTGGAAAAGCGCGCCAGAAGAGAACGCACGATAAGTGTTTTCGGAATTGCGCTTAAGAGAAGGACCGTCTTTGTAAACTGCTTTCAATTAAACAAAAATAAGTGATTATGCAGTGTTATTGCAACTAATTCGACGACTTGCATAGATTCGTATTTTCGAATCCAACGGTTGGCGAATTCTATCCATCGATGCAAAACATATTTCATCGATCGTAAAGTATCCGCCAAACTTTCAACAACACCCTACAATGCACGTCAAATCCTTCGAAACATATAACTCTGGTTTCACCAGCTATCAAACAGGAATCAACTACAACTACAAACTTCATCTGACATCAGCTACAAGAGACATCAACCTATTACGAAGTGCCTTATAAGGAGAAAGGGCAAATCGTCTGGAAATTCCTTCGCGGTGAAAATTTTTTCTAATCGCTCACTGCAAGGAATCGAAAAAAAGGACAAACCTAATTGCGATATCACCAATCATTCCATCGTTCCAAATTATTCATTTTGGAGAAGAATCAACTTGTGAAAAAACTAAACAAAACTTTGTCGCAAAACCTATAAGAGCCTTATTTCATTGACTTCTATACAGTTCGATCGACGAATTCCTTGTTCCCACCACTGGTCTATCACCATAATCACTCACTGATTTGAATAGAGACATTTTCATTTAACCGACCTGATGAGAAGATATCGATGAAATGTCATTATATTTAATACACAGCTAAATTTGCTGGTAAAAGCTAACAAAAAAAGAGAAGATAGAAAGGCGCAGCACAAACAGTGATGTAGCATCGATGCGTTCATAATTATTGATAAATTTCCACATATTATTCTCAAAAAATAAATGACGTGGGACATTATGTGCAGAGTGGATTAAATCTGCATTCTGTAGTTATGAAAACATTTGTAAGGACCAAGCTGCAGATAGCTGGCAGTAAAAATGTTCGCAATAGCCCTAAGTCTAGGGTATATGCACAGAAAGTGAAAACATCGTGCATTCAGATCCCATTTGATCCACCGACCATTAAATCGCACTCAAAATCCAAGTCTATGCTGAAACTAATTTGGATTTACCACAAGACGTTACCATTATATGACCATTCTGACGCAACAAAGACATAAAACACTTCAGCTCACCTGTATAATATCGAGGTATTATCTGAAGTGAGAAAAAATAAAGGCAGATTTCTTAGAGCCTTACAAATAAATATTCTAATTACAAAGACTTCGACTCCCATTCTCAGCAGAATTTGGTAACTGCACTCTCTTAAGGAATGCACTATGGAAAGGCAGACGGATAGAGGAGCCGCAGACAAGAAAACACATCGAGATCATAATGTGCCATAAAGTACATTAGAAACGCTCGCAATAAGGCTGAACTTGAAAAAAAATCAACTCACCATACTCTGTCGATCCGTATAGTGTATCATCCAGCCTTCTTTGAGCACTTTTGCATTATGACGTTTTGTTTGCTTCTTTGACATTACTATTCTCATGAGGGGAATGTTCTGCAAAATATTCTCATCCACTCAAAAAATCCAAACTTATAACAAAACCTAAACAATATAAAATTAAGGTTTTTCCGCAAACTTGTTGAATATGGATAAAAAACACCGGAGACGATTATTAATCTTCAGCAACAACGGCTGAAAATACATAAATTCTTTTCAGAAGCAATATTTCTACAACTGAGATGTAAAAGTCTAATGATAATGTGAACAGCACTTCCGAGTGCAAGCACGTCACTTGATCAACAACGGTTTCCGCCTCTCCCTGCACTAATATTCTACTTGCGAGGTTTGCCAGAATTTCAAAAGTTCAGAAGCAAACCCTGCGACCAGCTCAAAAAATACATTTTTAAATGGCTCTTACTCGCAAGTGTCATTTTCATAACATTATAAACCTCGTACGTTAAATATGGCGTCAACTGAAACGCATTCGAACCGATGAAACGACCGAATCCAAAAAGAACTATTTCACTTCCAAACAGAACTATTTCACTTCCAAACATCTTCCCTCATTTGCAAGTTTGAATATAAAACGTACTTTCGCTTTCTGGCACATAGTGAATGCCACTCCAATAAGCCAAGATTTTATAACTCAAACCACCGCTATACGGAATGAGCTTCGCTCTTAAATGGAACGGGTCTGACGGAACTCAACATCTACCCACTGAAAAGTCACTGCTGTGCGACCACTTCAAGCGAACAGCAAACTGCTCGCTCGTCATCGATATTACGTAACAACAGCGAAAAGTGCTTCTTTCATGATTTACCCACCCACCGCCCTTATCTTCACGACGTTGTTGGTAGTGAGGTTTCGACGGTGGAGCGGATTTACAAATGATTCCCCTTTTTGCACACTTCTAGCCCAAGACCCCTCCTTTACACAATCCAAAGCGACACAGACAGATGGGATTGGGCCACACGATGCTGACTACTGCGAAATCTGACGAACCTCAACTGAATAAATCGAAAACTTGGATGCAGAAAAGATACCTCAACAAGAGTCTGTATTTGCGAAGTACAATACACAAAAAGCATGAAAATGAAAGAATACAGATCAAATCCCAGGTTTTGCGAGAGATCATTCAAACGGGCGCTCAATTTCGAGCGTCTGTTGTATTCTAGAAATCATCAACATATCCATCGATCACAGCTATCTAAGCAAACGACTAATCACCAGAGTTTTCTGAACTAGAAACCAAGTTTGCCTAGTTTGAAGCGAAGACCAGACAACAAACTTGCTTGAACTGGAACTGCAAGAACAAGAGACTGAACATCAAAACTTTTTAAAAACCACTGTCATCCTCAGAAAGGATCGAAAATAACTAATCAAAATTCCAAGCTCAATGCGAACAACATTGAAACTCATATTTGAGAACAAGCAACAACAGAAATTTCAGATGGCAGTAAATCTTCGGAGAATGATTTTATACCACCTATTAATTCATCACTTTTTTACGCACTCGTAAAGCAAAATCTCTTTCATAATTCAACTGCAACTACGACATTAGCCAGTATTAATTAAAAATGCAAATCAATTAACTAAAGCAGACTTTCTCGTGAAAATATTCCAGCTTAATTCAAAATAATTCAATATAATAAAAAATATAAACATGAAAAAACACATTATTCAGTGAGAAAACCTAAGATATAATTGCTGAATGGGCGGTTGGTCAGTCATTGGCAACACCGAAATCGGAACGTCGGTACATGCGACCCAAATTCCAACATTCACTTGTCATAAAAAAGTACTCTTTCAACTCATTTTCACAACAAAATGCGTGCACACACATGGTGGCCGATATCACAGAGATGATCAGACATCCCTACTTGAATCTATTAAGCAGATCAAGAACATTTCCAATTTCTTAGCAAATCTCTAGTGAATTTGCTGAAAACATTTCAGTCGTTTAAATGACCTCTAAATTTCGGGTTGCTGGCTGAATTCCGTTGAATTTTCTATTTGCCTTGAGTTTTCTGGATTTCAGTTTCTGAACTGTATAACAGTTACTCGAATATTCAGCATGAATCTGTGCTTTTATGCCTACGTACGTGGAAATTTATAAACTTATACACCACAGGCATATGTTATATACATACATGCGCGCACATTTATCATAGGTAGCAAACGTAATCAACGTTACCTGGGACTCACTGAGACTGCCACTTTCAGAAACATCATTCTGCCTCCTCAAGTCAATTTCAGGTTCGACGGTACGCAAAGGAGCGCTCGGCGTCGCTTGGGCCTTCTTGTGCACCGCCTTGCGCGGTTCCGAGTCACCAACGTTCTCCTCAGCACCTAACAATAATATGGCTGTTATTCTGAACATTTTCATTGAACCATTTAATGTTTCCAGTGTGAGAAAAAAACTGTCTGTGACTGTGGAGATGCAAAACCGAACTTTGAGAAAGAACTTTATTTTCAATCAGGCCAACAGCATCTACTCGAGGTCAGTGAATGATCACAACTTCAGCCTTTTCAGTCGCATTTTAATTACTAATGCCCTTTTGTTTCTTTCGCTATTTGCTCACTCGATAGGCACCAAAGCATCACTATTTTTTACTTTGTTGGCGAAGCAATGTCGCTACGGCAATACATTAATGTATAATGCAAAAACGCGACAACAGCACAGAAACACAATGCGTATTTCCAAAAGCAGCTGTCCGTGGAAATTCTCAACCGACATTTGCTACAGACACACAGTGAAGTGTACACATACATAGATATGCAAATGCATACGAACATATGAGCAGATATTTCACTTACAGAAAGAGCCTCAAACCATTTAGCACATCTTCACGCCGTAACGATGCTCATCAGCACATTTTCATCGACAGCAATGGAGGCAGACGTGGTTTCTGAAGGCGAAAAACCCCACTATCCTACATGTCTTCTGCACATTCTCACGACATCAATTTTCCGGTCATTATAGCAGCACAAATATATGCATTTCCCTTCAACCAATTCGTATCCATAAACTACTGATGCGACACCGAGAGATTTCACACCTAAAGTCAATAATGAATCAACAATTCTGAACTCCTTTCCCGTTTAATTTACCTTAAGTGAAGAAAATTATAAACATCAATAAGGAATATAGAAATTGCATGTCAAACGAAATAGTGGGTTGTTCAATGTTTAGAGAAATGCTTCCATTAGCGACGTCGGCGCATTACCTAAACACTACTCATGAAACGATCGCCGTCTTGATGAACAATGATGAGAGAAAACATGTATTTCAATGTGCACTACGCAAATTATTTTCATCGGACCAATTAATTCCATAAATTAGTAACAAGTATTATCACCATTCATAATAATGCATTTACATCTTGAAAGAGCCAATCAGTCATACAGAATGTAGCATAAAAGATTAATATTTAGCTGAACATTAGCAGTTACACGACAGCGACCCATTTATGCTCGGAATTTTTCCAGCAATGTGTCGGGAAAGTTCAATGAATTTATGACAACTTCTAGCTCACTTAACGGACCACAAAGATTGGAAATATGAGAAAAAACTGGAGAAAATCAATTGCAAAAATGTTTAAAATATAGTGGTCCTAATTATGAAGTGTACGTAAACATATTGCAAGGATGAAGGTTTCTCACGGAAAAATAAAACAAATGGTATACTGCGCTAGAAGGTTTTACAAGTATGAACACAGATGGCAGAATGTTGCAATAAACCACAACCAGGTAGATAAGCCACTGTATTCGCCGCACTACTGGAACGACTTGGTGACGATCTCCACATGATATTGTGATGAAATGAAACTTTAAGATACGTGTTGAAAATTTACTTTTCTGCTTCAAGCTGTAAGAACTGGAATAAAACATCGCGGTGACACTGTGCAGCTCTGCTTCTGTGATGCAAACCATGATATAATTAATAACTGTGTTTTGGCTCTTATATTGCATAGAATCTCCCCGGAATTCTATTTGAAATTAGTGGACAAGTTTTGCAATTCCTCCTTCAGCGGGACTTGTCAAGAGAAAAACGCAGACAGATAAAAGGATAAACGAGCAAACGAACAAATAAACAGACGGACCAACGGACAAAAAGGCATATACAGAAAGACGAGGCCACCATGATGCGTTTCGCAAGTTTCAGATCGATAAAGGACCTAGCAAAGGCGACATCGAATTCTTTGTCGAAAATAGAGACAACAAGACGATAGAGAGATATGACTCACTTGCAGTGGTAATAGCAACTGGTCCATGCAAGCATCTGAAGGAAAAAGCTGAGCGATAACAAACAAAAAATCGTTGTTGTGGTCGCCTTAAGTCTTTACTACATCACAGCAACCAACCGGTTAAACGCCCACCGGAGTGTATTTATTCGAACGTCCCCTCACAACTCTGAATGCATTTTCTCGAAATTGTTTGAAATATTTTCATATTTTATATTTTATTTATCGATGAGCTTCGGAGGCATTTGCTATAACCGAACGCCGTCAATGAGCAAAACGTTGCACGGATGGCCTCTTGGAAGATTCCTGAAGTGAAGAGAGGGAAAAGATCGCGCAGACGCTACATGGGATTGGGCTGCGCAGTCTGAATAACGACTGAACCATTTATTCTGTAAACGAGATCCAATAAGCTGAAAAAAACTAGACAGGCGACCAAAGCTTCTTTTGTTTGGGGAGCTATGAACATTTTTCGAACAACCTGGTGGATGGGAGTAGGCATATATTTATGGCTCTTATATCTGTCACCACAACCTCCCAACAAGCACCTCAGTTCATTCAATGCTTGGGGTCTTTACTGCTTTCCCTCATAAAAGAGTACAAGGTCCTGCTCGTGCACAATTCACAATATTCTTTTTATTATGATATTTTTCAAGCAGAGTGTGGCAAACTTTTCCCCCAACGACAAAAAACGTTATATTGAAAGTTTAGAATATTTTCACAGTTTAGAACACCTCTCTCCATAAGAAACTCATCTTTTTTTCTAGAATATTCCAAGACCGTACGGGATTTTTTCGACGACACTGAACAGCGTCCTCTCCTCAAGAAAATATCCCTCATATACATCCTTTATCTGCATCTCTCTTCAAATCTCTACCTACGAACCTGCAAATACATGTGTATATAGAAACAACCTTTAACGTTAATCTGCAGGTTTGCAAGTCGGGATTTGAAAAGAGATCCAGACAAAGAATATGTTTCAAACACATAGGGGTGACAACAATCGAAAATAACAACAAAAGGAAATAAGAACAAACCATCGGCATCGTCATTTTCTGTATCGTATGGTACACTGCTCATGCGTAGACTTTCCATGCTACCTCCAAAATTGCGCTCTAAACAAACAGGTGTACGGAAAGAAAGAGTACGCAACAAAATCAACAAGCTGCTCGACAAGCTTTCTTCACAGGGACATCCCTTCTGTCCTCATCAGTTACCCTTAAAAACAGTTTTGCTTTCGTTTTGCCTGTCTCCCTCCCTCGTCCTTTATGACATCGTTTATTCGCTATTGCCTCATCAACCGCTCCAATAGTTCGATCGGTTTTTTGCTTCCTCGAGTCATCGATAGCCTCTTCATTGTAAGACATGATAGAAATGCCATAAAGAAGGAAATTTTTGTAGGAAACGGGAGGAGGGGAAAGATTTCAATTACCGATACGCACTTTCTGCGATAGAAAATTTTTACAACGTGGGGAAAACTTAACTGCTGAAACGGAAAAATCACTTCATTACGAGAATGTTTCGCTTGGAAATCTCGTTGAGAAATATCTTTGTATATTTCTGTTGCATCGCAAAACGCCTAAGAGAATGAAATCCATTAGGAGTTTGAAAAAAAAGCTCTCCATCGTGGTTATGAGGAAGTCTGCACACACTGAATTCAGCGACAATCGATTTCGACCTAATAACAAATAAGGGAGTCAGCGGAGTGCACTGAAACGTTATGAGAATGTTCACTCGAATCGCAAAGACCCGCCGCAGCACGAATTGATACCACGCTGAGAAATGGATACCTTCTTCTCTTACAGTGCCGCCCATATTCGAAAATTAATATTCTCTATAAATTATGGGAAATTTTTTGCTGACTTCAGTGTTGAAAGCCTCAAAATCTTCCCTCGATGCTGTTGAAATAGCGAAGATAACAGCCATCGACTTCCCAACACTCGAAAATAATGCAAGTGACCTGCCACTTCTCTCATCTAACCCTCCCTCTTCCATGCCTTACATCTGGCGTCCTTTGTGTCAGAAATGAGCTCTCTGAGGAAGCGTTAAAACGTGGAAAGATGAGGGGAGGGACTGTCCACTGAAGACATGGAAGGAGTCCGTTAATGAAAAAATCAAAAAGAGGAGGCAATCTAATTAAAGGCAGCAGAATTTTATTCCTTTTTTTTGCACAAATTTAGGGTATCAATAAATGCGTGACAATGCAAGCAGAGGGCAAACTGAACCGCGCACGCAAAGATCACTTCGATCATCAAAATTCGCAAGCAGAAGTTGTTGAAAACTGGACATAGGAGGCTTTTTGCGAGATCCTAGATGAGGGCGCAGCAAGCCACGGATCCGAGAAAAAGAACGACTGTCATTGCAATAATGGTGGGAACCCCATAGATCCGTGCATCGAGAACCCTAGAGATCCGCGCATCCCACACTTGAAATCGTAAGCACAAATTTCGCCGGTGAATTTAGTGGTTTAGTCAGTTGTCGAAATCATTTATGATAATGCCACCAACATGACCATAAACCCCAATCGTAAAATCGAATATAGTAGATGGCGTTACATATGTGACCGGCACTTTACTTTTAGCGGAAAAGTGAGTGCGTTGTGTCCTCTTCGTGCACACACGCGCTTACCATTTTTCGATCAAGACCATACGTAAAGGAAACAGCACCTGATAATTTGAATCTGTTACGCCCTCCGCCGATTTATTCAGGTTCGAAATCTGCTGAACTCAAGAAAAATAAAACTGTATTTTACAATGGACTGATCCAAGATGGCAGTTTTAGAATTATGGAATCGGGCATTTCCTTTTCCGAAAACTGGGAAATTTCCACGTTCCAGAGGTAATCCTTAGGGTTTTTAAGCAAAAAAAGCATTCCGTTTCCTTCCTACATTGACCCACATTTGAAGAATACTTTCAAATTCTATGGATATCAGTCACTTTGATCCCTTTCTTCTTCGACGATCTTCGCTGTCATTGCCCCTCTAAATCCCCATCCCCCTCCCCACTTATTTCCCACATTTTTTTTGCTGTTTCTTATTCATATTTCCAGTTTTCTAAACACCTGATTTTCCTTATTTCTTATACCTTTCACTCATTTCAGACGTTTCTTATACCTCACCTCTTTCAGTACAATGCGTTTATCACTACTCATTTAGTCACCAAGCACAGAGATTGATCAAATGGGCATTTGGCGTCATGACATCAACAAGCGGCAATAAGAAAGAAGGAAAGGCAATCTAACACCTATTCTAACGTAGAAAATACATATTATATGCATCGGTTGCGTGCCATTTACATTAGTGCAACTAAAGTTCCATAAAAATTAAAAACAAACTATTTTGTAATACAATAATAAAACTTGAGAAATTCAACGATGTGAAACATTGTTGGAATGCAGCGTCGAAAGCGATTAGGACCTTGAAATAGTTCCCCTGAGAAAACGGAAAAAAAACATCTTGGCTCAACGCTCATTTCTGCCCCTCTCTACCATTCCCCCGCCTTTCCCTCTATCCTTTCGAAATCAACGGAAACTGAGGCACAAGATAACGGCAAAAGCATCTGTTCCAAAACATGAGAGGATAGCATAAGCCACAACCACTTCAAAAGCTCATTTCTGCTGGGAACGCAAGTTGGTAATTTTTGTTCATGCACAACTGCGAATATTTTAGCAGGAGAAAGACGAGGTGAATCTAAAACACAACTAGGATTCTTCCAATAACAATGAGTGGCCCAACATGGCCAACGAATTTCACCTCCCTTTACATCCATTCTTTTCAGCACATCTGCTGGGCAATAAATAGCCGATAGTGAAAGTGATCAAATCTTTTTGTTGCATAAGTAGGATTGCCAACCAGACATCCGTCAATCCTGGAAAACCGATGACATCACCCTCCCCCTCCCTCCCTTGCATTTTTATTCCACCAATTTCCAGTTTTTTAGCCGTCTGTAGTTTTAAAGTATTTAACAAGTGTACTCACCGAAAATCTTTGCTACTTTTTGAAGTATATGGATGGACTTACCGTCCTCGGCAGCTCCAAGGAAGAAATTTTGTTGGATGAACGAACTGCCAGGGCAATCCTTAGCCACTTGTTCGGCACATTTCTTATGGCAGTTATATTTACAGTCTGTAATATAAAGAATTCCACAAAACGTCTAGCATAACGAAACTCAAAATATGCGTTGTCAATAACGGCATCAAAAAAGCAAGATAGCTAGTATAGAACAATAAATTTGCAACTTTGGAGAAATGCAGTATTCGGAGAGAAATTTCCCTTAAATGAATAATTATAAAATGAGTTGTTTATGTCTGTTGGTGTTGTTGCTTTTGCTGAACGAAAACTTCGTGAGCAATTGATGGGTTCATTTCAATAATGGAATCAGTATTAACTGTAACAGTGCAATAATAAGTAATTAAAATTAAATGGAATTGTTCACTAGCAAAAATGATTTGCAGCTTAATTATTTCATTATAGTTTATTTCCGTTGGATTAAACTGCCGACGAAACTTATAAACAGAGAAAACGATCGTTGAGAATGTCGCTCCGACCTTTGCGTTATGTGGCTTCCAGTCATCTTTGCCTAATGACACTTGCGATAAAACAATTTTCTCAATGAAATTCACACATTTAATACTCAAACGATTTTCCACTAAAGAAACATTGTCGATCAATAACAGTTTTCTGCGAATAGCCCCTTGGAGAACAAAGATTGCAACGATTGGATTTGAGACGAACCGTTCCCTTTTCCTTACAATATTCCCGACACTTCTCGAAAATCAATGAAATTATATTGTGGGACAGTTGTCGTAAACACCGCTGTCCTTTTGCTCCATGCAATCATAGCATGAACTGCAAATCGACGATTGCAAACCTCTGCATTGCATTCCCTGTCGAATAAGACCTTTGAGGAGTTTTTTGCAAATCTGACAAACGGTTGGTCGCTTATAAGAATGCACTTGAAGTGTATGTGGAACCTGAAATATAACAGAACTACAAGAAAAGACAATAATTGCAACATCCAGCTTAGGTCACTATGACGAGCGATTTGTTCTCTTCTTTCATCTCTAACTGACAGAAATTTCGATCCATTGAAACTCAATTTCTTTTCTAGTACCCCTCTCCCACCCTTCCAGCCATCCGTTTCCTTCCCACATATCTGCATAAACATATCTACATGAATGCACGGATGCACACATGCATAAACGCAAAATCAATATAAGTATCCAGAGCGAGCGCGAGATGCACAACTGCGAACACTGTGGCGTCAGAAGGAAGTTGCGGTGATAGAGCGCTGATGGAGATGATACTTTTAACAAAAACAAATTCTGGATATTAACGGAGATGAGTTGTAAAACTTGCTCGAACCTAATTATAAAAGCAAACTTATAAGATCTTAAAACGAATAAAAGTGTAATTCAATAAACAGAAAGAACCGCAAAAAGAGTTTCGATGGTTATTACGGCTCGGCACGCAAATACTTCGGGTTCTCCTATGATGGAGAATAATTCTCTTCTTCGAAAACTGCACGCCATCAAAAACCAGTAACGCCAAATGATGCGAAGAACGGACTTAGTGACTGCAAACGTCAGAGGAGATTTTCAAATCCTCAAATCCTCCCCTTCATCCTTTCCTTATTCCCCCACCTTCTTCACTTGTAGCAATCAGGTAATAGAGGACTGAATCCAACATCTCGCTCCTTATCCGTTTCCTTACTAAATACCTCAGCTCTTTAATAGCATTTTCGGTGCACCAATTTAAGGGTATCAACGAGGTGTAGATGGCATCTGCGATAAACGCACTTTCCACACGAAGGAAGCGCAGCTTGACTTCCTCAATCAAACATAAGCACGCAGCGGCCGCATCACTGCAATTTGTGCTCTATTTGGTCGCCCCTTGCAAAACTTTTTCGTTACGAATATTTCTCTTACGTGAATTTTTCGGCGAAAATTTGTGGAAACTCCGACGAGGGTGTTTTTATTTCATCACTGCCCTACTTGACCCGGTCATCCAAAAAACAAATTAAAAACGCCTCTCTCTTCTCGCATTTTCTTGGTTCCTTATCCTGCCTACACCGCCACTGTGAGGCACCGGCGTAAAAGCAAAAGGATCGCTTGCAAAATCTCCACATTCCACAGTAAGCGAAAAGATGCAAAATAATAAGCAAGTTTTCATCACTACGATATTGAGACCACTACGATGATGGAATGATACCTTGACGCGAGTTGCCTCCGCCACTTCCATCCATAGTGGTCGTCCACTCCAACTGCAACTGCGATCCTTTCGAGGCATCTGCAAAAACTGAAAAACACAAATTTAATGCAACGTAAGGAACGATACATATAAAATATTGCATAAAATACAGCAATCGCCAAGATATGTTTGACGTCACCTCACGACAGATAATGTTGTATGTGAATGGCATGAACTAAAATCCCCTCCCCTCCCTCAATTAGAGACCCTCAATAGTTGCTCGGGAATATATTCAACCAGCAGTAGTGAAGCAACATCCGTTTAACCAGGAATTCCGAATAAATGAAGTCTTTCCATGCACACGAGGAATTAATACGAATGAAGTTGACGAGAACAGAAATTTTTCGGCAAAGACGATAAAAATGTGCCCAAAACGTCGTTTCAGTAGCGAGGATATTTTCTTTCATTTATAACCGCTGAGATGAAGCTCTCTGCCTATTTAAAGGCTATAAGCACTTGGTTTTTTACAGAACAAAAAATGATATTTTATCTCACACACAGAGTTAATAATCTAGGTTATGCATGATCAAGTAATAAGCCACAGTGTTTCTATACACTACAAATTAAAAAATTAAGGGATTTTACAGCAGATCACTAATATTTTACTAGTGAAACGTGGGTTACGGTGAGGCATCAGAGAAACCAACCCCCAAGTCCCCCCCGACAACCATATCACTGTTAACAAAAAGCAAACACCAAGAGCTTTTTAAGCAGTCGCTTTTTCAATTACGACCTGTCCTTATTTTGCATTCTCGAGCCTTTCCTGGACTTTTAGTTTACTGGAAAAAGAAACCCACAATGTACCCATATGAATATGTCGATGTGAGGCAAGTAGCAGAGCAAAAAATGGAACAAATAAATAGGAAATCTGCAGGAAAAAACACAGAAATAAATGAGAAAAGAAAATGAAAGACGGCGCTAACCGTCGTCGAAACATTTATTTCAATTGGGAGAAGCGCAGTTAAGAGAGAAAAACAATGGCTGCTTGCGGCTGCGCATTCTTAACGAACTGCACCAACTAAAATCAAATAGGAACGACAACAAACACAAACGACGCCCTAAAAGTGCAATAAAATGAAAGAATACACTTATGAAGACTAATTAATATTCATTGTTTAATAACGTAATTAATTAATAGGATATAATTTCAAAGTAGTATTTTCGTCGACTGGATTATACATACTCGTCAGCAGTCCAAAATTCGTAGAATTCTGCCCCTTCCACTATCCCACTTCGTTGAAGATGTCGTCTAATGTCGACTGAAAGCAGGCTCGAAAATAGAGGCTCACAGTCGGCACTGCATGACTACAGACAAGCCCTCATTCGATGCATATAGGTCTTCGGTTAAACTGATGTGCAAAAGAAAACCTCCTCATTCGCCGAAATAAACTAGAACAAATCGGTGTATCCCTAACGTTAGATTATTCTAAAAAATTGAGAACCCTTTGGATTCAAAACCCCAAAAATTTTCATTGCAAGCAGTTCTCCAGTATTTTATGCTTCTTTTAAAGGTATTTAAATTATTAACTTTTCATTAAAACAGATCAAAATCGAAGGGGAAACGGACAGTCTTTGAGGACGGAACAGCACTGAAGAAGTTTTGGAATACCTTTCATTCAAAAAACACCCTAAGGGTTCCATTCATAATGATAGTGCAAGTAATCCCTTTACTGTTGTAAGCCCGTTCTCTTCAAACATCAATAACGCACAAAAGAAAAAGGACTTTGCAAACCTTCTCGTCTTTAATTTCAAGAATACGCATATCAGAGGCGATAAAAACCGACGGTCATGGCGGCTAGAAACGATGCTCTTGATTAAAAATCCTCTATGAACAATTATAGAGGGCCGCTGCTCTCAATAAATCGATAGGTACAACAAAATATTTTCCAATACTGCTTTGTGGGTGGAAAACAACGATAATCACAACAACGGAGAGCGTTGTTCACTTCAACAAAACAGCACTACAGATATTTGTCACAGTGCGGCATCAATCCCATACACCATGCTACTGTCCTTATCTATGTTCTTCAATCCACCTCTCCCCTTTATGTGTTGAAATATTCTCCGTCCACTCTACTTCACTGTGGACTGCCTCCTCCTCCCTCCTAAAACATTTACTTCGAGGCTAAAATTAAGCGATCTATAGAAATGAGTTCAGTTCCATAAAGTTAAGTTAATAAGAGAACAGTGAAAATGTGACCGTCAACATGCGTTTCCACCGACAGCAAAACGATCGATTTTTACTGGCGAACTCATCCTCGCCTTGCTTGTCGAGAATGCACCACCATACAAGCCCCTGGCATTCGGCCGCCCAAAATTTATTCAAGCGCAGGTAAATCTCCCCTCTTCCTTCTTAGCGTCCCTTTCCTTCTTCCTCCCTTCCTCAGGTAAAATCATCTCCATAACGCCACAAAATATTCGTTCACCACTGACATTAAAACGTAAAATAAAGAAAAGCAATACAATAAAAACACCCCTGAGTTCTCTTCATTAATTAGTTTCACATCGGGTAACAAACTGTTTGATAAGATTGATAACCAACATCTCCTAACTTTTCTCCTCCTAGCTGCAACAGGATGCTCCTTTCACTCTTCAATTATTAACATGAACTGCTTATTCTCAATATACCTATAATTTCACTGCGCATTTTATTTGCCATATACCTGCACTAAACAAACTTTCTGCGAAATGGGAAGCGAGCCAACGCCAAAACTCGGCTACTGCTCAAAGGAGCAAATCCGAAAATCAGCAAGCATCCAAAGTTTCGAAATAAATAATGTTTGATTGGCAATCAATTTAACCCTTGAAGGAAATAATTCGGAAATTGTTAGGCGAATAGAAAAGTGCTGCGACCTCGAAAGGATCGCCGAAAGGCATGAACCGCACCTTAAAGTCTATCATTCTTTCCAAAAATAGTCTGAACTTTTATTTCTGCTCATCCTAACCTGTGGACATATCAACAGACGTGGCCGCATTCATCTGAATGGTCAATGCAATAGACAATCACTCATAACTGAAGCTATAATTGAAGACTGTTGATAACTAAAATAAGTTTATCTATTTGCAAGAAGAATAATTCACGTTAAACTCGGTGAAAAGTTGTCTAACTAAACTAATGTTATTAGTATCTTCTAATATCAGCTGCATATTAATCATCAACATCAATATTTTGCAGCTGAATAATAAAAAATATTTCAGTTTGCTGAGAGAACACTACGAGGAGGAGAAGTCTTCAAGAGGATTTGTGATCGTCGCTTTTTTCTCAACAAAACGAGTCGAAAATTAGTTTAATATTAAAGCAACTTGTTGAAAATTCAGTCTTTCATACCTTCAGCAATCATTCTGCTCTTTCTTGTACAGTGATGCTAACAAATGCGCTCAAAACTTCTTTGCGGCAATAAGTAACATGATCCCAAAAAACATCGGCCTTTCTTAATTATTTTCGATTCTTTCCTATTTTTCGCAGGTGTATCACTAAGAAAAGGTGAGCACAGGTATTTGCCTCTATGGTGCACTCCTGATGTTTGAACAAGAAAATGCTGAAAGCATAGCTATGAGAGGCAAAATGAGCCTCTGATAAACAAGGATAAATATAAGATGGCTTTGCCATCAATGTTAATTGCATTATAAATATTGACTTATCGCTGCTTTACGGGAAAATGGTTGCGGATTTCGAAGTACAACGTTTTACGCTCGTTTTACAATCTCACTACTGCAGCAGTTCAATTTCTCAGCAGTTTTCTAACAGCTAGCGAAAAAACATACAAGCATCGTATTCTCCTATTACCTCTGTGAGAGAACTATAAGCGCTTATGAGAGGAAATGCGTAAAAGCATAAAGAGCGCTTTTTTGTTCACATATGATGACGGCAATCGGTAACTGGAACTGTTATTAAATAATAACAGATAAGCAATAGCGCATTTAAATTTTGGACGAAGCAACCGCTCGTATGAGTCTCCCATAAAACCTAATTTTCGCCATAGCAAAGACTGCAAAATCGATCTGAGTGGCCATAAAACGTATATGACTCCAAAACTTACTTAATTCTCCAACATTTTTCGACCTCATTAGAACAGCAGAAGTAAAGTTGGTGAAAAGAATCAATCTTTCATGTATTGTTTACTCATCAAATTATAATTTATCAGTTTCAGTGGTACTCCAGCTGAAATTCTCAAATAGACAAAGAAACGGGAATATTTAAAACGCTTGGTTAAAACGGATATAAAAAATGAGGCTTTGAGAATTCGAGAACACACGTTGTGACTATCGAATGGTAAATCGTTGTTGCTGAAATTTGAGGTAGCAAGGCGTACGGTTGGTATTCTTCGAACTTAGGTATGAGGCAGGAATGTTTAGAAATCTCGAAACGATAATACACTGACGTGAATGCGTAAACGCAATTGCTCACGGATATTCAATTCAACGAATCGAAATCGTCTGCACGCACTGAACATCGACTTAATGCGAATGCTGCCATGGGTGCATTAACAAATGGGTAGATTGCCATCACTATTTATAGCCAAGTAGCATAACGAACATGCGAATTGCAAAATAAACTACCTATTGAGTAAAAAAAGCTGTTCCAATAAGATCATGTTGAATGCTTCGATAACAGATAAATAAAAGATAACTGACTACTATCTTATATCCTCTGTGAAAGGATTACATGATCACTTTTATATAATACAGTTTCAGACACCATTAACAATATAAACAGAGCCGACAATGCAATAATTAGAGATTATCAGAAACGAGAACTTCTCGTAAAAGTTACGCAATGCATTGATGGATAAATATTACAACTAACAAACATAAATACAAACAATGAAAAAGTGAGGAAATAAGCATAAAAATAAACTCTCACCATTCCGCCAACACAGCCACCATTTTCCGTTTGGTCAGATGAAGTGACAAGAATGTCGGGTGTAGCAATTTGATTTACCGGTGACTTTGCACAGCTCGTCTGAAAATCCAGCACCCATATATTTGCTCGATTTCAGGTTAGAATTGAACTATCTCTCGTATAATCCCGTTCCCACTTATCCGAATAAAAGGAACCGAAATAAATAGGTAACAGTAGAGGAATGAAACTCTTACCATGGTCTATTTGCCTTTCATCGACAAATAGCGGATGCACTATTTCTGACAGATAATACATTCGAATAAAATAAAATAACGTAAAATAAATTTCGTATGTCAAAAACACAAATGTAAAGGAATAAGTAAGAACTAAAAGTTATGCGTAGGAACCTTCACCGAAATGAAAGCGACAAATGGAATAAGGCAAATTTTCAGCGGCGATTTTTCGATGCACTTCACCACCAGACCGCGTTACTGCTAACCAAATCACAACTTTTGTCATGCAACTCACAACCGAACCATCAAAAACTGTCATCGTTTGAAGAAAAATTCCGCTCGAAAATGTTCCGTTTTTTCAATTAAATGACGCCCCTTCACTGCCTCATTTGTTCCTTTATAAATCACTTCAAAAACAGATGCTATTCCCCACTTTATAAGCGCGGAAGGTGAATTTTTTTCTTTTAAATCGAGAGCGAATTGAGGCTGGGATGAGCTACCTAACGTAGGATATGATAAATCGGCAAATTGGACTTACCTTATCAACGGAGACCGCACTACTATAGAGAGCATTTAAAGCACCAATCGGTTGCGTACTTGATGAAGAAGACATTCCACTTGTACCCTAAAACAAACTACAACTTTGAACAGATCAACCTTCTCTCCCCCCTAATATTGGATAGACTCGAGCAAAGATTCTGAATTCTTCGATGTCCGTCAGCTTTTTTCAGATGGTGATGAATTCAGTCTTTTATTATCAACGAATGAACTCAGCTATACTTGCTAAACGTTTCGCCTAAGCTTTTTTTAACCCAATTCTTCATGTCTATCATTCAACTCAACTTTGTTGTGTCGCGACTAAAATATTCGTTCCGATTCGTCAATATATTTCATTCCCGAATTTTGAGAAAAGACCGACAGCGATTCTGCATAGATGCGACTCCCCTATATTGGAAGCATTGAAGCGATTATCTACGTATGAATTCCCAAACATAAAAATTTTCCATGCAACGCACTTTTTTGAGTGGTTTCGCTTGCAGACGAAAGAAAATAGAAATGCAAATTATGTGAAGCAGCCACAGGCTAAAAACTGGAAATGGGAACAAAGTGGCACCCTTTCTGGGAATATAATCGCCTCAACAAAAACGATAACTGGTGCCGCAGTGGCAACGGTCGAAGTCTTAAGTAGAAAAGCGAAAGAATTATGATCAGACGCAATGGACAAATGGAAAGTGCATATGCAACAATTTGAACAACGGAGCAGCATGCTAAAAGGAAGTTAGTATGCACTTTTGCATAGTGCTGGATTGGCCAATGTCATAAAAAAATGCACAAAAAGTGTGGAATAATGCCTCGACTTTTAAGACACCCACATATACCCTCGTTGAAAGATTCGTTTCTGCGTGACCAGATCGATACAAAATAGAACCACAACCCATCTAAAACGCACATGAGACGTTCTTTTCACCTTTGAACAGTCTAAAGCAAACTTCAAAGCTGGTGGTCGTCAATGTGGGAAATACTATATGTGGTCACTGTATGGTTCATGTTCTATGTAAAAAAATTCCTGCACCCTAACTTCGAGGTCGTTGCTCAGTCGAAACTGCAAAAGAGATAGATCGACTAACACAGACATGATATTGCCTTCACAAATCCTCTTTAAAACCGCATAAGAAGATGGATCTCATGCATATTAACAACGTGAAAAGTTGATAATTGAAAAGGTGAACCGAATGTCGGTATCCGAGCGAGCTGCGGGGTGAAAGTGGGATGGCGGATGGACGGCGCTGTCGCGAACCGCTACAATTGTTCGGAATCTTCGACGCACATCTCTTGTGGTAATTGAGTCCACATCCTGGAACGCCTCAATATTTTAGAAACAACTAATTCTTTTCTAGATATTACGTTCTTCCAATTTCCACCCAAAATTACAAACTTTCCAGGAGAAGAATTTAAAAAAGGCAAATCACCAATTTCAAAACAATTAAGTGCTGTCGATTCTGAGTGCCCTTGATGAAAAGATTCCGACGAACTCATTCAAAGGTACAGAAATTTATGAAAAATCTGCCAGGAGCCGAAAATTTTACGCTCATCACAGCTTAGGTCCTCTAAACCTACACAAACATCCTCTACGATGCACAAATCGAAAAGGAACAGGTGGAGGAAAATATATTTCCGTAATAAATTCCCTTGAGTTTTGTACAGCACCTGACGACTAGTATTCAACGAAAAAAAAAGAAGAAACATGATGGCTCAATACAAAAGCCAATCTACCAGAAAGGTGCGTAAAAAGGTGAGCAAGAAAGCTGAAACATGGGACAAAAGATCAGTGAAAGCACACCTTGACATTTGAGTCCTTGTTTAACAAGTCCGAAGAGTAGTTCACCACAAAAGTCGCAAAACGTTGGTGATTTATAGCTGTGAACGTATAGCGTATGAGGATGTACAACTAGACGACCGTGTTGCGGATATGCTACAATAAATTATACTATTATACCTTAAGCATAAAATTAATATCGCTCATCTCTAGCAATGAAGTTCCCCATAACTGCGCGCTGCACTAGCACTGATATAACGCTTCAACGTCCCATCGAAGTGATCAGCTTGCATCAAACGTCCCATCGAAGTGATCAGCTTGCATTAAGGCACTGTGTGAAGCATATCACTGCAAGACTAAATCCGTTCTAAATGCTTTCATCTTGTAGGGACAACAGCCGTGAAATTTGTGGCGAGAAAAGCAATTTCACAGTTTGCATATTGCTGGATGTTTCGGGGATGGATGGATTTTCAATGAAATCTCAAGAGGAAAATGTGCGCCGTTTGCACCCAAAAAGTGCTATTTCCACCGAATATATATGGTGGGTGTCAGGCCCTGTATGATGCTTCTACATGATGCATTATTTTTTATTAAGCGGAGAGCTTCTTTTTATTCAACTCCAATGAACTGAAAATTTCGCTCAAATTCAAAATTTCACAGTTTGACGAGGATAAAGTTTTCACTCAATAGAGCCCTTCGCTAACTCCATCTCTTTTAAGATATCGCCTCAGAGGTTCTTGTTTCTTGAATAATCACCAGAAAGCAGTTTCTATGGCGCCTTTTCATCCCGTTCCTAACCTACAAACATTCCACGCGCATACTGCCGTCGAACTCACGCCACAGAGTTCGCCTAGATCTGAGCACTACATAAACACAGTTTTCGTTGAATGGAGTAACGAGGTAGCATGCGGTGAGTTACCTTCGCGATCTACCAGCCGAATAAGCTCTTAGTTCCTTAACTAAAGCATCCACCTGCTCAACATTTGTATATCTCTGTGACAGTGCAATCTGTAAGATGTTTGTAGCGAACGCTACATTAAACCGCGTGCAAAAGTTATTCTTTAACGGCGTACATCACAGACATTTCCCACATTTTCCATAATTTTTTCAAAGTAACATTATGAGATTGCAACGTTACGCACACATTACATCACAAAACAATTTGTGTATACAAACAAAATTGCGTCCCTTATTAAACACACAGGTTAATGCGTGTTGCCAGTAGTTTCAAATTGCAAAACGTAAACATCAATGTTAAAAATCGACGAATGACATCTCTATACCATAAAGTGGTCTTCTGCCCCATTAAATTAATTAGTGACGTCTGAAATAGCAACAAAGTTTATGATTCAAAGGTGCTTCTAAGTCAATCGCATGCGATCCAGAAACAAGTCGCTGAATGGGAGAATGGGGAAGTGGGAAAATAGCAAACTGTAAAGGTTGTAGACTGAATAGAACCTTAGAGTACATCTTCATTGGCCTCCACAGAATACCCATCACTTAAAGTAGCCTACAGTAGTCAATGAAATATGAGATGAATCAGGAGCCACTGCTTTGTTCAAAGTTAATTCAAAGATACCGCGGGTCACCTCAAGGATCTTGTGAGTTCGCTCAGAAATATTGGCGGTCATTTTGAAGATCTTGTGAGTTGATTCAATGACGCGACGAATGCTCCGGAGGATTTTGAGAGCAAATTCAAAGATAGCTCTAGTCACTCGAAGGAACCTGAGCAAACATACAGATTCAGAGGAATCCGGACCGTCCCAAATAACGGCATCAAGAATCGCATGACTACTGTGAAGTATAAAAAATCGGTAGAATTTTTGTTGCAAATCTCTCAAAATAAATCAGTCAGCAAATTATGATCAGCGGCAAACCATTAACCGTTGTGATAATTCGAAACTTTATTATGTATACCATAAAATGGTGATTAATGACTGCAATTCAGCTGTCACAAATTCCTTACAATATATTTGAACTTGCGAAGTTCAAATTTTTAAATCAGTTAGAAAATTGGTGTGCGACGGAATATCGACATAGCTATACCAAATTAATATGAAAAATTTATATAGCCGAATGGAAATCAGGAGACCTCTCAGTGCATCCGTGCATGATCCGGAAATATGCTTGTCACGCTAAAAATCAATCCAAAGAGACTTTGATGGTGGGAAACTCCATCGATTCATTGCCAGCGTGGAGACTATAAGCATAAGAAATATGGCTAACGATCATATGCGTAGCCAACAATGAAATTAACAAAGTTGCAAAATAAACAACGTCTCAGAAAGCTTATCTTATATAATATGGTGATAAACAGTAACAGTTTGAGACGAGTTTTTAAAATCGAAACAAAGAAAATTCAACTTTTGCTGTCGAATTCAGTCACAAATATCCAACAAAGCTACTGATATTCAACGCCTTAAATAGTTCTTTATGGAACCTGTTGTTCTTCCGCAAAAACGGTATTATATCTTTGCGTAAAGGTCAATGAAAAAAAATCGCACCTGTTAAAACAATGCATAAAGACGATCATTTAATTAAATGAATGCGGCAGGCGAGTGCATTTCACTTCTCTCGCGACTTTATTTACCTCATTTAAGCATACTTTTCAGGAATAATCCTTGATCATTAGTCTGCTTTTAGTACTGGACATGACTGTCAGAATTTCGGTGTCAAAGTTGAGGTTTGATGTTTATTTTGTTGTGTATAGAACCTATACGGTATTGAACAGATTCCACTATGTAAGTGTAAGATTAGACGCTAAAGAAAAAGATGACAATTTCGGCGTTTCTCCCCAATTTTCCCAATATTCAATTCATATTTTCGCATATTAGAGGAATTCGTCGAAAAGAAATGCGCAAATAAAATCAACTGGGCTAGTAGAAAATGAAGGAAAAGACATCCATGAAATGCGTGCATAAGAATTTTATCATCAAGCGACGACGCCTCAAATAATAATAAACACACTCAGATATCTCAAATACGCAAATATGGCTATTATTTACAGATACAAATATAGATATTGATATGAATACACATAAACAAGCAGAAAAATAAATAAATATGTATATATAGGTAAGTAACATTATACAGTATAAGAATAGCGGTTAAAGCATTCAAATAACTCAGTTAAACTGAACTACGAGATAAGTGGTTAGAGCGCATTAAACTTCCGGCAAAAGTCGGCCTCTCAAGCGTCTCTGATCCTCTCACACCACTCTTAGGCAGCCACTGAGTTGTCTTTTAAGTGATGCATTCTAAGCAGAGCACGAAAGGTTCTTCCCATTCCAGACGCGCCTACATATCTCTATGCCAAAAAGAATAAACGTTCGTCTCCCTTTAGACGTTGAATTCGAGTATAAGTGAACAGAACAACACATAGCACAAACATTTAATTCATCGACTAATGTGGTGAAAGTGATCGAACATTATTTCTCTTTTTTCCCAACTTTTCTGCAATAAGCAGCTGTTTCTCCTACAATCTCTCTGCTTCACACTTCCTTCTACGAATCTAATCCGA
This sequence comes from Parascaris univalens, assembly GCA_037576465.1. Classification (NCBI taxonomy): domain Eukaryota; kingdom Metazoa; phylum Nematoda; class Chromadorea; order Rhabditida; family Ascarididae; genus Parascaris; species Parascaris univalens. Next base: position 3,882,483 of record CM075173.1, read on the forward strand.
ACAAATTATCTGACTTAGCATTCAACTAAATACTGCTGCAACTTAATACAGCATCTCTCCAAGTCCACAACAGCAACGCTAAACAGTAACTTCCATGGAAACAAATAGCGAATAACTTTTGACTAGGTCCTTGAGCGAAAAATTTAGCAACTCTGGATACTATATACGACAAGATCAAGGAGAATCGGTAATTCACCTTCAGTGTCAAACATTCCGGAATTCCCTTCAAGGGGAAAAAATCTACGCGAATGCATAGCTCGCTGACTATCTGTTACGTCAATATCGTTGCTCCAACAGCAGATCTCATATGTGATAGCGAAAAGCACAGCTTGATATGAAATTGAAAAGCAATTTGGCCGGAAATGCGAAGGGCCGATGCCGACCAACTGCACTACGTTTCCCTATTTTGCACCATTCGCTATTTAGAATGACCGCTACTGAGATATATCCATTTAGCAATCTCATACAATTCGGATGTAGCTTACTCATTTATTTTATTATCAGGTCGAAGCAAGCATATTTCTAAAATAAACGATTGCTTACAAAGATAAATGTGAAAACACTGCCACTTAAATGTTAGACAAACAGCAGGGATATCATCGCATCAAAAAATATTGAATTATCACTTAGATCAACCGTCATTGCATTTCATTTCATAGGTAAGGAGATGGTCCTTCTGAATGCACTGCACCTCGCCAATACAAAGAACTGCGACAGAAACGCTCCACATATCTTAGGGAACGGTGCTCCATTCACATAATGATGGCGTCAATTCGGTTGCTGCTATACGTAGGCGCATCTTCCGTGAAGACAGTATATTCTATTAACTGCATTTTCTATAACAACCTCAGTGGCTGTCGGATATCAAACTACACTGAATAGTGCTCGAAAAAGCAATACAGCCCAAAAAGAAGCAGCGTTCAAATGCATCGAAGAGGTGTGACGAGGTGGCGCTCTACTGCGATTTCTTTACCTGATCAAATGCGGGAAAATGTCTAGCTATTGTAGACCAGTTATGCGCATGTCCATTATGCTTTAAAATGTCATTATTGAACTAAAGTTGAGAAAGTTACAGAAAAAAACGTATCGAACCTTTCATAATGTAATTGTAGAAAACCTCAACTGCATCGATACCAGTCATATCGGGCAATGATGCAAAGTAAGTCGTTTTTCTTAAACGATCGGCGATGGAGCTGCTTTAACATGTGAACAGAATTTCGTTTGCTCGAGAAGCGTTGTCAGATGAAGATGAAAGTACGATGCCACAAATAGCGTTGTCTCCCGGAAAAGAACTCTCAATGTCGAAAGACGACTACGGCACACGCGCCAGCCAGCAACATGAACAGCAGCGAACAATCAATAGTCTCACACCCGAAGAAATGCACTTCAATAAGTCTGACCTATTCGGTTGGTTTGCTGCTGCTCTTCCATAGACCTAATCTCGGCGTTAATGCAACGAATTTGTTGGTGGTTTAAAGAAGTCTGTATATTACGACCGAATAAAGTCTCTTGCTTCATATGATGCTTCTATCCGTAATGTCGATCAATTCAGCCGTAATAATGGGTTTGGAGTGACCAATTCACAAATGGATCTACGTGCCGATAAGAGCAATATTACGTATTTCGATATCACCATGCATTGTCAATTAACGAAATGAATGAATCGCAAGTACGTAGATCGCATTTCAGGTGCGCTTATAACCTCTAACTTCATTCTCCCTGAGCACGTTCTTCTGATGATGTCATATACAAGTCGAAGTGGCAATCTGCTGCTTTAAACTGCAAGGCTCAAGTTCTAATGTACTGAGTTCCACCTAATATCTGCATTACACAAGCTATTTCCATTAAACAATATTTGCAACATGTCCAAACTTGCATCATAGCGCACATATATTGCCTACACACCTCACATGTTACGTGCACCATGTGCTGTATCCGTGTCGCATCGCTAATAGATCACTGGAATGCACTCTGTGAGCAAATCGTCGATTCACTTAGCTCGAAAACATCTACCACAGGTCACTTCGCCCTCTCATGCACGAAATTAACGAGGAGCTTTCTCATAAACGCCACGTTACCTAGATCATTCTACCTACATTTATTCCGTTTTCGGTTTCAAATTATGCACTGCTGGGTAAGATTCATCAATGCTGATGTTGTTGCCACTCTCTTCGTAATACATAATAATATCGCCCTTATCTTATTATTTTTTTGTCGTCGTCCTTTCGTCGCTTCTGTTTTACATATGCCTCTCGTGCATTCAAAATGGTACTGCCTTGTGCCTGTATAAAATTTACGGCAAAAAAATTGCATATACTGTCAAGAATCTGGTTTCCCACGACTTTCTGCCCTTCCCCTCCCTCTCTCCGCTCCCCTCCTCTCTATGCACCTCGCTATCTGAAGAAATAAAACTAGGCTTGCGAGAAATCGAATTTCAACGGTCGACGTTCATGAAAATTGCAGTTATACTTCTGTCAGATCTAATAACTGCCATAGAAACAGAAAACAAACAGACACAACAAACACAAACAGATATTGCATTATATGCACAGAAATATACCATTACAAGCAAGAGTGCTTATTGAAACAAACTTCTTTCCATTGCAGTTGCACCACGCTTTCTACTAAAGTGCATCACTCTTACAGCGAGAAGAGACAGAACTGAAAGTGTCGTAACGGCAGCCGTTAGGTGAGCTTACGCCACAATCTGCACTGAATTGCAAACATCTGTCCGGAAAACATACGTTAAAGAATTAAATCCCAACAAAACATGCACATGCGACGCTTAAAGAAACTGGTCACTGATGATATCTGGTGAAAACGCTGCATGAGCCCCTCTGTGACTCGAATCTATCGCGTTCATTTTGGAACGGAACGACTGGAATTAAGTGAAATTGACCTAAATGTGTTTAGTGTTAGATGATGTCAGGAGCGTGAAGTTTCTAAAAGAAAATTTTTGAGAAGTGGAAAGGAGAAAAGCTGCAAGAGGCGTTACGAAGAAACGGTCACAGTAGACGATTAAATGGCGTTTTCTGCGCACTTCCGGAAAATACCGCCAGGTTAATTCACTTCTCAGAGGTGTAAGTCCAATCGACAGATGAATTCTTCACAGAATTATAAAACCTTTTGTCGTCGACACCGGGAATGTACTAAAATATTTCAATTTCAATGATTCATTTCAGAGCGGTATGCGCATTCAGAAGTCGCAAAAAATGTGCAATTAAACTTCTGCCATATCTGCCGGTCAAGTATCAGAGTGTGGTGAACAACCTGTGCATGTTAGAAAATCTGAAACAAAATAGCTCACCCATAGCTTTTGCAGTCAACCGACCGCCTGCATGAATACTCAAAAGTATGGTTAAATATATCATGTTTAATTTATATTTGCCTGTACGAATATTATATCGCGTTGAACTTGCGTAAGCCTAAATTGGATGATAAATGGGAATAATTCTGACTTCAGGGGTTATCTGCATCAAGCATATTTCCAAGCTTTTCGCGGGGTTGGACTTCAAACAGACAGATGATTACAAAAATACGTACATCCTCAATACCGAAAGTTCTGCAAACAAACAAACTAAAACACTCGAAGAATAAATGAAAACATTCGTAGAAGTATTCATAGAAGCGGAAAAAATGCAGATTTTCGAGCACCTCACCACTGGGTTTGACTAATAAAACTGGAGAAAGCTTACTGCAATCTTCCTCATTTGTTTAAAAGCCTAAAAAATGAGTAAAGTAACGTTCTTGTGCAAGTTTTGCAATGCCTCTTGAGTACATCACACCACACAATCCAACTCAATGCATTTGTGGTTACATCTTTTGGGGTTATAACACAGACTGTGTTATTGAAACACACACTTGAGCAAACCGAATCGGGTTCGTTGCAGCAGTCGCGTACGGAGGCTTCAAATCAATTTTAAGATAAGTCAATCGTCGATTAAGCGCAGGTGGCCACAAACTGACATCATGTTAAGGCACAAATATACCCCACTGCAGTTGATAACAATATGTCGGGTAAACTCTTAAAAATAAAATCTCTCCCTTTAGGGAAAACAATAATTCCCCTAAAATCCGCTACTGGAAATGAAAAAATCACTGAAAAGAACCAAAAAAACCTAGCCTGAAAAGTGCCGGGTCGACGAGTAAAGGATCGAGAAAAAAACGGAAACCAGCTTACAACTTATGACAATTTCCACAAGCGTTCCTTCGGTGACGTCGGAACTCGACGTGATCAACTGCAGGATGTTGATAGACCTCAGGTCATGCCGGTAAAGTAATATGTGGTCGGACAATGCGTCTCCCCAACCATTGTTCGGATACTGCAGTAGAATTGTTTTCAATGAAACCTTACTCGTTACCGCTTACCGTCTTGATCCCGTCGTAGTAATAGAAAACTGAACAAAAGAAAGGAATCTCGCGAAACTACAAAACATTACGACCGAAATTAGCACTGCAGATTTTCACAAAAACCAATGTAATCTCACTGTATCGAAATAATCTGAATTATCCAAAGAAACTTAGTTCTTGAGGGGTTTTCCTGAATTATTACAGTAGTCACATATATCCACTGAATCATGAAAGTAGCTTTAATTACTTTCGATGATGTAAAATTAAGGATCGAAAGGAACAGTGTGATGTTCATAATGCGATTTCATGGCCTCATTGGAAGGATTTCGCTTTCCCCTCCAGTTTCATCCCACTTCATCGGTAGGCTTCAACAGCAGCTGCAAATCAGAAAGTCTGGCACGACTTGCGCTTTCACTCTCCGCCCAATCAACAACCAGCTTCACGAATTGCCCATAAATGTCGCTCACTTTTTAATTAATCCGATCGATTATTTGAACTATCCGGAATAAACTGCTGCTCCTTTTGCAATACAATCGGCATAAAATGCTACTCTGTTGACTGTAAAATGCGATACAATTTTTCGATAGTTTATTTGGATAAACTTTTGATGGGTCACCTTAAAAACAGATATAAAAGACACCGGTGGTGCCTACAATACGTCTAATGAAGCTTAGTTCCACATTCAGTGATCCTAAGACCGAACGGAACCCTTTCGACCTTATGAAGCAAAAGCCGATTTATTGAGATCATTTCTGCATCGAACAATTTAGGGAGAGTGGGATATAGGGGAGGTTTTATTCGATGATATTAAATGTACTCATAGTAAGGCAACAAGGTTTAGATAAGCTGTTTGTTAATGAGTTCGAAACCTAGTCAGTTGTATAAAATAAGACAAGAAGTGACGTACAGCTTTCTTGATGAAATTGACGGCCTGTTCGCGAAGGTCTCTTACAGAGATTTCCTGTCCCTCCACGTTTATCGTCTCCTTCACGACACCCGATTGCATTTGAAAGGTTAGGCCGCTCATGTTTCTGGAATTCTTATCGGAGAATCCACTGCTGAAATCAAAAAATTTAAACTGCAAGCCCCACATTCTCAGTTACAGCAACAAAGCTGAATCAGTCTCTATGATATGGTGCTAACGCAGCTAAGAAAAGATAAATAAGGACGTAGTGCCCAAAGAGAAGACAGGCGAAAATTCATTCAGTTAAAGGTCTTACACAAATGCTAAAAAACAAACAAATGAGCACTGACCAATGGCTATTTCAGGAAACTATGCTGGTGATGGCTGTTGGCCATCCGTAAACAGAAGAAGTGAATATGAAGGAGAGGCATTCTTGTCAGTATGTCTCTTGGAAGAAGACATTTTAAAGTTTTTATACAAAATAACTTTGGTTATTTTTCAGACACAGTCAAAGTGATGAATGGCTAACTGAGTGAAAGCTCACCTGATTATTTCAGAGTTACTTGTGTTCTCGACGATGAAACACGTTTGAAAACCCTCTATAAACTATAGATATTCTTTTAGAAAAAAATGAAACGAAATAAATCCATACGTAAAGTTACTTCACAGGCTCATAGTATAACTCAAACATTTTAAATTACATCAGGTTATTGTTTTTCGAATAAAATAGCTGATGCATCGATAATGAATGTCATATATGAATAATTGGCTGATTTGTTTTGGCATCAACGGTCCTATCGTTGGCCTGCAGAAACAGAACAAGAGAATTTTCATCGAATGAGATGTCTGCGGGCACTGAACGCACTACTACGAATTAAGGTACCTGTAATGACGTAATTTACTTAACAAGCTAGAAGCACCTATTGTAACAAGTAAAACACCTTAAATATTCTGCCCATTAGAATCAAAGTGTCACCAGATGCGAAAATATTCGCTTCTTTAATTCCAGTTGCAAAATCAGGCGTACCATTAGAAAATTACTCTCACTTATCGATAACACTGTTGCGTTACTCAGAGTTAAATAAGCACAAAGTACTGTGAGCATTTAACCGTAATAACGCATCGTCTGAAACGTTTCAATCTGCTCTTCATTCTAAGATAAGATTCATCATGAAGTGCTAGATTTTAAACGACTCATGTTCGGGTACTGCTTTATGATGGCTTCTCAAACTACGTTCCATTCGTTCTACGCTTTTATGAGGTTTTTTTAACTCCACGACTTTATTGCAGTCGCCTACGAATAAAGATTCTTGCGTTCGGTCGATCTTTAAAAGATCACCCATATATTTCCGAAGTCATTAAATGCAAATTTCCAAGTAGAAACAAACGTCACACGGACAAATATTTTACAAACAGTTTTCGCTCTAGAATGCATTAAAAAAATGCGCGGTTACAACAGCGAACCGTTGGTGATGGCGGTCGAATCGTTCGGTCACTGCAGTGGATGTCGGATCGCCGAGATCTTAAAATATGCACATTTCTAGCTCGATAGCAGATATCCTGTACGAGAAGAGAACACCTCGGCAACATTAACTTGGCCACTACAAATTTTCCTGCTTACGAGCAGTACGCTACAATGTGTCTTTATTTCCCTCTTCAGAAAAATTCCGGTTATTCTTGTACACACGAGACCTACACTGCTCGAACCTCTTACCAAAAATTCACTGCTGCAAACAAAATTCCGCTTTATTTTCCCTTTGGCTAATGATTAACACTGCACGCATTCAGCCGTGCAAGAGCGAAATAATGATGACTGCTGAAGTTGCACTACCAATAGACAGCGAATGGCGGAAGGAAAAACACGAATCGGACGAGAATTACTCTGCTAATTTTGATGCAGCAAAATCCAGGACGTTATGAGCGATAATATTTCTAAATTTCTAAATCCACCGCACTATCATCAAATTATGCCTAAACTATCAATCAGCTATTACGCTGCCGTTCAAATATGCCCGAAAGATTATCATGAATGACTTCCCACACTATACTTTGAAACCATAGGACAAAGAAATGACTAGAAACGTGAACTACTGACACGACTGCAGGAAATCTGTTTTTTTAATGAAATAATAGTCATTTGAAGTTCTGATCATAAAATACACGAGATATTAAAGAGGTAATCCTTTTTCTTTCTCGTCCGGATGTGAAAATTATTCGTGCAGTTATTTTCTGATTCAACTTTCTTTTCCCTCTCCCTGTCCCCCTCCACCATACTCCAAACCGCCTTGGTTCCTCCCCTTCGCTCTTATATTCTCTCCATATATGTCATTGCATTTTGGCTCAAGTTGGTGACTTTATGATCACATAAAAGGCGAAATATGTTCTGGTGTTGTTTTCTTGGTGTTCGTTTCCTACACATAAAAACAGCCATCATCGCCACTAAACACAATTTAAAAAGGAATGTTTAGGTTTCCGATGAAAGTGAGCAGTGCAAGCGACTTTCAAGAAATTTTTTTGTTCCTGATGTGATTAGGGTAGTATGTATATAATGACAGAGTCGCACAAAGTGACTGAGAAGCTTCCAGATATATTTGAACTTATTAAGCGATAAATACGCTAATGAAGTGTTCAAGGCTCAAAGAACTAACACATAAATGGACGGAAAGGGCTTTGTGCCAAAAAACCCAAAGTGGCCATTATATTTTGACTACCAATTAATCTTTCATTCGATACAACGCTGGAAACAAAAATGCCTTCAGGATTCATGACATGATATTATTTTACTGGCTCAATGGGCAAAAAGTAGAGGAAGAGGAGTAAAATGGCAACACTGAATGTTTTTATTTTTCTATTAAAAATTCATCCCATTCTAAAAATTCACAACTAATATTTTTCATTCTTCACTCTCCTCCATAGCACGCAACAGAAGGTAAGCACTCTTAATGCTTCAATCTCTGTAAATGTCGATGGCGAAGAAGGTCTGAATCTGAAATTGCGCTCAAAAAATAATAACATTCATATTACTGGTTTATCTTGTGCTGAGAGACAGCAATAAGCTTTATGAATTGAGACAGTGCCGGACAATACTGGAATCTGATTCTTCCAGCAAGCTGTTATTTCAAATTACCCGACCGGTAGCTCACCATTAACAAAGTAATCGAATCCCTCTCACCATCGAAGAACTCAAGTCTATTCTAAACAATTTTATGCACGATTTTCACTAAGGAGTCGCTCACTGTCACTGATCATTACCACACTTCCCGAAATAAGCATCTACATGGTTAACTCAGGATAAAAGTTTACTGTCTGTGCATGTGCATCTGCCGGCAAACACTGCCATTCTGAATCGATATCTGTTCTTAACTCTTTATCAACCAAATCCCTTTGCTTAAGGAAACATCCAACAATCGCCGATTCATCGATTACCCAGCAAACATATTTGCATCCTCAGCAAGAAGCACCTCGAGTGACCGCTTTTCGTTTGACTGCTGTTTTTTCCGAACTGCCATGGGTTAAAGAAAAATTTCGAGAGAGTGAAACAACGTTAAATCTGTTAAATGAGCATCGAACTCACAGAGTGTCGAATGACAAGTCGTCGCCGAGAGGTGAGTTGACGTCGATGAAGGCTCCAAATATGACGTCCTCTTGTTCTCTCTCAAAGTCGATTTCCGTTGCAACCCGTTCACGCACAACCAACGGGCTGCTTCATCGAATGACCTTACTAACACACTGGAGTGGCTCCTTCTATGTTCGCTGCAATATAGGCAATATTTGAGAGGATACGAACGACGAGGTGATTAGATCGAAATTGTGTCTTTTATTACTAAGGATACATAAACAATTCCATTCGAATAAACAATAAACAAGGACCGGAAAAACTAAACGAAAGAAACGCTTATATAACATACGAGAAAAGATGTATTCCGCTTTAACGACAGAACTGTGAAATCGTAAGGAATTCCTTCACACTGACACATTACATCGTAAAAATAAGGAAATTTTTGCGTCTTCATAAATAAAACGTCAAACGATCCTTTGATAAACTCGAGAAAATAATACTCGGAACAACCGAAAACCTTGAAGATTTCACAAACAAAAACCCTAAGAGATTCGATCGATGTAAATGCTTTCATTTGGATCATAGCGACGCTTTCTTTAGAGCCAGCGTGATCATCGCCGCTCCTACTGCTTGCTGCACAATTTCAGCTGTACCATTCCCACTGTAATTTAAAATGCCGATTTTTTAAAGAATAACAGCGAATGAATTGTAACATTAATGCGAAACGAAGTGCCTCTGAAACGTTAACATCTAATTTTGCTACATTCTAAATCAAATGAATTTTCGAACCTCGTGCCAATCTTTGATATATATAATTTATTAGCGAAATGATCTGAAGGAATTTTTTTTTCTGCAGGCGAGATCAACGAAGTGAGTGAAAATATTCTCGCGACATTCAGTTAACTCCTAAAACTTCCACTTTCATGAATTCTTTATCACCTTTCTGAGATTTGAAGAATAAGGAAATCTACCGACCAAAATCGAGAACTTCAGAAAATTTCAAGCTGTGACACCACAAAATGAACAAACTCCATTAAGCGAGGTTAGCTCAAATTTTTCTACGAGGTTTTCTGCACAGCGATGCCCGATTTCGCATCTCCCCTGCTCTGTGAGAAAGAGACTGGGGGGGGGGGGGGGGGGGGGGGAGGACGGGTGGAATGGGTGTTAGCTGATGAGCTGCCTTGAGCAGAGTTCTCATTTAAAAAGCAAATTACTTTAGTGTCATTGACAGATTTATAATTCGAAATGAGGGATTCTGACAACAACCTGCACAAAAGCCAGCTAACTTAACGTGACTTATGAGAACAATGGAACTAGGTGCATGCATTTTCAGACGGTAGCAAAAGTGAAGCAACGCGTTCTACTGCTGACAAAATAAACAGTGAATTACTCGAATGTAGAGGAAAGATTCAGACATTTGCGCTAAATGAGCGAAACATTTGCCGACAATAAAGGACACAGACAGATATTTGCACCACGTTGCCATGAGATCTGCATCTCTTTAGCGTTTGTATTCCTGCAGTAATACTTCTTTTCATGTAATAAGATAAACTGACGCAATACAGCCCACGCGTTCGTACACAAGCTGTCGAAATTTATATATTCTTGGAGACAGGGCTTTAATGGCAGATACGTCACCTTAGCAACAATTGCTGCAGGTGTTACGCAGCTATGATAAAGTTTTCAATGCATATCTTCCAATCTCATCCTCCCTCCGTCCTTTTGGTTCAAATTTAACTTGCTCTCATTTATATCTTCTTTCCGCACCCAAAGCCACTCACTACATCATAGCCGACGTTTATCGACTTCCTCTTCGACAACGTCGACTAAATCGGCCTGTCATCGTTTTATGCCCAACAAAAGCAAGACAGCCCTCGAAACTGCGAACTTCTCCCATGCGCAGTATGGAATGAACGACACGTTCACTTTTCTACTTGAATAACTTCTCGAAGACTGCAATCACTCCTATAGAAATAAGAACTAAAACTCTATTAAAATTAATTCTGGGCAATCTTTTTGAACGAAAGGCATCGGATATTTCAACAATGTATAGTAAGGTCTTAACATACACAAACATAAGAAATTAATTATGGCTCATTTTCGGATAAGCCATCGCTACTCACTTATCGATAAATGAAATTTGAAAGAAAAGCGGAAAAGATCGCTAGGGAAGCTGGCACGATATGCGTTTTTGCATTTTAGTTCATCGCATCACTCGCCTCCTCAAGTGTTTAGAAAATAATGAGGAGAAGCCGACTATTTCCTATAAAATTTTTTTTTTTCGGTAAAAATTGCCCGATTCTTTAAAAAAAGACATCCAAAATATAACAAACCCCTTAGGACTGCGAGAAATTGAGAGTCGCAAAGCCACCCACGTTTGCGCAATTCCTGGTTCACACAATGAGATTAAAGAAGAGGTAAACTTAAAGAAAGCATGTAGCCATCGCTGCGTGCTTCACTAATCTTGCAAAAAAACTACAGCTGTTGCGAAATTACACATTTGTACTTTTGGATGGTACTAAATAGTGAGTGATGAGATGATCACTGAAGCACACATTACTGTGGTTGTAAATAAGAAGGAACTGGTGTCGAAGATACTGGGCTAATAGTAATTCTACAAGAGTAAGTAAAGACCGTAACCGAAATACTTCAACGGTGCACTGGCCGTGTCCAGATTTATATGATCATGTTCGATACTGCTGATAAAACACGATAAAGAAAAAAGATGATAAGAAAGTACGCTTTTCGAGAAAAATGCAAGAGATAGGAAATACAAGAAAATAAAAGAGAAATAAAAGACGCATTTCACGAGCATACTGCAGAACCGTAGAACACGAAAGAACTTTTCGCCATGAAGAAGCATTAATCATGTTACGCACACACATCGACAAGACGGTGGAGATGATCAAACATGGAGAGAGTCGCACTCAAACAAGCTCAAGTCGAATTCAAATGAGCTGAGGTGGCTTCTGAAGAGCTAAAAGAACACTTCAATGAGCTGAACAGCAATGAACTTAATGAGCAGCCAATGCAAGGGAAATGGACGCAAGCAGTCAGCATTCTCAACGAAATACTTTAAGAACTTTTTAACACGAAACATTAAAACTTTCAGAAAAGGGAAACGCAATATTGTATGCAAAAAAGTTACGCGACCCTACTTAATTTCTATCTCGTCTGCGAAATGATCGAAGAAAAGCGACTTTCTCGGGGGGCAAAGACGAAGAGGACATACGAAATGCGCCCATTTGTCAAATGGAACATTTTAGTCTCGAAAAATGCCAACTTTTTTGTTTCCTTCAACTAAGGAAAGTTTAATTCCAACAACCTACACTTCCTTTTTCCAAGAAATAAACCGCAGGAAAAATATATTGGCCGAGGGCTAAAACGCAGCCCACCAGCCCGAGACTGCAGTGCCCTAGACAGTCTCCAAACTGCAATGCAATCGACCATACAAAGAGCCATCGAACGATATCCTCATGCCTAATATCATCAACGTTTTATTCGAACGCCCTTAAAACAGCACACTCAACGTAATAGTGGAACGTGAGACGCGCCAAAGTAATGATAACTTTAAAAGAGCGCTACGTTGGGAACGACGTTAACAGTACTGTCAAATGAAGAAAAGCGAATGCGAATTGCGAGAGGAGGAATTTTCTGCAGGAAGCGGTTCGGAGTGATGACAATCCGATAAATTCAATATTGGAACATTCAAAAGCAACGCACTTTTTTGGGGAATCAAGGAATTACAGAAATCAACATATGCAAAACAGTAAAAATACACAAAAAGAAAAAAAAAACAAACGATTAAATGAACTTGAAATAGGGAAGTTTCATTATCACGTTTTAGAGGTTTAGTAATAGTCAGGAATAATTGCTACTTTCCGCATCTCCACATGTATTGCTTCGTCACGTAACAAAACAGGAGTACCCGATTGCAACCGTAATATTAATGCTTATCCGCAAAAAGGTACCTTACTCTTCTTATTTCATTTCCATAAGCGGTAACCTTTTTGAGGAAAGCGAAAAGATGACAAATGCGTAAAAATGCCCCAACTTTGTGAACCCTTCTGAATAAGTGATCGAGCCTTCAAATTACCTGGGATGATCACTTTGGAGATGCAACAATTCTGGAGCATGTATAAATATCGTTGCATTAGTATATTTTTCGCGTACGCCTTTTTTCCTTTCATATTCATTTGTAGCAAGAGCTTTAATTATATGGGTTAGTTTTGCAAGACAGAAAACGAAACAAAAATCGTTTGCCGAAAGGTATTCATTGACCCATTGAAGAGAAAAAAATCCGAAAAAAAGAATCCAAACAATACGTTGCAATAAAGACTCTACGCTGTGCCGGAAATTTTATGCGAATTCCAATTATCGCACTTCGGACGTGAATTACGCTCCCTTTTTTGTATGATTGCTGCCATTCAGCGAATATGATGATTACGACCACGTGGTTCTTATATATAGCCTAAAAATTGGATTGGAAAATGAGATGAAGGGGCGCATCGATTAGCAGTAATTGTGACCACCTGTTTTTACCTTTGGCTTCTCACATTGGTGCAAAGTTGGAGCTAAAAATTATTCGACAGCAACGTTTAGCCGAAGAAAGGAGAACGCATATTCTCGTTCGCTATGATAAAGGATAAAGTCTGCGGTGGCACCTGTGTTAACTGTCATGACACTAACCGATCGACTGAATCTATTTCGTAAATCGAAACTGAGGACTGCTTTTAACCACCGAAATTCCATTCCCACCTTTAACGTTAATTTTCGGATGCTACTGAAGGTTGGTTAGTGAATGCTTCAATTGGCTAATTAACAGAGACTTTCGAAATGCATCTAATTTCGACGGAAGATTACTTGCGGTATACCAGAAATGCATCCGATGATTCAAGCTACTGCATTATTTTAGGATGACGTAAGGTACGTGCCTTAAATAACTTAAAACATTTTAACGAAGTTGGGTGCCTTAACTGCTTGTGTCGGTGTAAGTGCGGCTGCCTTCGAGTCCAGTATGGTCCTTATGACTGACGCTTTTCAACGAAATTTCGGTTAGGGCCAAAATTTCGATCGACTCTCAGTATCCGAAACCGCGCCTCGAGTTTTCCCAACTGTAACCAAAATTCGGTTTTCATGATAGACGCAGAGAGAGGGGGGAGATGGGAGGAAGGAGTGTTTCTAAAGTGACCCCAGTTCGGAAGCTTGCCTAGAAGATAAAGCATCGGATGACAGATTAGGTAATTAAAGCGCGGTGAGCAGCGCGCACTCATTGCAAGTAGCAGGCCTGCCCCTCCTTCGCATCACTGGATTCGCCGATGTGTGAAGGGCTTCGAACGATAGCAAAATGGGTGATTATGCGTTTGCACACGTGTTAATTTACCCTCTCATGAATGTTCCACCTCGCTTTGTTTAAACAATATAATTTCTTTTAATAATGCGATGTGATGCCAATTAACTTAATATAATATGCTGTAGTATAATATATCATAAGTGATACATTACAATATGATATACGACACTACAATGAATGATAGATTGCTGACATAGGTCGAATGGCTTCGGCTTCAGCGGATATGAGAAAGAAATTGGTAATGAGCAATGAAGGTAATAAAAAAGTATTCTAAAAAAGCGGAAATAGTAAGAGAACAAGATGGATTTATTGCAACAGCATGATGCATATTATTCAGCTCATTTAAAAAATCAAAAAAAGATAAACATAAAGTGGGAGATCGCTATCGGAAAAGTGATGCAACAGAGAGACAGTTGGATTATATCAGAAATTGAACAAAATCGTTTCTAATGCATATTCCATCGATGGGAAACGAAGTTTAACTTTCACCTTTTATGACCGATTAAATGTCATTACCTCAAGAAATAAAGTATTTATTCAGCAAGAAAACTCACTAGCTATGTGAGTGTGTTAAGTTAATTATTGCAGATATAATGAAAATGAAATTTTATCAACGTAACTCTATATAAATGTGCAAAAAATTCGGCCAAATTTATAGGCGTAATTCGCATTTCTATTGGTAAACATATCGAAATGCTTATGTGGATATACAACAACGCAATAATTCCATGTTTTTGAAACCACTAAAAATGATGATAATTAAGCGAACCTTTATTTTATAGTTGCATGAAGAATCCAATGATATTTTTGGAGACGTCCTGTGCAAAAAGAAAGAAGTTTGACTGAAAAATTAGAGGAAAACTTCAATCGCTGATCCCATGCACCCAGTTTTTTAATATTTTATCTTGCGGGAATGGGAATTGGAATGACGTATTATCGAGAACAAAATTTCTCAGCCTCTTCTATGACGTGAAACAGGAGAAGCGGAGATGTTGATGGCAACTGCTACGCGAAGTCTGTGACAAATAAGAGCTACCATCATGGAGTGATAGGCTGCGAGTGAATAAGAGATGAAGAGAGATGACGAGAGGTGAGGATGGTAGTTGGTCGAGTGAGGAAACATAATCGAGCGGAACGTGTACTAGAGGAATGACTTGCAGTAATTTTTCAGCTTCAATAATTAATAGAATGAATGCCTATAAGTGAGATTTAACAGATACTTTACCTGTCAGCAGCAGCCATCACGTGCGCATCGTTGTTGGGCAGGTGAGCAGCATGAGCGCTCTCCATCTCCGCAATGCGCCGCAAATGCAGAAACATCAGTATACACGTATTACACACGTCGTGATGTCTTATCGAGTTATTATTACCACATTCTCCGCCCACCAAATCTCATATAAATAAACGCGAAACATACGACTAATATATGTTAATAATAGTACCAATAAGTTAAATATTATTTAGGAAACGATTTTGTTCTCCGAAAAGCAAAAATGCAATTGCGCGCATCCTCAATCTAGTTTTTTCATTTTATTAAGCGATCATCAGTGAAACAACAAAAATTGTATACAAGATCACGGTAATCTCAGAATGACAATAAATGGAGGCAGAATTTAATTATGCAAATAATCGAGCTTAAGTTCCACAGCTATACAGGTGCATTACGTATGAATCGCCTTACGCATTCTTCACTAATATAAACAAATATTAATTGAGTTTTGTGTGAAAGCTCACTCAGCGCAATAACACTTCAAAGTCAGAGCGAGTGGCAGAAGAAGCTCTACGATTGGTTTAGTGAAGTGGGAATGAGTTGTGCTTTAAAAAATTACAAATTTCATCGATCAGAAATATAAATAACAGACGCCCAATCCCATTTCAGAAGTTTTTTATTTAGCTAGCGGTAGAACAGCTCGATAGAACATAAAACAACTGCCAAGTAAGAATAAAAATTTTACACCTCGATCACCTCCTCCTCTTCGCCATTTTACTACTTCCTGTACTTTGTCTTCTCTATTTCCTCCGGTTATTCTACACATTTTTTCAGGCAGTTTTGGGCTTAACATTCAAGCTTCCTGCCGATCGATATTCAAGGTTTTCAGATTTCTTTTCAGTCAACTGAAAATCTTCCCCCTCTCCCACGCGCCGTAATTCACACTGCTCAACGCCGTAAATTCACTTCATCATTCTAACACCGTCAAGACCAATAGGATTACGCCATCATTCTTAACGCGTCTATGCAAGAGACGGCAGGTTGCATCAACCAATCGTGGCCTGATGGAGAATAAAAAACTCAGTAGCAGAAATACTCACTTGACGAATAGCAACACTGTCGTCGATTAAATTATGAAAAATTGGAAATTATCACTGAATATCACTGAAGAGAGAGAAAAACTAAAGCTGAGTTTATCACAAACAATCGCCTTACACCTACAGCATTTTGCCTCGATGCAGTTCTATTTTGACGGTTGTCTTCAGCTGCTCAGCTGCTTTATTCTTTTTATATGCACAACGCTAATGAGGCTAACCAATAAAGAGCACTAAGTAGGAACGAACTGTAGTGGTTCAGTCGGCTATGGTGTCGACCATAAATATGGAACAGCTGACAGGAAAATTGTTTTCTTAGGAACAGGGATCGATTCTCTCTGAGCAATGAAAGATCGCCAAAATTAGAACGTGCAGAAACACTAATGTGGATGTTTTCAATGATTTTTTGTTGCAAGCGCAAAAATAATTTATGAGAGACGAATCTAACTGTACAACTCAAAAACTTCGCAAGAATGCAACGAAACTTGAGGTGCAAAACGTTCACAACAATGAGAGCATTACAGCATAAGTGCATTAATAGGAACAAATAAATAACAAATCAGTACACAACATATAACAAAATAAAATGAATTAAGCGTTCCACTGAATGCAATGCAAACAAAAGCCAAATTAAGTGTGTGCTTGTTTGCAGATGCTCACATTTAAAAGGCAAGGAGGAATGCGCTGATTAAGCTCATACACGCTATAAAAAACCACAGCGGTTACCCAGGCAATAATTGCATGCATTACAGCAAGCAATATAATTCATGATACACAATTATTGCCTAATAATTGCAATGAAATGTTCTTGGCAAAACATTTCGTTTTATTGAGAAATGTCTTATTCAAACGATCACTTGTTAATTCGCCTATACCACTTTGCCTCCAAAAGTGCTTTTCAAAGAAGACAATATGAAAATTCATGCAAAGAGAACGAAAGATTACCAATGAAAGGGCAGTGGATTTGAGCTCAGAATACGCATTTGTGCAGGAAGTGCAGAACTCATTGCAGCTCGACTCTTACTGGCGAGAAGTGGAAGAGGAAAATATAAAAGGATAAAAAAGATTATGTCGACCTACAACTAATTCACTAATCTGAATTCTAGTTCACCGATGAGTAGTTTGATTTATTGTACAATATGCCGACTTATTGAACTGAAGTTTGCATAACTGATTTCGAGTTCTAAAAACAATCACTTCTTCGGATTTTAGCCTTCATAATATTAATGAAATATTCTTTGAAAGTGCTTCTATGTCAATGACAGGAAAGCAAAGTCTTTCCCATTCATTAAAGAGTGGCACTGCGAAAAAACTCCTCGATCAGTGGAGGATGGCATCCGGTGTTATCGGTGAGTAAAAAACTTGCGAATTCATTTGAAATGGACGAAATCAAATTTTGCATTGATCACATATATTCAGCTATTAGAAATTTTATTGCAACCTACCAAGATGGTTTTCCTTTACAATCGAATTAGAGAATAATAATAATCGTCTTTCTGTCTCGAATATATCTTTATATAGTGGACTTTTTGATAGATTTGTAGAGGTTTATAAAATTATGACAATAACTGAAATGCGCGGTCGGTATCTGTAGAAGGATAATGAATTTGAGAGAAGCATGAGTGTGACATAAGTGCAGAAACTGCGCTGTGAATGCTGCTAAAAGTTCCATGGCAGAAAAATTGATGGACGAATGCGGGTGGCAGGAGCTCATACCACGAGAAGGCAGGGGCAAAGAACTTAATTAGAATATATCGTTGCCAACTATTAGTTTCCACTGAAACTAGTGGTTGGCAACGAAGGCAACGAATGAAAAATTAATCGAGGAAGCGCCCATCGAATGATGAAGTGCAATATAAGCAAAGAAAGAACCCAGTTTGGCCATATTTGTGACGTCCCTATGTTGTGTTTTTAAAACTATTGTATAGGAGTCGAAAAACAGAACAGTACGAAATGAACGTTAATGCATTTCTCTGCACAGTTATTGAAATTATACTGAAATGTTGAAAACTTATGAACTCATTCGAAAAAACACCGTGAAGAAAAGCTTATCGGTTTAGCTCCAGCCAGAAAAATGAGTAGCGCTATTATTTACACCAACGAAACAATCATTTCAATAAACGTGTGTCACACGAATCCCAAAATGAAATAGAAATTTACCAATTTAATGGGAAATTTGAGACCGCAAATCTTTCGCTGTAAATGTTCCTTCAGTTCAATTGATATGAATCTGCGAAAAATCTTCGGAAGCGATTTTAGCGTCAAGGAAGCGAATTTCATCATCTACGGACTGCGAAACGGAATAAAGTTGGAGTTTATGGTTCTATAAAAATAACAGTTGATGATAAGAAATTATGGAAACTTTCCCACCAGCGAAACGAAATAGAACCGCGCAGTTTTGATAAAATTCCATTCCCTAGCCATATACGTTCTTGTTGCAATTTATGCGCTCGAAATTCTGCTTTATTTGACAATCGAAGAAAGCGAAGAACTACGCACATACTGAAATGTCACTCTATACGTGGCAGAAAATATCTTCCCATTGAAGGCGACAAACACAAGCGTAAAGGAAGCACCATCTAAAGCACTCAAAGATAATGAAAGACTGAGCACAGAGATAACAGAACAGGTACTTTTGCAATACAGTTTGACAGCAATGTATTCACGGCTTGATCGAATCTATAGCTGGTAGAAACCTTCAATAAAGGGCCAAATTTGTTGCCCCTTTAAGATCCTACCTGCTGCAGATATCCGTTCGTACAAAAAACTTTTAGCTGCCTTTATATATTTGTAAACCTTTGAGAAGTCGGTAACTTAAGCTAAAATTTAGCAACCGTATTTTCTTTTTATATATATTATGTAAGTTAATCTTTGTACCTGAAACTTCAAGGTACTTTTGAATGAAAATACCGAACAAAGAGATAGACGGACATACAGAAAGACACAAACGTCAGCATATGTGCACAGAACGACAACCTTGTGCACGGTACAAATATAAATGTGCAATATCGCAAGTAATCGAATGCATATTATGATAGAGACCAAAGTGAAGGAAAAACATGCTAAGCCTCTGAGGCAATAACTACCCTTGCTCGTGCCCATCGGAAGGCGATTCGTTTGTATATTTAATTGGCACGTGTCACTCATAACCTCCTTTCATACTTTCATATTTGATAGGGTTCACTACGTAAGCGTTGACTTAATCATCCAAATCTGAAATGTATTTTAACTTCTGTCGTAATTTAATTGGAATTAACATCGTCCATACTCAATTTATCCACTACTTTGAAACAATGATGAGAAACGCAAAATTCAACACTTAATTCGAATCGTTGTTTGTATTCGTCATCGACGGATACGAACGAATATATTCGTCTATGAATTCAGATAAGACAAATTGCTCGAATTTTGAAGGTTCACTATAGTTTTAATTGTAGTGGTTCTATTACTGACAGTCGTATTTAGCTGAAAAAAGGAAACAAACACCTCAGTTGTGAATAATCCCCTAGAAATTTGAAAAAGACTCATGAGCATCAAGCAAAGGTGAATATACACAAAAGCAGATGGCGGACCAAATGTCGTTTGAAATGTAAACGATGTAAGCGAAATCAACGAACGAATGTGCTGGTGCGTTTGCGTGAGGCCAAACAATAATGCTTTACGGTGCGTTACCTAACGCCCGTCGGAACTTTACTATGATGAAGGATTCTAACACAAAGATTTCTTCACTAAAAAGGAAACAGAGGTGAAAAAAAGGAATGACTGCCTGCAAATGAAGTAACAATTTAATCGAAGCACTACAGAAATATATGCTGAAAAATAAAATGACCTGAATTTAACTTCATCATGCCTAAATGTATAGTGAAATGAACTCATTTTGGACTCCGCGAAGATTTTTCATTGAAGAGAAAATATAAATAAAATATGATTTGAAACAACTGCAATAACCGAAGAATAACAATGATGAATAAGGTCTTATTAATTACTATTCCCTACGTTGGCAATAAGTGCCATTAAAATGGAAAATATCAGCTACCGTGTAGAGCTTCATTCAACAAAAATATACATGTTAATTTAATGTTTTATTATTGTTAGGTTATATACTGCATAAGTCAAAATGTACAATCAGCACTGTTCAAAACCTTTCTGGTAGAGAGGATGAAATTTTCGCTTCCCAAAATTTCAGGCAAGTAAGTCGAAAAGATATGTAAAGGAATGTAAATCGAAACCAGTAATTGAAGAACTAGGAGTGGCTAGTAGACCTACGAGAACGAAAACCATACAGCAGAAGGCAATAACTGAGCGCATAAAACATTTTCGCACAAAAGTCAATGCGTTCCACGCATGTCATTTGTGCGTCCGTGAAATAAGGAACCTCGATAATACAAAATGAAACAGATGGGAAGCAGTGAAATAGTTAGTTCATTACCATTAAAGTTCACAAGCATTACCACTGAACCTTGGCTATCGGATCACGTACGTAGCGCTATTGTAAATCTCTAAGGGAAATTTTCAGCAGCGAAATTGAACGCAATATGTTCTAGCCCGCAATGCAACAACGCAACATTCGCCCTTCCACATTTGCAAATTCTCCTTGTAAACTTATGCAGGAGTCGACTTCCTGGGGAACCCTAAAAATGGGGCGAAACACATGAAGCCTTCGGGAACAGAACACCAAACCCTAATTACATAACTGCTGGATGAAACACATTGTCATCTCGAACTCATCATGGGTCTTCGCATTTATGCACAAATCTCTGAGGAAAATTCAAAAATAAGGGTCTCAATGGTCACGGAGTAGAATTTTGGAATCTTACCTGGATCTGCATGAGACAGACCTGATACAACTTCTCAAACCTTATGGGAATGCAAAGCGCATAGAGCCTGATCGAGTCAAGCTGGACAGACGAAATTACGAAGCATTAATGGCCACAGAGCAATGGGCGATTGATAGAGAAACAATCAATTTTTTTGCACTAGTTGTGCACCCAAACCGGCATCTCATTAACTGTTTGCAGTAGATTTTAAGCCGAAATACGCAGGAAGATGTCCGGAGTATGCCCTTGCTCTCGCTATAAAAAAAAAATGGCGCGAACATACCCACGAAATACCTTCTATATTCACGAATGAAGAAGAAAGCTGTTATTCTGTGGAAATGGTTAGTGGCGATATAACGCATATATAGTGCACTCGTCTGTATCCATCAGTTTGCGCGCCCGTGCAACAGCTCCTTCTGGCGAGTGACGACAACGAAGTTGGAACGTGACGGATCACTGAAGCAGCTTCTCAAACTGCTGTAGTTATCAGATCGGAGAAGTGTGCAAAACCTTCTTCATTTCTCGGAAATTTCGCCGCCTAATATTTAGGTGCAAAATCAGCTGCCCACCTCGAATATGCAACCTATCAATATTTGGGCAATATTTTCAGCTCAGTGGTTAGTAGGCTGTCAATAACTGATTTCTAGACAACGGAATTGAAACTTTCGAGTCGAAAATGCTCCAAACAGGAAGTTTTGCCAATTTGACTGAGAAATTTTGTGTTCAGTAATAATTTTTCGTGACAAAATTTTTTGATATTTCTTTCACAGCATTATTTGAGATCTAAAAGCCAGTTAGACCTGCTAGCCTTTTCCATTATTACGGTTATAGTTATCAGTTTCCCGCCGATGACTTCCCTGTTTCCCTTTATCCCCATCTTCTTCATATTCTTATCACGTTCTTGCCGATTTATTTTCTACATCAGAGTTGACTGAATGAATATTCTACATAACGATCTTCATCATAACAACACAAAGAGTTCATGGAATATAATGAGCATTAATGGACGCCCTGGCAGCAGAACAACCTCTGCGAATATGTACCTAGTCGATTCTTCTGATAAAAAAAAAAAACACCACTAAGAAATCATTCGAAGAAAAACTCGATAAGGAAGAACTGTGTAAAAAGTGCTTGGATGGACGGACAAGAGAGAGGCACCTGAAACATGAGAGAGTTCTTGGTGTTATTTTTATTGAACGTGAAGCCATCTCAGATGATGTGAAAGTTTTCGATGAGCACTTTGTGAATGAGAAATATTCAATATCCTTCTAAAATGTAATTTAACTTATTAAAAACTAATCAGCCTTTGAATTTTAAATTATCGAAATTACTTGAGGCCGTCAACGATGTGATGTCGTATGTTTCGTTCTCTTTTCTTCTTTATTTTAGTAAGAGAAATGAGCAATGTATTAAAAGAAATACACTTTTATAGAACTTTTAAGCTTCTCGGTGAAAATTTCGAGTCGAGAGTTCTGCAACGCTTTAAAAAAATTAGACTCCACTAGAATACAGATTTTGCAATTTTAAATGCCACAATATACTAATAAATATATGACATAATTGTGCCATCTCTGGTCAATGAAGCTTCGCTCTCAGGATACTTCAAGATGAGTACTTCTCACTAAGAGGAATATTCCAGCTGTACAACTAATCCCAAGGTTGAAAGGAAAACACTGAGACGAGGTCCATCCAGCTAGAAGTTTCTTTACTGCTGTTTGATGGTGCAGAAGTTGAGATCATTTTTTTTGAAAATTCCAATTACTACGGATGAAGAAATTCCGTTTTTTCTTCGCTCGATGTATTAACTTTGCCACTGTGAATGTCTCTGTTACAGTGAGTTACCACTAAATGAACCACGTCATGCAAATGCACATGAAAGTAACAGAAAAGTAAATAAGACATAAGAAGTCGCCAAGAATGTAACCTAGCTGCTGCCTATAGCGCTTCAGTAAATCGATGGAGATGCTTCGTCGTGTTATATTCAACTAAGTCTTGTGCTGAAGAGAGAGATTTTAATTCTGATTCTTCAGTGAAGTAAAGACGATTTATATAAGATCCGAGAAGGGTTCCTCTCGATTCTTTGCTGCAAATCCATGTATAATTGGCCACTGCATGAGAATACTGTATTTTATTTGAATACGCCTCACCTTCTGCGGAAAAATGAGAACATAACATATTTAAATAAAAGTATAGCAATAAAAAAATGAAATTAGTCTCAAAGGCGGCGTTATGGTTTTTCATGCTTTTTTGCATGCGCGAAGCCTCATAAGTTGAGGCAAGATTGAGTATGGAAAGGGGTATAGAAAAATGACTTCTCCAAAATGAGGAAGGGAGGTGAACTTGTACGAACATGAATATCAAAAGGTGGAGCGGAAGTGATGCATAACGATGTATCAATGGCACAACAACGTCGGAAATTAAACTCACTGAAAGATGAAGAATAAGAAGTGAAAGCGAATCCTTATGCAACTATCCCTCGTAAGAAGATCAGAAAGAAATACGATTACGATAATAATCTACAAGGCAATTTTTTTTTATTCCAGCATATAAGGCCGATCAATACAAATATTCAGCTATTAAATAACCATCATTATGTATCATTTTCACTTTTCAAAAACATTCACACAAAGAAAAGAATGAACATAACGAAAATTTTAATGCACTCGTATAAAAATGGTAGTACTTAAATGTAGCTTCAAGTAGGAAAAATAAAATATAAAGGCAGAATGACCTGATGACTCGGTAATTGGAGGCAAATTATAACTAATGTTAGGTTAAAACAGCTCATTGGCTAGTTGGTTTCCTTACTAGCTATTTAGCTCGAGAAATTACTGACAAATTTATGCTACTCGATACTTGAGTTATGTGAACGGATATGGTCTACTGGAGGCTGTATTTTTACTGGTAACGGTATTCCAGTAAAATCGCTTTGTGCATTATATATATATATATATATATATATATATATATATATATGGCAATGAAAAATGAAACAAAAAATTTCGGAAAATAATAGAAGTTTGAGAAGAAAAAAGAAGAGGGAAAAAAATTAAATCCCTCCAGAAGGTTTTCCTTCACAAATTAAATTAGTGTAGCAACAAGGCACAGAAAGGAAGAAGGCGACTCTAGCCAGCAAGCGGATAATAGAACTGAAGGGGGTCGTTGATAGCGGCGTTGAAAAGAAATAGATAACAGGTTCAGTGGTAATAAGATAATTATTTATTCTCGAAGAGTCCTCTCCCCACTCGGCGAAAACATGCCAACGATGAACTGTATAGATGCTTTGCAATAACACTGCTAACTTAAAAAGTTTCTGGACAAATATGAATTTGAGGAGATTTAAGCGACCTCATTGTAACAAAAATATCTAGAGAAAGATTGTTAGGGCGAATTTAAAACCATCCACAGTGGCACTCGATGATGTTTAAAATGTTGCAGCATCCGTAAGCAAGCGGAAACAAAAATGTACTAAACATCGAAATGACGTAATCCGCTAATCAGGACAGGAAGGGAATAAAGTGGGAAAATGATAGATGAAGGAACTCTCAGAGACGAGAATGTTAATACTTTACGATCTACATAAGACAAAGAAAATAACCGCTCAAAAGCACGTTGAGATGTGAGCTGAAAGCGTTCGGCAACGCTAAACAACGCATCATATAATGCCGCACTGAGGCATCGCTAGTTGTGCCATCACAACTCAAATCAATCGACGGCTCAATGTCTCCACATAATTTTCATTATGACGTGTACGTCGAGCGCGCTAAGACATAATATGGGTTCAAATATGATCAATAGTGATAGCTGAGTATTCAAAAATCAATGTTTTCTGCATGAGTCTGCAAACTTGCGTTGTAAAAAGCATGAAACATACACATGAGCAGACAAAACGCTGTACAGTCAGAAACCTCGAAACCTCCCCATCTTTAATGGAAACCGGTGTCTTCGAGAACGAGGCAGGAAGTGCACAAAAGTTCGCATGCGAAAGTTCACAAATATGATTTCGTATGACTACAGCAGCTCTGGCAAGACTATAATATCTCCACGTCATATGTAAGCGCGCTAGTGCTTGTCATATGTCAGCGTGCTTACTTTCGGATTACTTTTTTGGCGTAACAACATCTGTCGAGATTTTAATTACGATCGAAGGAGTCAACGCATGCACTATATAGTTTCTTATGGAAGGAGCTGGAAGGATCACCATGAAAATGTTGCAAACGCGGTACTAAATTCGGCTGTGATCCCCATCCTATCCAAAATATAAACATTCTTAACTCCTCCCCTAGTCAATTTTTGAACTTCTAATACACAGGACTTTTACACGACATATTGGGCATAAAATGACCGCAAACTATCGTCGCAGTCACCAGTGGAATGGAGAGAGCGAAGTCAAAGACTTTGGACAATCAAAGACTGACTTATATAGGAGCAAATTCGCTGGCAGCGCCTACTTTCACAGAATTTTTTGGAAGGTGCCCAGTTTAACGATCGGTATCCAATTTCTACTCATCTGGAAGCAAAGACAAAATAGCTTCGTAAAAATAGGCAATGCGCCTGAGGTCGCCTTAATATTATATTTGAAATGACCCATCGTGACACTAAAAACCAACGTTTTGCAACATAACATCACCTAGGAACTCGATTTTCCGCAGGAGGTGCTCGCTCTGTGAGATATGGCCAGCAAAGAGAGCCGAAAAAGCTGAATGAGCAAGGGGCAGAAAACATTCTGACATCAAGATGAGCTCTGTAAGTCGAAAATTTTTACAGCTTTTAAATTCCTATGGGCGGAAGAAACAGAAAGCTGACGTTCGCCAGCAATCGTCGTTTTCTTCCAGTGCTTCTTGGGTTCTCAATAGGAACGTGGAATGGGTGAGGGATGGAGAGTGAGGCGATGTGGGAAAGCAGGATCCTCAAACCGCCTCTCATGGGCGGCTTAAAACGCATATGTGAAATGACCGGAAACTGCACGACTTCATAAATGAAGGAAAGGGCGATTTGACTACCTGTACAATAAATGGAGAATTATGTCAGAAGAATAAGCCGCTGCCTCAGATTTTGCACTTATAAGGTCACATCTCATAAATATGGCTCAGTTTATAACCGAATTATCGGAGAATATAATAATACTTCCTTATGTAGGTCGCGTTTCAATGAAACGCGGGAGCGAATTTATCGCGGATGAGGAAATGGTCCCTGTTAAAGGACGAAGAGGCAGGAGAATACGCAGCATAGCATTATTAAACGCGAATGATTTCTCACTGTTTTGCTCAACCGGCGAAGAGAAGTGGTCGAATACGGAGATTTTGCTGTTGTGGTTCGCCTTATCTCGCAATGAAGCTAATAAACGAATAAGGAAAATGGATTAAACTATGTTTTAAAGCGGAAAAATGAACTATACAAACCTCCATTTTAACATAACAAAGGCTTTTTGAAATGAACGACGATGACACAGCAGATTCCTAAGTGAACATGAGAGGGTAGACGACGAACATTCTACAGGAGTCCTTAAACTAAAAGCATTTATGAGAACATTTTTTGAACCAGCGTTTGAATGTGGTCAAATCTTCGAATGATGGACACGACCGAACAAACTTAAGCCTCAGTTGAGCAGTGACGGAGAACTCTAAAACGGCGTATGGGAATGCAATATGCGCCAAACGGATTTTTCCCTTTTGCTGATTCCATTGTAAAAGGAGCAACATGTAGGAATGTGCCCGAATCCACGAAAAACAGTTCCAAATTCTTCAAAGATTCATACTATCCGTCATTAGAGAAGCCGAAATATGGGCACCTACTGACAACTCAAAAGAAGAGTCGAAGTCCATCTCATTGGAAGAGATCTCATTCTTCAAGTCAAGAAGGGTCCGACAAGTCCGGCCGACGTGAGAACAGTATTATTCGAGGATGAACGACCCGTGCACCACTAGTATATTCGAAGAGGTTAAATGGTCGGTAAGGAATATTAATGAGTTGTCCTGAATGACTTGTGGGACACGCTGAAATAAAGATGTCCAAAGAATTGGCAGCCACATCTTAATTTTCTCTTTCAGCTGCCACAAAGTAACCAATTTTTTATAACTTCACTCTATCATGAGATCTAAACTGATAACGAAGTACTGTGTTATATTAAAACATTTGCATTTTTGTACTAAATAAGAAATCAGATTCCACAATTAAAGTTAAGCGAATTACACCCAATATGAACGGTAAAGAACTGATAAATGCTACAGTGAGAAAAATTCGACACTCGCTGAATGTATAACTGCATATGAACACGAAATGAAACGAATATATATCGATGTGGGATATATGATACCCAATTAGCGAGATGTGCTGACTTCTTTCATGTGACGAAATGCTGCAATGTGTCTATGAGAAAACAGATTCAGAAATTCGTAGCACCCTGCTATTCTGCAATCGATCAAAGCTGCGGTCGGAGCTGCTTAATTAACTACTTACCATGCTCCAACTCCACCACTGAATTCAGCAAGTTGAGTAAGACAATCAATAAATTTCAATTTCTCTTCTCAAATGAATCCACACTTTCTCCAAAGTTTAATGTTTACATATAAAAAGTTGGAAATCTCACCAAAAACTTCCACACCTAATAAGAACTGAATATGCTCGATATAATTGCTGTCTTGTGAGGCGTAAAAATGGTTCATCTGCAAAAAATTCAAGCTGGGCGGCTATCGACATGGATCAAAAAAAACAGCGAGATGGCAGCAAAAACATATCTTCATGAATGAAGCTAGAAAACAACCTGAATAATGAACATGACTTGTTTCACGATCGAAGACAAAAGAAGTGTCACCTAAGGTCGCAGCCCAAATTATTTCGCTACTGCTACTTTATTATGAACAACATAATTACAACAGTATTCTTGAAAGTTTTTCCTTGGCAAATCAGTCGAATAAGTAAGTGATTCTCCTTGCATTACTACAGCTGACTCACTTTCTTTCCTCTTTCTCCAACCCGCTCTCCTCTCCCTTATCTCTTAGTTGATGTCAAAAACTCCCAATTCATAGCGTAATAAGGTAGTGCATCCGCCAAAGGCTGCGCCATCCAAATCGTTTCAGGCTTCCTTTCCCGCACACATCGCATATGGACTGCATTCCTTGTCAAAACACGACTGTAATCATGCCGACTGGATGTTGAAGAATGTGCTCAATATTTTCGAAATGTCGTCGTTTTTCTCATCAATAAAAGAAAGTGTACCTCGCAACCCATTACTTCCACATTTTTGCGAATACCCTTCTGCCAGGCTACGGTGTATCTTTTCACAAATCGTCATACTGCGTCACTTGTAGCTGTTTTAAGTCTAGCCATATAGTCCGCAAATCTACACAACTCATTTCGCGATATGGTACATCGTCCTTATCAAGTATCAGACAAATATTGATAGGTTGTAAGGTGAAGTACGTTCTTGCACTTTCTTGGTGTCTACAATCTGATTTCAAGGTGAAAACAAGGTAACACCGTGATAATGGTTCATTTTTCGTTCAATTAAAAAACTCTTGAATGGAGCTTAGAAATTACATTACCTGCGGAATAATGAGCTCTCGGCTTTTCAAATCTTACCGAGCTAATGCTGCCTATGAGTTCAGTATACATGATAACCAAGGATGACCTGCGAGGTTCCTTCATATTTTGGGCTTTCAATCTATCACTTTTAGTTCTTTGAAAATTTAATAAATTCCACCTCCAGTATATTGATCATGCGTTCACCTTAAATGAAAAATGTTAACAGTCATGACTGGAAGTTCAAGAAGAGTGGAGGGGATAATTTTCTAGTTGGTGTCGACTTCTCTATATATTACACCATTTGAATGATTAGTTATATAATTTTCCTGCATGGCAAAAACAAAACTACATTGAGAGCGCTATTATATTCGCTGCTTTAAAGGAGACGATTCGAAAAACTCCCGAACAAATGCACCGCTGAAGAAGGAGCTCACGCTCCATAAAGAAACTATATTTGGAAAGGGGTGGGTCCTATTTCATCAACGCTTATATTTAAGTAAATACAGCAAAACAGGTCAATTATAACCAATATCTTCTTTCCAAAGCCTCAGAATGTCTGAATAAATCACTTCAAAGCAATTAGATGGTTTTTTCAAGAACTTGCATAAAATAGTCATACTTCACATTCAACTGGAAACAAGCATGAAGTGGACATGAAAAAAATAAACATACGGCACATATAAGGTGGAAATCAGTAGGAAGAGTCAGAGAAGCTTTAAGGAAAGATAGAGAAAATGACACAAAAACTGATATAGGAGCAAATATGAAGGAAACTAGAAACGAAATTTCGATCGTAAAATGTACGCTTATGAAGGAAACGCATATATATATATATATATATATATATATATATATGCCCGTAGAAACGAAAAACTTTCGTAGTCCACTGGAGGAACTATGCGCTTAACAGAACTTCTTAACCTTCCTAATATGTAAGTAAAAGCCGTTCAATCATGAGGTTTACAGGCACAAACTTTATTGCAGGCTTCTAGTCTGGAAAGTGAGGTAAAGTAATCGAAGCGTTCTGCTGGTGGTGAGCACGATTGCCTGCTACTAGAAAGACCAAAAACAGCTGTTCATTGAATCAAATAAATCTTGTTAGGCGGGCTCAACTACACTCGCGCATCATCCAAGTGCAGATTACGGAAGAAAAAGAAATGAGATTTGCGGGAACAAGATTTAGAAGATTGCAAAGGAAAGATATGTGTGGTGCGACAGCAAACCGAATGATCTTCTATTACTGTACTTACTGTGTCCGTGAAGCGAATGACGCGTTTTTCTATCAATAATAATGATCTAGTAACGTATACACTTCACACGAACTTGTCAGAATTCGTTAGAGATAAGCTTGGAAGATGAGGATAATAAAAGCAGTCAGAAGAGATGGGATTATTTAGGTGACGGATGGGGAAATGTGGAGGCCTTTCTTTCTTCAACAGGACGAGCATTTCAAGTAATAAACTTTCTAGGACGCGGGAAAAATGATTTTATCAACAAAAGCCATTGCGAGAATGGACGACGGCACTGGATTTGCCAACGGTGAAGTATGATCAAGAAATGGATTGCAGACAAGACCAGACTCAGAATCCCAGCATCAAAATACTGATCGAGCTGCCTCGCACTCAGGCGAATCGAGAAAACAAGAACTTCGACCATTAACCTGATGGAGAGACTCGCCAAGTCGTTCTGCACTTTGCTTCGTCGATCAACGGACCTTATAAGCTGGCAACGACGACCAGAATGGACAGACCGTCGCCTTCATATTTTCGCTAGCTCGAGCACCATGTGGATCTTCTACAGTGGCTCACTTTCTTAAGAACCAGCATTATGTGCAAGGAGCAAAATTTAGGAGGAATCGAAGAGCTGATTTTTTCTTTCCAGATTTCCTGAACACGAATTCAGTGATCTCCGAGATTAAAGTAACGCGAAGAGAGGGAGAAAGAGGAGAGAGAGCGAGAAGATGGGGGGAGAGGGGTAGGGGGGAGGGGGGAGAGAGATGCATTTCACAGCGTTCGAATGCAACGTAACCGCAAGTCAACAATCCACGCCAAGCTGCATGCACATACGGAGCACCAAGACAGGTATCATGTCAAACAGAGCATTACGCCGCTGTTATAACTGCACTGTTGGCTGGCAAGTGTTGTCTTATATAAATGCCCTCCTTAACTAATGCACACGACCTCACTACATCGTATCAAAATCCTCAGCTTGCATCGATAAATCTGCGCAGGCGAACATTCACAAAGGCTTCGGTGGCATATGACAATAACGACAAGTATCGTTATTTTCAAGAAGATGAGGTCCGATGTCAGCTCCTTTCAAAAGACAAACTCAAACATTCAGAAGACGATAAGAACGATAAGAACACCTTTTCAGTCTTATTTCGAATAATTCAGTGAACACAAATTACAGAAATAAAGGAAAGGTTTCAAGCAGTGAAACATAAAGCAATAGCTTCTGCAAACGTCACATATTCCGAGTGATAACTAAGATGCCTTTGTCAGCTTAGAGTGTACTAATATTTCTGTTTCTCTATTTGGGCAACTAGTGACTTCACGTTACCCCGGTCGATTAGAAGAATCTTTCAATTATCTCGACACGCCATTCCATTCACGTTCTCTCGCATCGCGTGACGTTTTCATTGATGTTATGACAGACGAGCCAACTCTTTATACATATATATACATATATATATAGAGAGAGGGAGAGAGAAAGAGAGAGAGAGGGGGGAAGAAAGAGAGAGGAAGGGAGATATATAAAAAGAGAAAGAGAGGGAGGAAGGTAGAGGAGTAAACCAGGATCATCACACAAGGCTAAGAGGTGAACCCCTGATTGGGAACGGACCGAGATTTCAAATGGCTATTGCACACACTGAATTGTTTGCCATAAAAAAGGCAATGCATTAAAAGATTATAGATAAGAAAAAGAGAAGCAAAATTGTGTCGAGACAGCAAGAACGTAGTATCCCAAAACGAAGTGCCGCTTCACTACCGAGCTTTTATTTCAACCTGCACAAGTTTCAGGCTTCTTTTTGAAACAATAAGTCGAGTTGCCGGAGTGTATGACTTCATTTAAGCAGTCTATCGACAACCTCCTCGACGAAGAGACATTTCTAGGGCAGCCATTCTAATGGCAACATGAGTTTGCATATGTTATTAGCCTTGACAGCTGTTCGCCTCTTCGACCGCTACTTGATTCGATAGACATCGACGCCGATGCCATTCTCCCACAACATTACACGTTATTTCGGCAATCTCCATCCATTAAAGCACTCGCTGCATCCATGCAGAAAGGCTGCAGAAACGCCATATAAGCTAACTCCCAAGCGACCCATCGCTCACATACACCCTAACTAAGAAATCGTTTCGTTTGGCCGCGCGACCAGCAGTAAAGCGAAACTCATCAAAAGAATTCATGACATTCTAAAGCGCCGACTAAGATGAAGCCAACTGCAGACAACAATTCAAAGTGCAAAAGGAGTGGAAAAAAATTATGATAATGAAACTTGAGGAATATAATCGATATCCGAGAACGGCTATTAACAGCCAGATTATTATTACTGAATGTTATGCATTATATTTGAGCGCATAGGGAAATTTGCAGTCCAAATTTTCCATCATAAAATCTTCATAATAACTCTACTCTACAAACGATGCATAAGACTTAGCAATAAGCTCCTTGAATAAAAAGACCTATGCGATGGATATTTTTGGCAGAAATCCACTGATAGGCATTTTTTAAAATTAATTAGCGCGTGTGAATAAGTGAATGCACTGAAGAAATGAAATTCAGAAAGGCCTATTTCCACATCTTATTTGATACGGTTTTGCATATTTGCATATACACATCTAGATAGAATCGCCTTTGCGCGTAATTACACGTGTATGGGCGTCCCCTTATCCCGTTCAATAATTTCGTCCGGGAAAGTAAGAATGCTGGGAGCTGGTGACTTTAATGCTTAGAACGTGCACTACGACATTTTATTTAACTGTCAAGCTGATTCATCAACTGCTAAAGCAGTTACGAAGAATCAAAGGTGTAGAACACTTTTCATGTATTTCGCAGCCGATATCCGAATCAGAATTCGTACTGGCCGGACTATTAAGAAAACAATCGTTTGTCGAAGAACTGCAAGAGACGTCGAATTAGTTTTAAATGTGCAAAAGCAAGTACCGTGCTGCATCTCTGGCTCATTTCATACTCGTTGTTTTTTCCACTTATTTCATTCCCTATCATCAGCGTAAGCCTAAAATGTCGGGAAGTTCCGGTCTGATTGTTTGATTTCAATGTTAAACCCTTGAGATTCAAATCATAGCCTCTAATTGGTGAAAGCTGTAAAAAAAGTGCAGAAAAAGTCGCTAGAAGAACCTGCAAACTCTTTTCACAATAGAACACTATTAGATTTGTTCAATATGAAGTGGCAACAGAAATAAGGAAGTGAAAAATGGAAGTATTCAAAATTTAGTATGAAACATAAAACACCAATCGAAAGCCATGAAGAACGTAGCAGGTAATAAGGATGATGCGCGGCTATTTGAGAAGCGATCGATGGCTCAAGGGAATATGAGTCGATGGGCAATCGAACAATGCTCATAACATCGATGAATCACATTCGCCAATTTTGTGCACAGATTTGCTCATCCATCCTCTCATTAATTATATAACAACAGATCATTGCTATTTGGGTTGAAAGAATCGAATAGTTGAAAAAGCGTAGTTGAGAAATCACAACAACAGAGATGTTACTAGTAAGCACAGCGATAGGCAACAAGTTGTACTGATTCAAGGAATGGACCATCTCTCCATCCTTGTCGCTTCAAATTCACACTTGAAATTACAAATCCTTTGCGCGAAACGTATTCCTCATTAGCAGAAAACAAGAACATATTTCAACAAAGTGAACGTTATGAATCTCGAAAGAACTCGGAAACCGCAACGATTTTTCTCCCTTTACCTGGCAGCAACTGGCAATATTCGAATCTAGTCGGCATTTAAACTTTTATAACAATTATGAGTTATAAAATAATTACGAAATGTGGAACATATCATCGATGTTTCATTCTACGACCTAAGAGCACTGCTGCATTTAGTATGAGACACACAGCTGCTAGTTCTCTGTCATCAAAAAACCCTCACTGGAATAAACTGATGGAAAGATTTCTAGTCGAAAGAATAAAATAAGAGATGAAATAAAGCAAGAGATTGATTTAGCACTAACGAGGGTCATCTTGTATACTTCATACTTCTAGAAGATAGAAACCGCTCGCAGAAATATTTTCGTCACCTGCAAAAAACGAAATTACGTCGAGTAATCATGGGAAATTTTTACAACGTTGCTTAATTACAGCCTTCGAATACTTTGGTTCAGAGGCTCGGAACTTCGTAACACTACTCATGCCCACTACATTAGGCAACCGCTCAACTTCGCATATATCTAACGCTAAACTTTTCGAAAGAAACTATTAAAAAAAATTAACTCGAGCCTCGTTATGCTTCGAAAACTGCTGCCTAAAGAATATTATGGGAATGACGCACTTATGCTTATCGCCGTGGGCGTTTACATATGAGATCATTTCAACTTGAGACCCACTGAAGACGGATCGCACTTAAATGGTCGATGAACATAGAACATCATCCCTCGTAGCACCTTGCGCTGTTTTCTATTCCATTCTGTACGACAGTGTTCGGCAACTAATTCCTCTATCCTTAGTGCATTTAATTAAGGAGCTGAAAAAAGTGTATAATGTGTTATGAAAAAGACTGCTGAAGAATTCAATTCAACTTAATTCAAATCACTTCAACCCACTATTTCGGTGGCACTCAGAAAATTTACTATGGGCACTTCACTGTCGTAAAAATTCTCGCGCATTTTACACCCAACTAAATTGTTTTTTATATTAATGTGTAAAATCATTTGAAGAGAGGGTTAATTTGTTGCTATCAGATAATATCAAAACAAACGTGCGCAAGAATTTATTGTTATCCTAGCCAGGCAAAACTTAAGAAACTTTCAAAAAAGGTGGTTTTTACGACTCGAGTGGGATAGAAGACAACCTGAATTGTAAGAAAAAAGCATGTGATTTTTTGACAGTTGAATATCAGCAACTATCCTCAAAACTGATGATTCCCTGGAAGGTGGCATATAAGCTATATACATTGGTAGAAAAAACCCTGTAATCTGGCCTTGAATAGCTTCCGTATCGAAACTATTTTACATTCACAAGTGAGCAGACAAACACATGCATGTGCAGAGATTTGGGTCGCCATAGTGTTTTCTGTTAAAAGGGTGGATAAAATGAGTCCTATTTAAATGATTAGCACCTCAATCATCGAGTCCGTAGACACAAATGTACTTTGTTGTTTCAAACAATTTTTTGACTAATGAATCTACGATGAATGGGGTTGCAAAAGCATATATTGCATCAAGCCCCTTGCACAGTATGTTCCCCCATTTGCTTTTTGCACAAATACACCAGAGATTAGTATCAATGGCTAAAATCTAAAAAACGCGTGTTGCATGACTTTCATTCGCGCCTGTCACCTTTTTTGAAGTTGCAGAAATAGTCACAAGTCTTCGCAAAATTTCAGGAGGCACAATATGCGAATATAATCCCTTCAAAATTAGAGGCCTCATCCATGCTGGCTATACAACAACAACTGTGATGCTTTCGAGCGAAATCCCCATTAGTCTGAATGGTCGAACGTTTTCCGCGCCTAACATTCGCATTTACAAGAATTAAGATGAATGCCTAGACGCAGTGATAATGAATGCATAGAAAATCCCATTAGTTCGGACAACGAAACAACAAAGGATGCAAACTGCATCAGTGCTAACTCTGTGCAACAAAAACTCCAACACTTGAAGTCATCAAGGACGCAAAAGATGAAAAAAACATTATATTTGAGCACAAAAGTGTGAGAAAAATCTTTCACGCTTTAGATGCGTAAAAACAGGTCTGGCCTGGATTCTTTACAGCGATGGAGAGCGTTAAAAATCCTCAAAATTCGAGTGGTCTCGAAATGAAGCAGTGGAAAATGTATGGTACTTCTTTGTAAGAAAACGATTCTGCTGTTGAGCTTCCCTTCCATCTATCCGTAAGTGCAGAACTGGCAGACGATTTTATTCTTCAGGGACATGAGAAATGAGAACGTCGCAAGAACCAACATCAGCGCTGCATTTGGTAGATTTCAACACTTATGAATTGTTTTCATTTCATAGTTAGCGTTTCATTAATCGTTAATTCAAAGAAAAAACAAAAGCTTAGCACAAACTGTTCAATTGGCAATAAAACCTATGAGATTGCTGACAATCATCTCTCTGACTTGTCATGTATGAGGCTTCGAAGTTTTTCGATCAAGGCGATGAAGAAAAAATCTTAGAAATGAGCACGCTGATGTTAAAGGGCGTGACATTCAAGTATGCGCTCCATATATTACTACAGGCGAGAGAGCGCGCAAACTTTGATCAGATAATCAACCCTATAATCAGAACCAAAAAACGACGAATATTGTAGAGGGTTATCAGTGTTTCATAGTTACAATTACTCATGTAGATAATAACAGTTTCATTATCATTACTAATATTACTTTATGCGCTCAAAATTATAACAAATGGTTTGCAGAAGGCACTACGGTCTCTTTCGAAATTTTCGTCGCTGCAAAAGAATGGGTAAGCGACGTTTCGTTTGTTTGAGGGATATGTACTGCTTGAACGGTGATGCTGCATAAACTGAACGAAATTTCAGAGTAAAAAGCATAAAGTATTTCAACAGAAACAACGACATAGTGCTTACTGCAAAATGATTGCGTCACTTCACTTGGAACAGCTTTTCGGATGCAGATATGTCGAACCATCAACAAAAAAGTAATTTCGAACTTTTTTGGCATAAATGAACGTAAGAAGCAACTTTGAGAGCCATTAAATGGATAGGTTGGGACGTACAACAATAACCTATAGAACCGAAAGGAGTCTGATACACATCCTATAAGTTCCACGAAGTTGGGGGAGTAGACACTGAGCTGGAAATATGTGGACAGACAGACGGAGCACAAATATGAAGAACTTTTGCTGCATATGATTTTTTTCATGAAGAACAAACAGTGAACACCGCCTTCTTAAGCGTAACTTCGAAAGAACTTCAAAACTGAGCCTTTCGTAGAGTTACTTTCTGAATGCGACATCCAAAGATGAGCCTCAGATGCGGGAGAAAACGTATTTGGATAGACGGACTTTTGTTTGCGGGAAAAGGCTTGAACGAAGAAGGGTGCGAGGGAGCGAGACCAACAACCGCCGCGAGCGAAGAACGAACGGCGAAAAGCTCAATTATCCTCTGAACCCTGCAAATATTGTGGTATGGGCGGAGTCATTTCGCCTTATAGTTCGCACGCGACGCGTTTCATCACCAGCCGTGCGTGCGAATAACATCTGCATATATGGACGGCATGTTTGGAATAAAAAACTATATGATTATTATGTGCTTATAGTTTGTGCGTAATTGCATATCTGCAACCCGCGGTATGTGCAATGTATATCTGTAATCCGTTATATATATATATATATATATATATATATATATATATAGAAGTGGCGAGTCAGTAAACGTGTCACACAGGGGAGCAGCCCTTAAACCTCGAGGAGGTCGAATCTCCTATATGGTTTCCTCACTAGTTAGAAACGTTAATGCGAGACTTGCCTGATTTCTACAAATTTTTCTATGAATAAATTTCTATAAGAATTTTTTACTTTCATCGTATCGATAGAAACAATGCAGAGAGTGTTGTCAAAATCAGTGGAGGGCTCTTTAAGTGTTGTGGTTAAATATTATGACCCATAAAAAATGAATCTTTGAGAGGTAATTTGTGATGTATACATTATGGGATCTTGCTCTCATATATACAAGCAAGTATCGCGACGATGCTTATATGGAGAGTTTTTTAGGCGCCATTCTTACGGTGACTGAGATCGTTTTGATTGACTTTATGTTCATATTGGGATGCCTGACAAGAGCATTTTAATCTTCACTCAGCATTGCGAGCTTCCTGTGCTATTTCTTCTGAGAAGAAATAAACTTTGTGTGCAATCTCTGCCTTCTTACGTCACTCAGACCTATGAGGGGAAAAAATCATCAGAATTACCTTGAGAAAATTCACGACTAATAATCCTGCAAAGATATTTCGAAGGACTTGCAGCTGATTGCTACTCAGATAGGATGACTAATCGCTGCTTAAATTTCAGCTGGTACCGGAAATTGGAATTTTGGCACCTTCTTGATAGCGCATCGCAGCATTTGAATTAAAATTGGCTAATTATCAGTGACGTGCATACTCACTGCAGCAGGAACAATGCAGAAAAAGCACATCCAGGTAACTCATCAAAGACGGAAGGCAATAGCAACGTCGGCGATGCGAAGTTGCCAAATGTCACTTCGTTGACTGCATTAAAATGTTTCACACAGCGAGTAACAGCCATTCAGCATTAGGCAACAGCACCTTTGAACCTTCATGGTGAATGAAGAAGCGGCGGGAGGCCTCAAGCAGGCAGTAGTTGTTGCAACGTAGAGCCAAAATAGTTGTCTCGGAAGAAGTGGTGGAGGGGGTCAGTGGGGGAACGGCAGTTAAAACGTGAACTTATACAGGAGTTAAAACCAATGCGGTACTTACTGTATGTATGACGCTGATCTTATGTATTGGTGACAACAATTTACAGCAGCACATCACACTGAACTTCAGATGTGATAAGCACCATCGCATGAACGACGTTGCAGAATTGAATGGAATAATTGTTCCACGAATTCCGCTAACTACGTATTATAAGAGATCAGTCATTGATTAAATCAATCGTTAGTAATTGAATCAGTCGCCCGTTTTTCGTTCACGGTTTTTCCAGATGTGTTCATTAACTAACGCATAAACACTTGATCGTCTTAAATTCACAGATATAAAATCAATTCAAAGAGATTTTTCCGAATACAATCAGACTATAGTGATCGGAATTTCCGATATTTGGGCTTTTTTCTCGAATAACATTTACTCAAAGATTAAAAATTAGTTTTTAGAAATGATATTTTAGCAATATTAATTGACCCACGTGGCATAATTGAATCCGTTTCTTCAGGATTGCGTCATATGTGACTATATCGAACAATCATCTGCTAAATTTGATAAATGATTTATTTGACATAAAGATTTGAAGTGTCATGAATTTTACATGAATTACAATTGCCGCATTATAAGCTGCAATTTAGAGAATTCATTACACAAACAAATGAAATTACAAATAAATTATGCAAAGCAAAAAGTGGAAAGATCAGAAATTGGAACATCCACTTCGGCGAAAAAATTCAGAGGTGAAAGAAAAAAATATTTTATATTCGCAGGAAATCAGTAGAAGCGTTCGCTTAACTGATTTTACACGCAATCAATGAACACCTACTTTAGTTCGCAGAATAAAAGACGGATCAAGAAGTGGGCGATAAGTGCGGACGGCTGGCTTGCTGTCAGTGATTTCGACGGTCGAATCCAATTTTCATCGAAAGAATATTCTTTAGCAGCGATGAATTTCTGCAAGAAACCTTTCTGTCGTAAGATAAAAAAGAAATTCGGTAGAGAAAATTGTTACTTGCATTCTTCTTTGTTTTCAATATTTAACGTACCGAGGAAATTTTCGCTCACGTCTATTCAACCTGCAATTAAATTCGTCGGTAAATTATTGTAGTCCAATCTCGCTCGATACCCTTTTCCCTTCACCAAAAAATTCCATAACTGAGATGGAAATTCGACAGCAAATTTTTATGAGGGCATTCCTTGATGGCAGTTCAGAGCGATGAGAAATTATCCAGTCGTCGATTTTGGGGAAGAAACATTCTCACACTGAATCACCAACAACGTTATTTCAACGAAAATTATTAACAAAAAATGTAGTTCTTATTGTATATAAGTTCATATTGAACAATCCCGTGGAATATTGCCACATTCGCAATGAAATTTACAACTGAAGTATCTATACATAACCTCATTCAGATTACATGCTGTTATGCCAATGAATCCGCATGAAGCGGATTCCTTATCGCTTTTAGATTAAGTGGGTTGCAAGTTACGGATAAAACCTATATGTTGGTCGTTGTACGTGCCAAAAATGCAATCGCATTATGTGCATCGCAGCATAGTTTCTGCGCTGACGCATCTTAGTTGTTGCCTAAAAAGAAAATGATGCCGATGAAGCAATATCCACCCATTTGAGCGCATCGTTACGTAAGAAGTGACCATCGCGACGAGATAGATTTCTGCTTGATAGGCTACTCAATTTGCCGAGCGGTCTTTTTTGTCTCTTGCTTATCCACTTCGTCGTTTTTCCAGACAAAATGTACGACTGATTTCCCACGGGATGGTAATGCTCATCTTATCAACTGACGTTTATTGCCTCATAAAACTATATCAATTTGAATTGCGCTCTAAAATGAGACAACAATAAACAAACTGGTGCAACGATAAAATGTGACAGGAAATACAAACCAGCTGGCTGCGAAAATATCGTTCAAAGATGAAAAGAATATTTGAGGAACCTCGTTCAACGCAAATTGTACGAAAGTCACACCGATGCGCAAACACACCTTTGTAGTATGACAGAATGAAGGATTTGTTTGAAAAATTTGTTAAAATGTTGTGCGGGAAGATGGTAATTCGCGAAAGGGCAACCCTATTAATGGTCGATTTGGCCACACGCTAAAAAGAGGGGAAGATATCGCGGAAGGAGGTTTCGCGTATCAGCGAGATTCGGAGGGAAGTCGCCGCTGAGGAAAATGAAGAGGTGAACGCAAAATATGAACACCGGCATTTTTTTCAAAGAGAAGAATTTTCAAGAAGTTGGCAGAAATTTAAGGAACTTCCTCTTCCGATGAAGGAGAAACATATATAACCGTATCCTGAAGACGGCTGGTATTAGTACACGCATATGCTTTTTTGCACGCATACGTATTCCACCATAGTTAGTCTGAAATGCACTGATATCGAATACTGATACGTGATTTCTTCTGATACTGACACGTGATTTGTTCTTTAGTAACTAATACTTGGGGTAGCTCTTGATTGATAAGGACATCGGTAAGTCCAAATTTTTGAAACAGTTTAGCAATCCAGGACTGATAGAATTTATATGCTGATGGGGTTGAGCATTAAACGTAGCATTTTTCGGTTGAAAAATGACGTCATCCATATGGCTTGCTTCTAGACATTTCGGGAAATGCTACAACCTCACGCAAAGAGAAACTAACAGTAATATGATGTGAGAACGGAAAATGTGGTGCAAGAATATAAGTTCTCCGAACCACCGCTTAATATTTCGGACTATGAGGACTTTTACGTCTTTGACGCCTTCCTAAATCGAAGTCTGATAAATATTCGACGATATTTTGAATACAACACTGGTGAGTATTCACAAAACAGCACGAAATACCCTTCGTTTGGCACCTAGCTTGGTGAACAGTTTACTGCATCTGATTTGAAAATTCTCATTAAAAAATAAATTGCACATATTGCATCCGATTATTACGAAATTATTATTTTTCATATCGCTTTTATGAGTCGTCTGATGAGATCGACTTGTTGGTATTGCAAAATAATCCCTTTAGAAATCTAATTTACTCCCAACTACCTAAAATTACCTCATTTATTTGAATTAACCTTCTTGTTGAAGCAGTTAAAAACGAAGGAAAAAAAAAGTTTCGTTTGTCGTCTCTCAATGACGAGAGTGAATGAAAGTACTATGAAAGGAGGGTCTCAGCTGAAGTTAGAGCGCAACTATAATTCATTTTTATCTAGCGAATAGACAACGAATCTTTCACAAGAGTAATCTCTTTCTTGATAAACAATTCTTTGGTGGCATATTTTTAAGAAGTGCAATTTTTCCAAAATATCCTATAAAACACTGCGAACATTTAGTGAAGAGAGAGTCAACCAAAATAATTGCAGTAATTTTAATGTTGAAAATGATAATGCCTTCAAATAATTGCAATAGTGATAATTCCAATGCTTTTAAGTAAGTATAACAATGAACGAAAAATATTAGTAATAACTCATTCTATTTCAATTATTTATTTACTGCATTGTACCGAAGGCAGAACGCTTTCGACAAAGCGAAATTATGAACTGAAGAAGCGACCTCAGAATCGACGCTTAATTTATTAATTGACACTATTTGCAATGACTTGATAAGGAGTGAGCGATATTTGTGATAGTGAGGTGGAATACATTTGAGGACAGTAAGAGAGTGAGGAAGGAATGTGATTTTTTCAGCTACACAAAATGCTTAGAAAAGGAAGAAACTAAGTAAAAATTTTCTCTCTTCATCGAGGCATTCCTTCAGTGGGTGCAAATCGTTATCACCTCTCTCTCCCCTCCTTCTCCTCTTCTACCTTTCTATGTCTCTCTGTTTCTG
The DNA here is from genome assembly GCA_037576465.1 of Parascaris univalens. NCBI lineage: Eukaryota > Metazoa > Nematoda > Chromadorea > Rhabditida > Ascarididae > Parascaris > Parascaris univalens. The sequence continues at coordinate 3,924,726 of CM075173.1, forward strand.
CTCCTTCGGTTCGACGCCACAGACTGCAAGTGTTGCTTTCCGGCTAAAATTTCCATATAAAGAATAAGAGAACAGCAGACAACTGGTCTTCGATCAGCTTCAGTTCATGCATAATAATAACTGCACGACTTATTTTGTACTTAACTGATACCTCTTCTAGTGGGCATGATGCCACACTGGTGAGAAAATTTCTGACTTTCTTGCCACAAAGTGGTATTTAATGTGGTTTTCATTGTAACGGATTCCTCTGAGCAATTTATGTTCCATTTGGAGGGAACTTCGGATGCGGCGAAGTAAATTTTCGAAACTATTTATTCATTTTGCACACATTCAAGAAGACATCCGGGAGGCGGTAGGTTCACCCAATCGGTGTTAAATCGTCTAATATCTATGCACAGAAGAGTCTAAATGAAAACAATTCATGTGGACGGACGTGCGACCGGTTGCTGAAACAGCACCAATCATAACAGTTTATTATGTGCTTGGAAGCATCGTCTATTACAGCTTGTTTATTAACACCCGATTAGATAAGGTAGTGTATTTTATTGGCAATTAGATCCGCTAGTGCAGTGAATGCGGATCCTTTTTAAACATTATAGCTAGGGGCTGAAAATTACGATTAGCGCACATGCGCTACTGTTGTCCATTCATTAAAGTAAGATGAATAAGCCTAGTCGACAACTTTTTGAACGTAATCCTGGCACTCCATAAGAACTCATATGGAAATAGACAAAACTCCTCGGTGACACTCGGATGCACGGGTCAATAATCATCGCTATAAGCGTGAATCGCTTGAGTGCATTGGTTGAGAAAATATTTTCATGCGAAGTAAGTTCCACTTCTTCTGCCGGATTCATTTTGAGGAATTGAATCCCTTAATTATCCCTCCTCATTCCCCCGCTCTCCTTTTTCCGTCTCTTTTCCCATCTGCCTCTGTGCACGCTGCACAGGAAAAACTCATATCAAGAGCATCGGAAATACGAATAAATGTACAACTTCTCGAACATGACATCGAATCAGCAGTTCTGTTTAATGTAATATCATGATTTCTTTCTAACTCCGATTTTGCGCTACTTTTAAAAGAAAAAAAAAAAATGAAACTTCACACCTTATTTGACAACAAATGAGGTGGTGGTGGATGGTACATTTTGATATAAGATCAAACTTGTTATTAATGAAAGCATACAGTAGTTGGCTATCCATATAACAGTAGCGTAAAAATACTCTCGGTAGCGAGAACAAAATTTAGTTAAAATGTCAGTTGCAGTGATTGTTCCCATCGAAAACAATGCATTTACATAGAACAGAACAAACAGTCAGTGAAGCACAACAAAACACGTGCAAAAGAGTAAGAGAATTTAGGTTGACATATGACTGCACTTGAATCGAGGGATTAGAACGAGAGAAACAAACCTACTCTTTTTGAGGTCGCTCAGCCACATTTACATCTCATAAAGACGATGAGATAACTATCTAAAGCCAATTCTAAATCCTGGTAACATTTTCACTTAAATATTACTCGTTATATTCGATTTACTATTAGTAAGGTAATCTTGCATGTTCTTGATAGGAATGGGACTAATTTAATTATCTCTAATCTGCTTTCAAAGTATTTTCTAACTGCTTCCGGGATATATTTCAGGGATATATCTAATATCCATTTCAATTAGGCAGTACTGGTCTATGCTTATTTGCCTTCTTATTGCTCTATTTCAAGCAACGGTGCAAATGTCTCACCTGCAAAAAGTACATTTACTTCTATTTGTGAGGATGTTTTTCTATTCGACAAATTCAAACTGAAAATCACATAGGAAATAGCTGACAGAAGAAATGACAAAATATAGCAACTTCTCACGCTAGTTTACAGTCTGATTCATTAGCTCATGTTTAAGTACTGATGAGTGCTCAAAAAAGTTTTATAACTTGTACTAACACAAAGAAGATGGATCTGAGTGGCTGATGAAGGTTGTGCCGTCGATACGGGTAAAATATAAATGCGTTGATGGGTATGTTTTGTTACCTTTTGGCATGAAAATGGGTATCTCATAAGTGAAACCTTAAAAGCACACTTCGTACCAATCTCTCTGATATGTCTTTCCGCTTGCTTCTTTTCGTTAAATTACTTAAAGAAAGGAAATCAAAATATTCTAGTATGAATGCAAATTTATGACATACGAAAAAACTGGTGGATTGCAATGAAAATAAGATAAAGAAATCTCATCCATCAGTTTCATAACGCTTGCTCTCCTGGTTCACACAATGAAGTTTTAATCAGGAGACTGGCACAAATCTATTGATATGTGCATATAAATTTGCATAGAGACATGCAAATACATGCTAAAATTAAAAGACTCGGGTCCAAAAGATCTTTAAAAGCATTTCTGCAGAAACCAATCAGCAGAAAAAATATCGAAACGTTGCAGGTTGCAACATCAAGTAAAAGGGCTGTCCTTCCCTGTCACCGTTGCTCCTTTTTTAACCTCAGAAAAGCCTCACTAACCTGTTAGTCTATTGTCGAGGAGGCCTTTGACCATCTTTTTTCTGAATTTCATGGAACTTCAGCGGTGAATGATGACCTGAAAGACAATCGATGAGCGTCCATCGCTTATAAGCTGTCAGTTGTTAATCAAATCAAATGTACCTGGCCAGCCTACACAGAAACCTGTAATCATAAGCGCTTATGGGTTAAGGGCTACTTTCCAATTACCATCAATCAGTTTCCAGTTACTTGTACCATGCGCTAGGTGCAAGCTAGCTGGTATATAATTGCCACATGTTTACTTTAGGTGGGAATTTATTCTTCGCAACACAATAACCACCTGCAACATATAAATTAGTGCATGTGCAGTTATGAAAACTTTGTGAATATTTTACCTTTTTTATTCCATTCATTGTACTTTTGCATTTCAGAATCAACCATAAAATCGACCGCAGTAAGCGGAAATGCAGGCACCTTTTCCAGTCCTCTGTAGATTTTCAACTGTATTACTACTGTGTATTTCCGACTGTTGCTGCGAAGATGCTCCGCTCGCAACTTCAGTTCTTTCTTATTCTATTTCAAGCAAATATTGCATTCTTCAGAATAATGTAATAAAAGGTGAGTAAGAGGAACACAAGAATAAAGTGCCCCCATAATGGGGGTTGAAATAAGTGGGGAGATGTGTAAAAGTAGCCGAAGAAAGAAATCTTCCCCAGCAATTCTATTCGTGGGAACAGTTACTTTCATAGGTGACAAATAAGTAATAAAACTTCAGCAATTAAGAATTCATATTTGAACTGAGGATCACTCACAAAAATCTCCTTCCAAAGACTTTTTTGTTCCAAGAGGTTGCGTCGTGCAAAGCAACGAAGCCGTTTATAAACTGCTTAGAAAAACTTATGCACCCGAAAGTGCTTTTGAACCTACACAATCGACATAAGTTTGACGGGGAAGTCTTGTGAGGTTGTTTCCATATTTCACAATTGTAAATTTTTTGCTAGCCGAACAAAAATGACAATCGCGCGTCACTTTAACAAGCTTATGCGAGGGAAGAAAATGGCCACTTGAAGTAATCAGCAGCGAACAGAACAGCGGACGCAACTTTCGAGCAGCTTTCGACAACTATAGAATAAATTGAATTCAGAAGTTTTATTTCGTCTGTATTTCCGCAAAAATCACATCAAGTGATCAAAACTGCGCGATCTGCACTATACATCTGCAACCGCACACACTAACCCCCTTAAGTGCATAAAATAAATGCCTTCTCATGCTAACTTGTAAATTGGCGTTTGTAAAGTGCATGTGAAAACACGTCGGGCACATGCCTTCTCGTTCTGCAATTTCAATTCGGTCACAAGCACGCCTATATTTTTGATACACCATACTGTTGGCCATGTAACCTCCTCTACCAATATCCAAACTAACTTCAAAAACATTCCAAAAAACTTTAAAAACCTATGATTTATAAAAATTTGCGTGCATTTTACGAATGACCGTTTCCGGCATTCTTCGGACAGCAAAAACGCGAATATTTTCAAGCTTTTTTTAGCGAAGTCTTTTATGAGTGGCCTGGAGGAGTTCAAACATTGACGCGTCTCTTCATATTTTTCATATGGCTGGTCCATTTCGTTAAATATCTGTAACTCCCCAGCCTTTTGTGTCAGTGGTCCCTTATGTCAACATATCGGTGTGTGAAAAAATCTCATTGCACTGAGGAGGACCTAATTGTGTGCGCAGAGGTGTTGCTTAAGCGCTGCAGCGTCATATCTTCTCCACGCTTTATCGAACACGTCAGCTAGCGCCAAGTTCTTTAGCACTACTTTTCGCATAGCGCATTGCTGTATTGATATCATTGAAGCCTTTCCTACAAAGTCATATGTTCGTTCTTTCATATTGGAAACCTCGATTTCAAGACTATAAGTAGTAATCTCATAACAGTGTGAAAATTGATGCATTTGTGCAAAATGAGTGGTCGTTCTCCGATGTCTTGAATATCAGACACGTCACACTAGCTGTACCTCATATGACCAAAAAAAAATGAAAAGCGCAGTTTTGTTTCAACCGAAGATGTTCCCTGTGGAACGTCTTGCCATGGCGATGTGCCGAACCACAATCATTTTTTCCTGTATTTTATCACATACACTCACCACCACCACATTGATTCATCAGAAAAAAATGAACTCTTTACCCTCAATATCAGCACAAAGAACTATAGCAAAAATACCGGCAATTTTACGCTCCATCATCAACTTTTCTGAATGACTGAATCGCAGCTTTTCCCACCTAAATTCAGTGGACGAATTATGGGCTCTGTGTTGGAAACGAACTAGAAGATTTCGGTGCAGTGAAACATTCCAAACAAGAGTGCACGGATATTCTTCCTGTCTGATCCAGATTATCCTGATATGCCTGAAGAAAGCTACCCAGCCTGATTTTTTAATGAATATATATTGACGCTGGATGGGACAATATACAAAGTGATATCAAAATCTTTCAAGATGATCATAAAATTTACAGGCCAGGAAGGGATCCTATACGTGATTTTCGCTTATATTAAAAACGACCTCAGTCGTTCGGAAGGCTGGATAATTTACAGTTACTTAACGCTATGCACAATAAATGCTGTGCCATGGACGCCGTTTAGCAATGCTTCCTAAAGATTGGTTAAACTGTGCGCTTTGCAGCTAGTGGTGTAGGCAACCTTTGTGTTGCAGCTTACTCGAATATCCATTAAATGCTGCAATTTTCATTCGTTTGAAAGAAATTATCAAGAATTGCAAACTGCATTTTCCACAATTTGAAATACGTCTCGAACTTTCATTTCACACTGCCTTTCCATTTTTGAATGATGCATTCACGCGTGGACTCCTCATCTGATTTCTCATATTGAATTGGCTGAAGATATCCCAAATAGGTAAACTCGGGTTGCACTTTGTAAAGTTTGCAACTGTAGTTACCACCCTGACTGTATTATGTCGCGTCTGAGATATTTCACTTGAATGATTGGAATATCAGAGACTTTAATTTCGCTTGTGCGTTTGTTTGAAGATAGTACGTGGTTTTTCTGACGCCTCACTGTCCACAATCTTTGGGACGGTACCCGAACGTAAATGGCATGCATGAAACTTACTAAGCCTCAACACTTGTCATTAAGAAATCCCTTGAATAGCTTTCTTGGCCTTAGTTGTCCATATGGAATATTCCCCCTGAAAAAAAAATCGTAAAAGTATAGAGTATACAAGGTTTCATGAGACATGCAGATCTTTCTGAGCTTGCATCTGTCGCAGCTCTCATCATTTTATTTCATCACCGCTCGTATTCTTGCAATGGTCGTTCCATCCTTTACCTTTATACCCTACGTGCTGAGTTTCTTTGTGGTCCTGTGCGTCTGCTCTTTTGCGTGTAAGTTTTCTTATCTTTTCTGGTCATTCACCCTCTATGATCTTTCTTCGCCCCTATGCATGCTTCGTATATATATGGCAGTGAAAGAGTCAGTTAAAACTGTTCAAATAACAAATAAAGCAATTTCTTATTCGTAAAGCTGACGAACGAAAGTGAAAGACAACCCATTAATTAGACTCGAAATAATCTCGCAAATCTGAGCAAAATTCGATCATAGAAGACAATATTGAGCCTCATTTTAAAGGTGGCATTATAACTGTTCTCCTTCTAGCCAACCGTTTTGCAATATCTCAAAATTCATTTACCCGAAGTTTCTGGATTCGAATACCTTCGAGGTAAAATTTCTTCGCAAAGGACACCTGCTATAAGACGTCACTACTATTCGTCGAGGTGATTCGTTGAGAAGGGCATGTCTTAGAGCAAGCCCTTCGAGCTATGCAAAGCGGAATGTGGAATGGGTGAACCGAAGGTCGTGAAGTGTGGGGATGTTTTTTAATCCCAATGGTGAGCTAACAAGCTTTAAATACTTCGAAGGCCGTGGGAATGCTGTCGCTATGAAAGGGAAATATAAAGGAAAGGGGACTGCATTTTAATTCTTTGAAGGTCTCCATAAGCATTGCCTGGCGCACATCAATCCCGACTACTTGAAGATCACGTTCGTCAGTTTACAGAAATCATTTCCCGAGCATCACAGTGCAAATGCTTCTTCATCAAAAGAAACTGCTGGATGTACAAAGCAGTCGAAAGTAGAAGGTGGAAGGTGTTCAAATAAATGTGCAAGTGGAAACTATCGCTCAAGAATACAATGGATGCTTTCAGGCATTCGTATTCCGAAAGCAATGTTTTCTTTCGAAATGAATGGAGAGGCGTGATGGCCATCAGTGCTTTCTGTCGCGTTCACAATATTAACCGTGATAAGAAGGTTCGATGAGGAATTAAATTTGCTGCATATCTCCATGTTTCAACTGGTCCGATCCTCATGGAAACTCTTCACCAGTAATTCGTGTTTGATGCATCTTGATTTGTTCAAGTATGTACAAATTTCTTTAGCACCCTTAAATATCTGCTGTACTTTCGAAATTCGTAAATCAGCTTAAAATGCAGCATAAGAGCTGATCAACTCTAGCTTCGGTGGTTTCTAGATGGCAATCAAAGAGAAAAACAGACAGATAAACACACATATTCACACACAAACGTGACATCGCTACTAATGCACCATATCCTAAATAAGCCCGCAAACGAGCACTATAAACATCGAAGTTTCTGCCTCTTTTTGAGAAAGGACGAGGCTATCCTGGCGGTCCGTTCCAATATCATCTTTACAAGACAGTCAAGCGTTTTGATTGAAACACTCATTACTGTTCCACCACTTTTCCACTTAATATGTGATTTCAAGAATTGAAGAAAAAATCGCTGTCGGAAACCAAGATATCTGGTTTCCAACATTTCAACTCCAACTCTGTACGACTACTGCACTCTTGCCTAATGTGTAAGATTTTCAGAGATTTCTTTATTTTACCTTCTGGATGAAATTTTTGAAGAAAAGTAGACGTTAGTCTAAATTGACGAAATTGCTAGGTACGGTCATATTTCTGCGGATCGCAAATAATAAACAATGGCACGTTAAGTTCACTAGAAAATGCGTCACACAGCTGAAAACACTGCAATTCCAGGTAGCTTTGGCTGTGTTTTTCAACTGTCTCTACTGCTTGTTTATTGACGATCTACGTCCTATTTTTTAAAGCGCCACTGAAAGCGAGGAGGAGGCCGCTGTGGGAGTAGTCCATGTTTAGTTTAAATCGCCTTTGAAAACGCTCAAAATCATGATGCTCATCTCAAATTTTCACGGCAATGTGCAATATTGGTTTGTTTTTTCTCAACGCGATGAAATGGAGGCATTCCCCGCATCTTCAGTAGTTGCTTTATATTGTCATTTAGGTGCTCTATTCGGAGGCAGTTTCAAGTAAATTGAACGCCCTACCCTTATTATCATAAATATGCATTTTGCACAAATACAGTTCCAAGTAAATTGGATAATGCCCTAGCCTTATTATTATAAATATGCACAAATGCAAGAGAACCATAACGAGCAATCTCTGAAAACGTATATTTATTCAAGGGTTATTTCATCTTCTCTCCCTTTGAATTCCTCCACCTCCTCTCTACTTAGCTGGAACAACAGTAGGTACAGCTTCGGCTAAAAAATATTGAAACTTGCCCAGCTAGATTAAAAATATAAGCTACCAAAAGGATGTGGACACACTCCGATAAAAAAATGAAACTGGATTGCATCCGCAACTTTTTTTGTATTTTGACTGTTTCTGAAACGGTGCAAACAATCCACTGCCAAAGCATTAGAGTGCTAATTCAATTTAATCACAACAGGAGTACCGATAATAACAAAGCGAGAAATATAGTACCGACGTTACATCCATTGCTCAAAAATCAGAGCTTTGGTGCGTAGCCACGAGCAGTTCCCTGCTCTTCACGGATAGCCATTATCCATCACAAAAATTGGAGCTTTGGACGAAGTGCAACCGTCTCTGATAAGGAGGCATGTGTCCTTATGAATATTCACTAAATGTCTGCTATATTTTAAGAAGTCATATAACAATACTATATATGGTTGTGATTTTGCAAATTAAAGAGCGCACTGTTAATGCGTCATAAAAAGCCATCTTGCTACCAAAAATGCCGAAAATATGCATAACGTATACCAGTAATATGATCTTTCTAAAAAGCACACATCTCACTAAATACACCTCTTTGTACGATGTGAAAACGGACGGATGATACATTGGACAAGAAATACTCCAGATACAATCCGTTTTACGGCGATAATTCAATACCATATATTGTTTCGTGCTGTTCAAATAAAACCCTCCAGCTCAATTTGGGGAAGAGGCTGAGCCCGTTAACTTTTAGAAATAAAATCACTCTATACCAGTAACTTCAATATCATAGCAATGTTGTAACATTTTATGAATAACTATATCGACGTTGATTCTTTCCTCGCATAAATTAGCCAAGACGAATGCATATTTCAGCGCATATGGATTCTGAAAAAAAAAACATTTAGAAAGCTGCCAAAGAATGCAACGAAAATGAGATTAAAAGTACGGAAGCAGGTAGGAAAGCAAACCGAAAAACCCACACATTTTGTGCTTCCTCGATTCTTTGGACGATGCAAACCAATTCCACAACGAGAAAAAACACTGGTGCGAGAACTAATAGTCCAAATTCCTAAGAAGTTACCATTATGAAAACTTTTAGCCAAGAATTTGTTTTGCTCATATATGGGCACCGATATAAGAGAATGCGCCTACAATTAGTTCTTTACAGTTAGTTTCGAAGTCGGGTGAATTAAACAGTAAAAGAATAGAGATAAACTTAAGGTGCCAATTTTTATGAACTTAACTTCAGTTTATAGTTACTCGAAACTGCTAGAACGAAAGGTGCACTTCAGCTTATCGTTGCAACAACGATACATGTAAGCAAACAAACGATGAAGCGATATTGCGTTTTTTGCAGAACTTTGTCTGAAATGCATAGAAATTAGTGGCTGGACTCTGAAGAACCAGTTGTCTGCCTCATAACTGCAAGCAACGACGAGCTGCAATGGTAACTTTGAAAATGTGGACAGTGTTTAGCAAAATATCGTGTTTCGGAGGTTATCATGTGTCACATCTTTTTCTGTGCAATTTTATCGGCAATTCCAACTTGCTTCCTACTGCCTAAGCACGCATGAAGCAGCAAACTGTCTCGCACTGGCTTTAGAATAAGATCCAGTGGATCAAAAATGGAATGGTGCTTTTATTATGCAAACAAATTTCACTGTGATGTTTTTATGGCATAAAATGTGAGACTGCAAAGACGGCGTATATATATACGCAAGCGGGGTGCAAACATATGTGAAAGTGCGTACATGCACACATACGCACATACTGTCGCATGTGCACAAACATCACGGCCCCGTCATTGACTTTTGAAATGGTAATTATAGGTGTATCTAAAAAATTGAAAACCTACATCACCGAAGTGGAAACAATCTCGATGAAACGTCTTGACGACTCTGTCATGACATCTGAGGTTGGTTAGAGCGGGAGGATGCGCATTAAGGATCCGTCGTTGATTAATCGGATCGTGAATGATTTCCTCCACCAAGTCGATCATGAAGTTGTCGAGATATTCGCGCTTCTAAAGGATGATAGTCAAAGGATTTCATCCTAAAATTTTTAAAGCTCAGTTAATCCAGTCAGTTACAAAAGTTGTCTAAACATATCCTAAGTATGTAACAAAGCCATAGAGAACTTTCTTTCTGGTCGTCCCTTAACAGTGGGAAGCTCAGATGTCTCATTCGTTACGAACAATTATTTCTTAAGGATTAGAATATGTGAGAAGTGAAGTTACTTCTCCGCTGATAAAAATCTGCAAAAAGGACTTACTCGCTGAAGCTTGCCTATTTTCTTTCTTATTTCTCTTCTTCTTCTGCTGTCTACTTCTTGACGTAATTGTTTGTCGAGCATCAGAAGTGGGATATCCCTCACAGGCCATGCTGATATTGGTGGTTCCTGCAATAGCGATTAGTAGTGTTCGCGTTTATGATACAGTAAGCAAAATGCCTAATAATTTACGAAAACACGAATGAAAATATGATTCTGCCTCTAAGCTATCATGAGTTAGTAAGAGATGTGATTATTGTATTGCCCACTAAGGCTTGTTTTTAAAGATTGTAAGTTTGAGCATCTGTGGTACGTATATAAGAATTTAAAGGTGTTGAGCATAAAGAAAATTAGGCATGAATTTCCCATCTCCCATGCCACAACACTAATGTGACAATCTTTGGGACATAGTCAGCTTGAAAAAAATCATAATATTACTATTAATCAGTTTTGGATAATTAGTAATAAAGTAACAGCCTACACCGAATTTCCGAAGTCACCAGAATCGTTTACTTGGGATAGTTGGTAATCAACTAAACCTCTCCCTGCCTTCAATTTCTGGATGGTACATCCTCTAGAAAATTGATTTCTGCAGTTTACTGATATCAATTCTAATAGGCCGCAGCAATTTCAGTTCCCAATATGTTGCAGCAGTCGAATTCAAAGAAGAAAAAAGAGTGTTTGTTATAGTGAACAACAGCATAGATGTCAAAAATTATAGGGCACAGCTTCTAAACTTCCTGCAATACGTGAGGAGTATTTCCTCAAATTTTCAAACGTACACATGTCATCGCCTAAAAACCTTCCTTTTCAATAGATTGCAGGCATCTACAGATAGAGCACAGCAGATCCTGATCCAGCCATAAGACTGCATTCAGGGATCTACGTACTTTTTATGCTCACCTTTTAGTGCAAATATGCTATATCGACGCTGTTTAATTTCGGTTTTTTCCTGTAATCCAGCTTCCCACCTTGTGAGGGATGCGCGTAGCAGCATTTACCAGTGCTATTTTTTACATTTGAAGTTGCATTGTCCAGAAGCATTATATTGCCGTAATTTTTTACTCTCTTTTTTTTTCAAGTGTCGTGTGGAAACGTTTGAAATGATGGCCAAGATGCAAGACACGAATGCAACGTGCGCACTTCCTTGAGCGTAGGTTTTCACTGTTACTTCAAGAAAATCGCGTTTTCAACTCACAAACGCAACGAAGTATTAGAGAAACTCTCACGGAACTGAAAATGAAAATCATTACAATTTAAAATTATGCGAGACGAGGTTTTCAGATGTATGCGGTGCGACGGAGGAATGATGGTCGAGAACGATGGACAAGGTCAGGCAGTCTCCCGGAAATGTAAGCACTATTTAAGCATTACTCTTATTGTAGAAAACATAGCAAACTGTTTACAACCCAGTATCGTGTATAGAAATTGCCAACGTTTCATTCGCTGATCTCTGCTGTGTTTTAAAGTCTTGCTAGAACACATTCACCGCTGATCGCTTAAATAGAGAAGTGGTGAACATTATCAGATGGCCATCATTCCTTGCAGTCGATCCGCTTCAAAATATATCCCTGCTTTGTGATCCCACTGGCTGATTCCAGTATGCTAGAGAATGTGCAAATACGATTCACCCTTGCCAGTTTTCATGAGTTTGTCTTCCTCTGTATCAGCCAACTTACACCGTCGATTCAGAAAGATTTCTGGATCGACGGTGTAAGTTGGCTAATACTTAGCAGATTAGCAGATTCGCGTTTGCTCTGATTATTCCGTTTAAAATCGTGGACGACCTTTTTGATGTTCTGTTCTCAGAAACAGTTCGTTGGTGCAAACCCCACCGCTGTCAATGTGTGCGGTAGTTCTAACTCGCAAAAAAGTATCCTATCATAAAAACCGACGTGAAGAATTTTCATTTCCCTGTTGCATGGGACTGAAATCTCGTTCCTGTCGATACCGTCAGTCTATCTACTTCACTTTTGGAACTGCAAGTAAGTCGTTTTTAACCTACATACCACTGCTGCTTCCATGCGATGAATCCTCATATATTGCGTGTCTGTGTGTAAATGTTTGTCGCTTCATGGGCTTTTTGTTGCATTTTCTTTGTACGTTCTACCATCTTTCTTTCTGCTGGTGTTGCATGTTTCCTGAACTCCAGATGCTGCAGCTAAGTGAAGTGAAAGAAAATAAAAATACACTAACGAATGAAGAGTTAACCTCTCAAAGCAATATGGCCGGTCTTTGCTATTTGCAAAGAAGCAATATGGCACACGACTGCAGCCTCAGTGAAGACTGACACATTTATATTTGTCAACTTTCTATGCCAAGTATATTATGATGTTTTTACTGTGGTTTAATGAAGTTTCATTTCTGAATCCATTTACCGATATGCAATACACACCGAGTGGAAGGGAAAATGTCGTCTGACGCAGCCCATTCAATTCTGCCTCATCACAGTTGCTGCTTACCAAAATAAAAGGACTGAAGCATAATAATGAGTGATTTTATGATGATAGCATAATTGTCGTTGGGTTTCTTTTTGTCGTTGCATAACTTCAGTTTCATGACGACCGTTCACCGACATACGAGAAATTTGCATATTTTTGTATATGAGCGTTAGTTTGACGGTTGTAGTGTGAAATAAACAGGCATCAATTTTCTCCTTTTTGGCTGTCTAGGAAGCAATCGAACAATGCAGGGCAAGCGAAGTTATGCAAATTTCGGTTGTATCCGCATTGGATGCTGATATTTTCATTGCCACTATGATTCGGAACGCGATTCTTAACTTATAAGGAACTGGGTGGACTGGGTGGATACAATACTTCCTCTCATTTCCTTTTTCCAATGATTTATATTTTCTGATGTAATACGCAAAAGAAATACATTTACGGCTGTCTCTCGCGCTAAATTCCCCGTCAAAATTTGACGAACATCACAGAGTGACAGTAGTCCCCATAAATCTAGAGGTGGTTAAGCCAGTAAACGCAACAATCGGAATAACTGGCAATAATCGCAAAATACCTGAAACAGCTAATTAATTCAGCGACTATTTTGCCGTCGGGGATCATGCGACTTTTACAAAACAGAAAATGTGAGAAATCGCAGCTGAAGTTTGTCAAATTTGTTCCGAGTTTCAAACATTATCTTAACAAAAACAAACCGGCAGAGTGGAGACTCTTGACTGTGGCTCCATCTCCCATCCTTGGAAGTCTGCAACGAATTCTTTCGCTATCGATAGATCCCCATAATGCATCACATGACTCAAATTGGTCTTTTGCACAACGATCTCGTACTGCTGTTGAAGAGACTCTTTATTCAACTGCTCCTGGAATAATCTCACCAAATCGACTCATAACTTCGCACCTCTTGGATGTGCAATACTCGGTCACTCTATACGTACACAAATAACTAACGGTTTCTTTTTCTGTGATCCACAAAAATTGAAAGCAAAACTGTGAATAATGTGAAATGAGAACCATTCATTGCGCATGAAAAATTGAATTGTCGAAATTTATGGAGAAATTAATGAACTGAATGGATAGCAAGCATAGCTCTTCGCTGCAATTTGAGAGGGTACGGTATGAATCTTGCTGAATGGAACTTTTTTGCTCGATAATTACTGAAAAGTAATCATGTTGTCAGAAAAGTCGAGCAAAAATATTTAAAGAAGTATAAAAGAATGCACAAGAATAAAAAATACCAATAAAGGATAAACTAACTTCTGCTTTAATTTTATTGAGCGACAAACGTGAGAAGGTAGAAAATAAAGCGAAATTTTTATTCTAAGTCGTTTTACAAGATCGACTGATTGAATAACAAAAATAGATTCTATAACTAAGGAAGTTGTATGAAATTTGGCACGTCTTGTTGATAACATTTAATGAACGAAGTGAGGGATTACTAAAAGGATACTGTGATTAAGATCTGCCTTTTTTTCAACACACAACAATCTTAAAGGCAAGATTTGGTGATTGAAAAATATCGACGAACCACATCAGAATCCTCCATCCAATTTATAGAAAACTGATCTCCCATACAAGGAAGTCGCATATCATTGTCGCAGTAGTAACCCCATGAGCTTTCATGATCGTTAGCTGCCGTAATCACGTACACTAAAGGTATACTTAAAGATGAGTGATAACATCAACCGACTGCTTGTGATATTCGTCTAATAACTGAAGTATTAGGCGTTCTGGATTAATAAAACATACGAAGCTGGAGGAGCATGAAAATTTTGTCATTTCCTAGCCGAATATTAATAGATAATGCACGCGCAACGAACACAGCAACACAACAAAAAATTTGTTGAAGTGATCCCATCGTCGTTTTTGCTTCGTTGTGTCTTTCGTGTGACGTGGTTGTAGTTCCTTTGAAAATGCAGTAAATCGACAGAAAGATTTTGCCCAATAAGAAGAACACAATGATTAAATACAGAAATGAGAATGATATGGGAACAACGAGCTATGCTTACCACCAATATCTGCTGGAAGTATACCATTAAACATCGAACCACTTTCGCAGGCTTCCAAATAAAACACCAACTGATCGTAGCGCCTTCTTCTGTACATCCTCTTCAATGCCGAATTCAAGTCGCCAGCAGTCAACTGAAGGATTTTTTTCATTTTCGAAGATAGTTCCTTTTATAATGTTGTGTTCAACTTATCGATATTATTGAACTATGCACCAAAAACTTTGTTGCATAGATGGAATATCACAGCGAACATTCTTCATCCTTCCCAGATAGATGCTGCAACACTGAGTAACAAAGGAGGAAATAAACACATCACTTCTTTTCATTCTCCTGTTCGTCTCGATTTTTTATTCTCTCAGTGTCTTTATTTTTTGTCACTTCTGCTGTCACTAACTACCGTTTACCTCAGGTAAAACTATAAACATGCCATTTATGCATATGCCTACTTCACTGTCACGTGCAACACTTCAAATCTCTTTTCATTTTTGGTGCTTCCTAAACAATTTTTGCACACAGAAATAACGACAAGACAGTGCATGCGATATTTCCTCGCGACTCTTCACTGCAAAATTATGACCTTCATTCGCATCGTCAGCACAAAAGCAACACTTTAACAAAGTGCCGAAAACGGAAATTTCATCAACGTACCATTTCGTTGGGAAATGCGATTAGCCCACTGGCCCCATGATCACTGAAGTAAACAAAGATGTGGTCATGTGCGTTGCTTCGTACCACTCGCTTATTACCGCCGGTGACAGCGCTCGCATTACCTTCCAATATTGCGAGGAAATTTTGTGGCGTGACGTCATCTCCTTTATAATCGATTTTCACTCCAGTGTATAGTTCTTCTCCATGTGGCTTATTGTATATTTTGCCAGGGTATGGGTTACTGCAAGCATCAGAACACAGTGAAAATATTTCAGGAGTAGCTAAAGTGTTCTCCATCTTTGGTGCCGTGCTTCCTTGCATTTTCCAGCCTCTTGAAACGAAGCTTGGCCGACGATAACACGATAATGAGTTAAATTCTACCCCCATCTTCGGCTTGTCTCACGGCGATTGGAACCAAAATGAGGTCCAATGCAGATCTCATGGTGATGCACATTGCGGTCACTTACATCCTCTAAGAAATTCCAAGCATAAATGCTTAGTAGCATTAATTGTATGACTCACATTCATCTAGTAATGTTGCCGTCCCAAAGTACTTCTTCCTATTCCTCCAGTGGGCCTAAATCCATTGATAATCATATAGTATGACATTAATGGTCGCCGCTTCCTGTCAAGCTTTTCTAGGAAAGCAGATTTGAAATTTTTTTATCACAGATTATGGAATTTGAGAACTCAGCAAAGGTAACTTAACGACTCCTTTCTCGTTGAGTATTAAGACATAATGCTTAGGGAAAGTAGAAATAACCTCACAGCTACAATCGAAAATCGCTTTTTAAAGGACTTTCATAAAAACTTGCCGTTCATTGTTGGCAATATCGTCATACATCATAGTAATAATGTGTTCTTCCGGGATACCATGGCTTCTTAATATATGATATGCATGGCAGACATCAGCCTGAAGCATAGCTATATATTAGCTTAAATCGCTATAACATCTATCAGCTTATCGCTTTGGTTACTTTTCCGGTTATCTATTCACGAGTAAGCAAACGAAAATAACAAAATACGCCTCTGTACTTAAGCGGGTTGGTCCGCTACGTATTTATATTTTGTAAAAGTAGCAATAAGATGTTGAGCTCACATAACTAAATCAGCCTGTTGTAATGAAAAACTGTAAATAATTGATGTTTGGGAGATTTGATGCAAATTACGCATAGTAGATATCACAGCTTTCATTTCGCGCTATCATACGGATGCACAGATTGACAGATGGACGGCTAGACGAATCTCATACATGCAGGAATGCACATGTGCGCCACTTAAGCATGCCGCAATCGTAATTTGTACGTTAACATATGCATACGCATACATACAAAAAGATTCAAACAGGCGCTTCTGCGGATGCAAAGATTGTTCGCTGCAAATGTTGAAATATGACTACTATGCAACCAAACAAAAATGCTCTGCATTTTCAAATACAGTTCCACGCCTCACAATCGACTATTTATTCGTCTGTGAGCGCAACCGATTAGCATTTTATAAGTGAGGCTGCAAAATGAATAATGACAACTGGCACAGCAGATACACCAACGAGGTGGAAACCATACGGAATTTTGTACCAATTAGCCTGGTGTTTCTCGTTTGGGTTAAAAAGTTCTTTGGATCACTGTGTAGAAATTGAATAATCATTTAAACGCTTATCTGATGGCGGTAATTATACCATCCATTTGAACCGGCAACAAGTAATGCCCAAATCCGTGGGTGATTCCCGCTCGGATCACCTGTTTCTTCGTTTATCCTGCAAATGAGACACATACCTACTCGCTACTGCGCTGCAAAATGCTGAGTGGCTTTAAAACCTGTCTTGTTGATCATGTGATATCAAAAAATACAATACACTAGGGTTTTCATCTTGACATGCAACCCTTATATATTTATCGGATAAACTATGCACCGACCTCTGCCATTGAAGCCTAACTGATAATAGGAGAAAGAAAGATTTTTAAACATATCTAAAAATAACAGTCAGGAAAGCTGAGATATGTGGAAAGTTGAACCGAACTGTTCATTCATCGCAATCGGAATATCTGTGTCACCACTTATCTCTCAGAAAAATCCACGTGAAAATGATTGCACATGAAAATGGATGATATTTTCCTAGAATACTCAAATAGTGATAAATCAAATGGTGATCCGATGAGTACAACGTATCCAGTCACACTTGTTTGAAGTGATAGTACAGCCAACGTCCGGCCTACCACGGTTATTTGGCAACTTATTCCTTTCGTAATTTCGTTCATAATAATAAGCATCGTCTAGCCACCGTTTATCGCAGTGGTCGTTTCGTGCACGCCCAGTAAAGAAGACGCGAAAATACGATCGGCGTTTCTATAATTTAACACCACAGCGAAGGACCCTAATCAGTTACCTCAGTGGCCTGTAGTGTAGAAATCGCTTGGCGTCGATGTTATGGAGGAGAGAGAGAAGAATTATTAGCCGAGCGACAGCCATACTCGAAACGGTGATAATTGAAATGCTTTATGGTACACCTTATCAGTTCTTATGAGTCGCCAGCAAGAGATAGCATTCGTTTTTTGTGTGGGTACGTCATTGCCAAACGATCTCCGATGCTGATGTAACTATAGAAATATCAGGTTGGACAGTCAGCATCTAAGTGATGACAGGAAGCAGATTTTGAGAGAAAATCAACAAATTGGAGTTGGAACTTGTGTGGTGTACTTAAGCACACAGAAATCCTTGTGCTGCTTTTTGGGCAGTCTTATTGAGGCGCGAATTGGAACCTCGGTGGAGTATTTTGACGCCCTTCGAATGAACGAATATACCCTCATGCATATCCATACCACCAAATCATCAAGAACCTCATCGTAACGATATTGAAAGTGATCAGGGAACATCAGCAATTATAACAGTTACACTGTCCTCACTGCATCATTTCAAGCTGGTACGAATAATGGAGCGCTTTAAATAGCTGGAATCTACTAGCTGCCCAGCACTTTGTTAGAAGTTCGAGGTCTCATCATAAAAACAATGCTGACTGCAGACTGAATCATTTGAAATGCGACATTTTAGCGGTCAGGACAATTTTATTTAATGATAGTTTTCATGAACATAGAGTACAGCACAACCGATATTAGGAAAATACAAAAAGGAAATTTGCGGCTCATAGCTGCAGCGTTCCGTTAAATACCGATACTAAGTTCTTTCCTTGTAACAAAACCCCTTGAAAGAAAGAGCGTTCCTTGCAAATCAAAATGTTGAAATGACGCTACTACCGGATGCAACTTCCGCAGTATGTCACATTATTTTGCAAACTATCCAAATATTTTCTTCTTATCCTAACCTATTTTCTCAACTATTCAAACAATTCAGCCAGAAATAGAAAACCGGCGTCACAATCGCTTCCAAAACAGTGAATATCATCTAAGATAAAGAACGATTTTTGAGATTTCCATCGAACTCCTAATGTATATTGCGAATCTCAATGTCTAAACAAATATCCAGCAATCTGCGAAGTATAATCTCCGTATCGATTCGTTCCTCACATAGATTCGCCAGTACATATGCATATTTTAGTGAGTAACGATTCTGAAATAGAACTTTTTGAGCAATGCAATCGTTTATATCTATAAAAGAGCATTGAAGAACATCTGTATAACTGCACAAATTGCAATAATTTACTCAACTGCCAGAAAGAAGGATGTGCAAAATGCGAAACGGTTACAGTTAAAAGATCGAAAAAAGAACGAAGTGCATTACGAAAACAAGATTGCGAGGAAAAAAAAAGTGTCCTACTGAGGCAGACGTCCAACGTAACGGAAAATGTCGAAACAGGAACGGCGATGGAGCGAACAATAGGGAAATAAAATGCTCGTTCACCAGGAAAGCAAAGCATATCGTGGGACTTCTTGATCTTAGCCTAATAAGTCTGATGTTTCATTATCTGCTTTCTCGAGTTCATCGTCTTTTTTACACAAAAATCGTATGAGAAAAAAGGAGGTGCATTACACGTCGACCGGGAAGACATAAGAGTCTTAGAAACCAGGTCTGTGTGACCACGTTTTATTGGTGGAATCTTCTTTGACTCTTTACGGAAATGCCAGCTATTTTTTTATTGAACTATGGTGTATCAAAATGAAGAATACCGCCCTGTCCTCTCTCCCCCCTCCCCCTTCATTATCGAGAGAATAGCAGATATGTGCTAGCGTGATAAAATGGGACGCAGACATTAACCAGCAAACGCATATGTTCTTTAATCATGTTCCATTAGTCGCCTTGCATTCAAACGTTTACATTCTGCTAATAAATTAGCATCAAAATATTTTTCAGCTCATGATGCTACATCTTTATTAACACTTATAGGCGTTTATATTTTTAGACGCATTATTTTTGCTTATCAATTAGCCTTACTCTCTGTAACTGCCTTACAAGTGAATAATGCTGTAGTTCAAAAATTTATGAAACCACAGGGTCAAACAACGACGAGAGCAAATCTGTCGCCTACAGATGTGCGGTGAAATCATTAAGCAATTACACTATACAATAAAAATAATATGGTCATCGGTGGAATGAATGAAGGGAATAGCCTACGCGAGTAAAATTGAAGCAAACTGCATGAAAAGCCTTGACGACGTCATCAAAGCACTGAAGATTGGTAAGTGAGACCGGATGTTCTGCCATTAGACGCTTCTGCGTAGATCGGTCCGGTACGAGATTCGCTATCAGCTTTACGAAGAATTTCTTCAGATAATCTCTTTTCTGAAAAAAACTTGATGACTGCCATCCGCATAAGCCATATATATATATGGCTATACATATATATATGGCTATACATATATATATATATATATATATATATATATATATATATATATATATACGCCATATATTATATATACATATATATATATATATATATATATATATATATATATATATATATATATATATATATATATATATATATATGTATATATATATATGAAATTTACCAGCAATATTTTAGCAAGACGCAGAAAAGCTGGAAAAAGAGCGAAAATCACGGCAACTTTTCTGGACATAACCACTTGAGAAATTCACACTTTCTACGTGATACATGGACTACTAATTTGAAAGCCCCATGCAGTCACTTCTAATTATCGTTATCATATGTGGCGTAAAACTACTTTGCAAAGGTGACAATAGCCATTCGGGTTATTTAAAACAACATTTTTTATACTAAAAACCAAATCTGCGAAGAAGAAACAAGCGAAAATTGTCATCATTGAGAAGACTTGGAACCCGCAGTTTTGACACGCTAAAAAGCAGTTATTCAATACGGCAAACTTACCTTCAGTATGCTCTTTATTTTGTGTCTGATTAAAGATCTTTCATGCGGTCGTCGGAGTGTCTTCAATTTCTTTCTTAGCATCATGACTGGAATTTCACGCACTGCCATCATCGAGAGTCCCTTTCTCTGTAATACACATAAAAACGTCAATATAGAAGCATGAACGTTTAAGATTTGTATACAAATATAAATATAAAGATGTATTTACTTGTATAAATGTATATATTTACGTATATATATATATATATATGTATATACGTATAGACATACATGGATAAATCACCTACTAAAGCAGCTATATCTCAAAGTGATCAGTAATAACGGGACAAAGCATCCGCTTTTAAAATAATTCGATGATAGGGAATCCTACCTTTCAAATCACACCTTTCTTCGGATCCACTATATGTTGACAATAGCCGAACATTTCACATGAGCCATCTTAAGTAAGCATTCAATAAATTTTCATCGATTCTTCGTCATCACTACATGGAAAGAGTACTTATCGTTATCTCTCGGTTAACGATACAGACATCACTTGGTCACAAATATTTTCCGGAGGCATACCGAATCGCCGAACAATAGGGGAGTGGGTGAAGAGTTCTGCACCCATCCCTCAAAATTCGACGCATATTCATCAGCGATTGACATATTGCCGTACTCCATCACATGACTAAGTTTTGCCGTCTTGCGAGCGATTCCAACTTGAGTTTTCAACTTTTCCGAGATAAGATTGACCTTAAAAATTTAAACTGCATGTTTTCTTCAGAGTGGTTTTTAATAGAGCTGTGCTTCAGTCAAGGCCAAGTATTCATTATCGATCGACCAAAGGATAAATTCCCACCTTTGATTTTCAACGTGACGTGCAGAATAAACAAACTGATCTCCTCCGGTTTTCCTTATTCGACCGATGAGGCAATAAATTTCAGCAGTAGGGACAAAAATGTGGAAAATTTACGACAGTTGTTAAACACTTGAAAGCTGAGTGAAGAGGCTGAACAACAAAGGCTACCTTTAATTATATCAGCATTATTCATTACATTCAAGAACTTCATTCATACACAGAGTATCTTTCCTGTTGGTCATGCGTTTTTTAGAGAGAAACCTAGAAAATTTATGGAAGTAAAGAATTTTTGAAAATAAATGAAACCGCAAAAAATCTTCAGGGATCGAACGCTGCTGATTCCGTTTCCTAGTTTCGAAGTTGCGCAGCAACCAGTATCCCCAGATTTGGCAAATAATATCGAGCAAATTTAGTTTTTACTCAGTCTGAATCTAACAGAGAACATGCAAGACCTTTAGTGATAGTTTTTTGGGGCAAACCAACAATTAATCAAAAATGCTTAATTGACTGGCGAAGATAATTAGCAAACATATAAGCGTCTCTAACTTATCAGGCATTTTTTCCAAGATCTTTCAAAAAATGGGAAAAATAAAATCGCAAACCCGATAAAGCGCATCATTAAGCTATACGATCATTACAGTATAACTTACAACGTCGGCATTTTCCATCCAACTTACTGAGAACACGTCACCAAGACAAGGCATATTTGGACCAACACCATCGCAATAACATCCCCAGGCACTTTCATGTTCGTTTGCCGATGTGACTGCGTACACTACAACTTTTATGACTTATGCATATAAATATGCGCATATGCAGTTATATTTAATTACGTTTCACATCTCGGCATAACGAATGACCACTTCTGTGTAGAAAGATCAGCAACATTTCAGCTCATATCACAAGAATATCATAGCAAGACCATATTGAACGTTAACTGTGGTTTGGAAATGGCGTCGGAAACGCTACCGAGCGTCAGAAAAAGCTATACAAATAAAAGTGGAATATGGCGAAGCATCGTAATGAGCGTATTATAATGCGTCAAAACCAAGTCTTAAAACAAAATCTGCGGTAAAATTTTACAGCTGAAGTCGAGATTGGCTCTTTGGCATGATTTCAGCAGGTCGGTTCTATTACATCATCTTTTTGAGGTAAGTAGAAGGGAATTGGCTTTGTGAACTGCATGGACTATAAGTGTAGATGTAAACCTATTAATAATTACTCGATGCGTTCGCAATATCAACCCTATCGCAACCATTGCGGGCAGGATTGAAGAGGTTGAAGAAAGGCGTTAAAGTGAAATCCACCCACCATTGATATTGTTGGGAAGAGTGCTTTTGAACATAGAGCCACCTTCACAAGCCTCCAAATAAAATAACATCTGCTTGTACTTCTTCTCCTTGTACATCGATCGCAGAGCATCGTTTAAATCCTTCACGGTCAGCTGAAGATATGCCCACATATCGGCCAAAGTTCGTCAATGCTGGCTGCGCGCTAGCCCACATAAAAGTAGCCAGCTTTCGACTAAATTAGGAAAGTACGAACAAGCAAGTGAATTTTATTTCCACCTGTTATTTTCAGTTTCCATCAATACTAATATATGGTACACGTATGTATGCACCCATCCATATTTCTAAATACCTACTTAAGCATTCACCGAGGGTTATAGATGGCGCTATAAGTGCACGCCGTTGATGTTTAAGCGCTCCGGCACAGACTGCAGCACGTCTGCGAAAACCACCTGCAGTTTTTGCGATCTGAGATGCCCTGGGTAGTGGTTTGAATGTTCTCTTTTAGTTCGTCCATAATATGCAGATTTTTATGTGAAATTCCCTTTCAATTTCTTCACAGATCAAAATGACACGCCGATAATTCATGAGAACACGACGGTGGAGATTTTTGCTGACAATTCTATTCTTCGCAAACAGTTCACGAACATTTACCAGTGACTGCCTTTAACATAAACAAGAAACAAATTAGTAAAATAATATGCATACTTTGAAAAAAAATGTGAAAAGCACACGCCTTCTTATGTCCCTGTGCACATGGTTTCGATCTACTGATTGTTGCTCAGGAGTAGAGAATACATTTATTGGTGGTTTGCAAAATAACCGCAGAATATTTTGAATTACTCGTAAAAAGGTCTTCGAAGCCAGCTTGGAAGATCTGGCTTAGAAACCAAATATCTTTCAGCATAATCAATCGCGGTATGCAGTAAAGCAAGATATCAGCTGAAGCATCTTTGCTCCAACTTGCAGTAAGAACTCATGCGATCAAATAGGTCCAAACCATCATAAGCAGTCTGAACAACTGGCAGTTCCCTATCACATAGAAAAGTTTACTGCATAGTCGAAACTGTGGACAGATTTCACGTGTGATTTTAAACAGACTGTGAGCAATAAATAAGTGCGTTTTTGGGTGCAAAATTCCAGTCGAACTATTCGCTAGCATGCAGAATTAGGGTCGTCCATATATCTGACAGTTCTCCTTAGAACAAAAAATTCATCGGGCAAGTGGGTCGCTTCAGTGATCTTAGGCATCCCTTATGTGTGATGGTTTTGTTGCAGATGAGATTAGTTGATTTTTTTTTCGCTGCAAACTGAAAATGCATACAATGGCGTTGGGAAACTCGATTAGTCCCGTGCCACCATGATCGGCATAGTAGACGAAAACATGATCCTTTCCTGTACTTTGGATCACTCGTCCATTACCACCTCTAACCGAATTCGCGTCGCCGCGAAGTACAGCTAAGAAATTTTCCGGTGTTACGTCGCTTCCACTGTAATCAATTTTGACACCTTCGCGAACGTTTGGGCCGCCAGGACTATTAAAGATCTCACCTGGATTCGGATTCCTGGAATTTGGCAACGTAACAAACACTGATACTTCTCGAGATGGTGATTCTTAAAAGAATGGCGTGCGAAAAGTTTCAGCAGATTTGGGTAAACGACCAGTATTCATCGAGAACTTCTTCCCTTTAATTGTTTAGGTATTCAGAAAAGAAATCAATCTTCTCGATGCATAAAAGGAGCTACAATCACTAGTCCATGAAGGATTCGTAGGTGAAAAATTTACAAATATCGAAGTCTAAACCATATATACGTATATATATATGTCATATATGTGTCATATATATATATATATATATATATATATATATATATATATATATATATATATATATATATATATATATATATATATATATATATATATATATGACGTGCTGGAGTTTGAGCAAAGATTTTCTTCGGAAACCTTTCTGCTATATAATGCGTTTTAAAACGGGAGCCTAAAGTTGTGTGGATTAATAGCGTCGGACGATATTTTTTATTATACGGTTTGAGCAATCGCATTCGCACATAATACAAAGGAAGGATTGCCCGGCACTCTCTGAATTTAAAGTTAAAAGGTTAAAATCAACCTTCAGTCGCACAACTAGTTAACTCAAAAAATATTCATTATGTTGAAAGAGTCTACGAAATTAACTGGAATGCTTACTCTTTGTTGTAGGCGATATCATCGTACATCATTAATATTATGTTATCACTGTGAACTCCATGATTCCTGAGAATGTGGTAAGCATGACATGCTCCTGCCTGAAAAGTTATCTTCGCTGGAAACGTAAAAATGCTTCTTAAAAGAAGCATTAAAGTGCAAAATATGAGCTATGAGGAAAAAACTTCTAAGCAGAAGGTAGACATAAAACGTAAGATATTTTTCGTTCAGTAAAGAGAAAAGGAACAATCGAGCGCTTCGATGATTGATTCGATAGAATTATTACAGAACAAGCGGAATTAATCGATAAAACTCTCAGACGGAAGCGATTTCGACATTAGCAATTTTGAGGCAATTATGGCTTTATGTTTCGTCTGTTTTGAGTATTTTCACATCTACAATTTTCTGGAAAAAACGGCAAAAACAGAAGAAAGAAGAAATAGTCGACGAAAGATAAAAATGCGAAATAATTCACGGATTTGTAATAATTAAAAGATGAGTGTTCACTGCAGAATGTACATTTACTATTCAGGTGGGCAACCATCGTCATTAATCGTTCTAATTTTCAAGTATAAGTTTAAGAGCGGAAATAAACCTCACAGAGTGAATAATCAATTGACAACACCCGATGTTTCAATCAATTTTTATCTTCAAAATCAGATTTTATAAATATTGAAAGTGAGAAAAAGAGGAACTGCAAGTCGACTTCGACAGAAATTACCGCCCTAATAAGCGTTTAATTTAAGAACTCCTTTCGTTATCCCTTTTGCGCTTTGCGGGCTTTTCTCCCACTAAGAGAATTCTCTCCAGTGAACAATCTTTCATTAGCACAACGCATCTCATACACACTTCGAAACGTCGTCTCAGAACATGAAAACACTCCCTGCCGAGTGATATGGAGTGTTTTACGAAGAAAGTAATAGTTTAATGCATACTACAGCGCATTTCATCATATAGCTGAGAAGCGCTTGGATGGGCCAGCAAAAGTAAGGACCCCTTTTCTTATGTTGCAGCTATTATATCTCAAAACTAGTGCTACCTCTCCGAAGACGTCTGGACTTGCTTTAATGAAACGATAAGTAGGGAAGGAAGGTGACCTTCAGTTGAATCCTCTTAAACATCCACTAGTAAATACGACATAACGGCACCTGATGGCGGTAATTTATCCATCCATTTGATCCAGCAGCAATTAATGCCCATATTCTTGGATGATCTGATTCTGTGGAGTCGTCCGATAACCTATAAGTGAAGAGATTCAATTGCGCGTTTTATAAAATAAATGTAGAACATTGGCAATGAAGAATATTTCAAAGACAAAGAGATCTATTCAGAATTTCTTGATGGCAGTTATTTTCTCAAGTGAAAGAAAGGAAAACGAGCATATTCAAAGGGCAAATTGCACGTCTCTTGAGTTTTTTCTTCGTTCCACTCTTCGTGCGTGTCGACTTAAATTCACTAAAAACTTCAGTTATTTCGATTCATAGAATTAGTTCCTCATTTAGTTTCCCTCAACCGAATGCGCTATACTGCAAAAATCCACTTCCAAAGAAAGTTAATGAGTGAGGCGGCACGTTAGGTCTCAAAAACACAGTACATGCTTTTGCAATCGCATGTATAATTTTATCTGTAATTTAACTCGATGGATTATTCGTGCAGCGCGAGTTGCGAACTTGCTAGGAAGTACAGTAGAGCATAAAAATAAGCCTACTTCAGTGTGTTCTTCAGAGAAAAATATTTCATTTCAGAAGAAAGTGTTCTATCAACTGATTAATCATTCACGGCACCTTTTTATGACCTCTACCACAGCGTTATTTTAAAACAAAAAGACTTTAGAAGTAATTAAATATAAGTGAAGTGAATGAAATATAACCGGCAGAAAATGAAATATAAACAGCATTTTACTAGAGATTTAATTTCTGATAAATGAGCAAAAGTGATTTGTAGACCACAGAGATTAGTCCTGTTATAGGATAAACCGTCATCGAATGCTGAGAGAGAAAATTCTTGGATAGTAAGAGTTGCCGATTAACATGGTTTGGTTGACAATAGCTGTTTGGTGAATAAACAGGCTCTCATGAGAAAAAATGCAGCATTTTAATGAGTAAGACCCATGAAACGAAGCGAAACTCTTCGTTTCTGAAATGTTCTATCGTCCCTCAAAAATACCCACCTATATTATTCCTCGTGTAGATATCAGGAGGCTTATAAGGCAAACGACATGACTAGTTTCACAACAGCGGAAGAAACGATGAAATTAACTCTGAAAATTTTTTACGAGAAATACATATAAACCTTGTGGTTTCATTCATAGTCGAGACTGAACGTTTATAGCATGAATCTTTCCTTCGCGTTCTTTTCTCCCTCGTGTAATCACAAAAAAGTGTTTTAGAAAATGTAGAATTCTCACTTGGAATTGACTAGCGGTGAAATACTTGAACGGGTTAGCTGAATAGCCAGAATAGCAATCACTGAAGTCAGCTGACAGGAAATCATTGGCGCCTGCCGAACGAAAATTGTCAGTTGTGCACTAAGGCAACACACCACAATGTGGTCACAGGGGTCGACGATGTCGAGTATTATTCTCTCTCTTCTCTCATACCTTCTGCAACCTTCGCATGAATTATTATAAGAAAAAACTCGTTGCTGCAAAGATATGTTTCGAGAATGTCTTTCATCTCTAAAATCTAAAAAGAAAATATCGCCTTCCAAGCATTTTCGATCAAACGGGTTCCAAAATAAAAGATTGATGCCATCAAGCAATATCTTTTACAACTGTCTTTTAGTGAGAGATTGATATGATTGAAGGGAATCAACGGATAAGGATGCTATCAGTGAATGTGGATCCGTTAGATCATAAAGTGAGGAACAAATGCGGCATCATTTGACCGCTCACTTTTATTATGCGCCAACTTGCGATGTAATCGTGATTTCAAGGAAAGGCACTCCCGGCATTGATGGCACTTGCACATGTAAATTATATTTATCTCTTTTTAAGTGCACATCGTTACTTCTCAGTTGTTCCTCCGTTCTGAATGATATGTGAAAATTCAGAAAAATGTTGATCAATGCGGACACATGTAGGAGAGACGCAACGAACACATATCACGACAGTCTCTCCGAAGTTTTAATAATCTGCTCGCTTTTCAGTTTCCGTAAAATGAATGTCAGTGGTAAATAAAAGAGCAACAACGAAGCCTAATGAAGAAGCAAGCGAAGAGAATGGAGCAAGGAAGAGGAAAGGAAAGCAGTAGTGGTGGCTGCAGTCGTTTTAAACTTCCATCGATAATTTGCGGGTTGATACTGATGGATTCCCGACTTCCAAAAAGTGTATCAGCGAATAACATTTCAGATTAAGAGATTCCTTAAGCGAAATTGTGTTTTTTGGTATCTCAACGGTAAACTGGAAGGTATGCAGATGATAAGACCACAGATCTCGAGGAAAGAGCCCGTTAACAATAATTCTATCAGAAACGAGGTATATGCTGACAACATCCTTCGGGAATTTAAAAGCGACAGCGTTGAAATACCTAATTTTACATCCGGATGCACTTCATACACTGACTGGATGAACTTTGCTGTGGAGTTAATTCTTAAGGTAACGAATAATTTCATGGGTGATATAAATTTATCGAAGATCAAACGATAAACTGTCGTACCAGTGAAGTGCACCAACCGCGCTGCAATAAAACCGGTGAGCATAATATTCGAAAGAAGTTTCTCTTACAGCTTACTATAGCTTTTTCTCCGAATGTACTGCTTAAATTCATTCCGAAACTACCCATCACCGCCATCGACATCCACTCCATGATATCTTCAACTATATTATTGTGCAAAATTCTTGAAGTCGTCGTTAAAGATGCCACTATGTAGCACATTCAGCGTCGTAACATTATAATCCCGGCGTAATTTGTTTTCATGTGGAGACATTCATGTGCTCTACGGTCACAGTTCAGTCTGAAACAATGAATCAAGCGTTCAGAGAAGAGTGCATAGTGACATAACTACACAGGTATGTTCCATATAGTTTTCCGTCTTGAATTCTTGCGCAAAACAGAGGTAGGCGTAGCAGGATTGCCTAAATAGATGAGAGCTTCCTTGATAAATCGTGGCTTTAAAGAAAAAGGATAGTGACTGTAAAATGCGTAGGCAGTATTACATAGGGCTCTTGAGTACAGCGTTTTAAGACTTGCAGTTTTTTGCAATGAATATTAACGATATTTCGGATCGTAAGATCAGTGTGTGCAACTTGCTTGCTGATGATGGGAAGACGCTGATTTTATGAATTAGTGGTCGATTTTGATGACGTGCAGAAGTGCCTCAACATCTTCAACAATTGTAGTCTTACATTTGCTTTCACAAATATTGCGTATTTCATGCTAATTTTCACCGATACAGTTTTCAGTCACTGTCTTATAAACATTGTGCAGTTTGGTTCCCATTCAAACTTTCAGCCGTTATTCTGTTTCCGATAGCTGGAAAACTGTGCTGAATCAAAAAAAGATCCAGAGTGATGTGGGCATAACTGTGGCAAACTTTACTGACAATTTAAGGTTCTGCCGCTCAATTCATGAACCTGTGAGAGTCTCAGCGACCTCTAAACAGTGTCGGAAGCGTTTTTGGCTACTTCAAGCGAACGATAATATAGGTTGCCGTGGTATCAAAATTTACCTCATCATTAAATGGAATTTTTAGAAATCACCGAAAAAGTATTCGACAAAACAATGGTCTTACTGAAATGCTTGAATCACAAATGCGTTGAAGAATTGGAAAAGCTCTCATAATTTACTCTCTTCGATTGCTGAGTGCTGATGATCAATTCAATTAGTGACGTAAAATGAGTTCACAACGTCCAGTTTACTTGGTTAGCTTCATGCGAAATCTTCCTTGCCCGATATCAAGGCAAATACGAGAATGGAGTGAAGGTTTCCACTTTTGAATTTTTGAAATATCTTTGTCTTAAAGCGGATTTATTACTTTGCTTCATGAAAGCAAGGTCGTCTTCGACGCAAGATCGACGAATCTTTTTTATGTTTAGTAGTCACCAAGGTATATTTGGAACATGCTGCGCGCAAAATTGGCAGAGATAGCCCATACTTTTGTTCCCGGGTCTAAAAAAATTGTATCTTATTGAAGTATTCACAGAAGCGCGGATACTCAACAATATGTTTCCCTGCGTGTATTGCATCATCTCCCCATTCTTTCTCCGTCATCCAAATATGCTGCCAAATTTTTTCCACTCCATTTTTTCCCATTTCATCAATCCCATTTCCATATGACAACTGCTTACAAATGGCCCGACAGTCGGCTAATGTCTCTTATACTATTGCATTACCTCTATGCATCTTTTTTTCTCTGAAATAAAGACTTCGTTTCTATTCACTATTATCATAATTTTTGCTGCTATGACTTTCCTCATGCTCAGTAGTGGATCACAATATAGAAACTATTTTGAAGCATTTTAAGCTTATTCTCCCGTCGCTCATGGAGCCAGTAGTGGAAATTTGTAATTCTTACGACAGTGACCTGGTCTTCATGTCTGTCGACGATAGGCCAAGCCTCTTTCTTCGTTGTGCGCTCGATCACTATGACCCCCTTTGCCTAAATATGTACAGAGAATAAATTCGGCGTCTTCATTAACGTCCCGAGTGGCGCAATGAGTGTTTTTTGAAACTCTGTTTAATAAAACAATTTATCTGCGTCAACATTCGGAAACAAAAAGGGAGAGAAAAGTTGGCCAGCTATTCACTTTTGCAGCGACGGCCATTAGATCAGACCGTATCACAAGCCGCTAACAAAAAATACATCACGCGCAAATAGGCGCTCCTACCTTCGTCGAAAAGACTGCTCTTATGAATGTTCCAAAAGAGATTCATTTTTTTGATTCCACCTATTCTGGAATGCAACCTCACTGATCCTTATATTCTCGACAAACATACACATATTCAGATTAACGACCGCACGTTCGCATAATCTTGGCATCCTCGAAATGCTCTTTGCAGATATAAATTCGCCAAAGATGAGCAGAATTCTCCTCACTTATCTGAATTTCAGAACGCGCAATTTTTCGAAATAGTGATGGCATTTTCAAGTGTCAGCAATTAATTAAAAGCGGAATACGGCTAAGGTTTTGCAACGAAACAATTATTGAGCTGCGACATTCTAAGACTACTGTGAAGATTGAAGCAAGCTGAATAAATATTTCATTAGAGTGGAAGTAGGTCGAATGTAATTATTTCGATATTAGAATGGGAAGAATGCATATGTGTCAGCTGTTCCCTCTGTTGTGCGTGACTTATGTTTGGTGGACGTATGTGGACGATTGAGGTCTGTAGTTGACCTGTGCTAACATGCCATCTATGTAGCGATGACCCTCCTATTGTTTAGTGCACTGTTGGAGTTGTGTACATCATCTCCAAATTAACATGCCCCCTTGAACGATACCTCTTGAAAGTGGAGCATCTTTGCGCAAATATCGACGCTATTCTCACGGCTATCTTGGAACACAGAAATATTTCTGCTTGGTGCCTGCTGACCTTCAAGCTGTAGCTCATTTATATCCGTCATTCAGACAATAAACTTTCAAAATTCTTCACAACAGGGATTCCATCTCATACAAAAACTCATCGGACTCATCATTCTGTCATAAGCACTAACGCAAGGGAATGCAACAAATTAGTCTTCTTCCGATCATGCAGCTTACTGTACTCACAACTCATAGAGCCTCCAAAATTTGCTGAAACATTCCTTTATCAAATCAGTATTTCAGCTTGAGTGTTCAAAGCCTCAAAGATAGCTAGCTACTCAGTTGCCATATCAATTACCAAATAATGTTGATTCCATTTTACGACAACGAACTTTAATTTTTTTAAAGCGAGATTTCAGCTGCAGTTTGGAAACACCTGTCCATAAACCAATATTCCATTAGGAGGAGCGAGCCGGAGCCGGTGGTACCTTCGCATTCACGGCATTGAATTATTAAATACGGCATTTTGGAAGTTTTTAAGTGACCCCGTATTACCTAGGTGGTGGAAGGATGACCACTTACAACTCCTTTCTTCTACCCCCACCTTTATTTCTTTTCAGCAAAAGTGGACTTGTCATTGCAAAATAACATGATTAATTAGGTACTGATATTCAGTTTGCAAAAGAGAGGTAAAACGTTTATGAGTGTCGAAGATGGCATCGGAGCGTTAATCACTGCAATTATTTCTCATACGATGCAAATTGAGTATAAATTATTCGTTTATGATGTTGTTCATCGTTTTCTTTTGTGCAAATCGCGCACAGATGGTCACCATTGAATATGAATTGTCATTTCCTTTTGCGGCATTGTCCTCTCAACGGTTCCTACTATCAGCACTTTTGCTATAACGCAACGACGTCATAATATTATTCGAATAAAGCTTTCACATACAACAAACTCATATGTGCTGCGAAAAATTCACGAAAAGAGTTCACTCTTCCACCTGTGCGTACCCTCATGTTGAACATTGCTGCATTGTTCCGTTTTATCGTATATTTTTATCGGAGAACGTAAAACAAAGGCCAATCGGCATTCACCTCTAACATATTTTCGCAACGCCAGCAAGGAATGAAGAGATTTCAGAATGGTGCATACACAGTACTGGAGCATTAAAGGCATCCCTTTTTCTCTGTCTACTATTGGCGAAAATATCAGAGGTGACAACGACATCGTTGCTGGAATGTCGCCTCATGCTAAAGTGGTTTGTTCATTTAGAAGCAACGCTTTCCGATGTTGTTACGTGTTTATCCATCGATATAATCGGATTCACGGCCCAAGCTCTTCCTTGTTCCCCATCAAACATAAGTAGTACTTTACATTTAAGGTGAAGAGCAAATAATTACCAAACGTTTTGTATGGCCAGTGTGGAAGAGAAAAAAAAACTCTCACAGATCAAGGCTGCATTTGGTGGTGATAAATTGATAACCTCACCTAAGCGGATTCGAAACGATGATACAACCACTGAGGTGATCGGACAGGCTCAGCTTGGTTTTTCTGCTTATCATAGTTCAAACGACCCGTAATGGATGCAGTCGCCCGTTAAATAGAAAAGCAGTAGACTGATAGTAATCACCTAGTAAATTCTTGACGTTAATCGGTGATTGGCCTTTCTTGATTCAAGAGAGCTAAAATCCGTAAGGCAACCGCAGTTTTCTGCTGCAACACCAACTCAGACCCTACATAGCTGGAAAAAACAGCAGTTGAGGAAAAATCAAAATTTAGAAAAGCGGTTATTTTGTGGAATATAATCATCGAAGTCATTAAAAAAACTCTCAAAACAAAAGTCGGGAATTCTGAGCATTGAAGATGTTTTTTTGTTCCACTTCCATCAGAATACAACCATCAGTACACGAAACTTCGAAATTTTCCAAGTAATACATCACATTCAACACAAATGTAAGCTCGTATAATCGCCATATTAGAAGACCATTGTTACATGAAAATAAAAGGAGCTAATGCAGGATGTAGTACGAGCACAACTTTTAGACGAATCCTTCCTCGTTATCGATGAGGAAGTCCGTTGAGGATGGCTGAATGATGCCACTTAGCGTCAACCGATATCCAAATGTGAAAGAGTTGACCGATAGTTTCGAAATAAAACGACTGTTAATGGATTTTCCACACATAAAGAAAAAAACGTCAGGAAAAACTGTTGTTGCACTGCAGCAAAATCAAACAGAAAGCAAAAATATACTCTTAACGCACACGGGTCGCATGAGGAGGAAGCAAATTTTGATAATTACCATTAATCTTTTTGAGCGTACTGCATCACAATAATCTGTATTGTTTCAACGTGGGCAATTCGTCTGGATGCTTCAAATAGTGGGAGTGTCATATGTTATTAGCAGTAAACAACAAATAATCGGCATTACATTACCGTCTGCGAGAATCGTCTATTGGGATCACTAATGAAATAGGCATTAAATGTTCAAAAATTTTTAAGTAAACATCTGCAACGTGAATAAAACTATGGAGAATGAATTACTATTAATTAACAGATCCACATTCCAACACAAACAAACAAATAAACAACTAAAAAAGACGAAAATGCGTTGCACCCAACGACACATTAGACGTCAACTACGCGTTTCTATGCAGCAAGTGTCCCCATCAGGCTGGTATTAGGAAAAATTTGGTGTCAAGCTTATAACGCCTAGTCCTGAGGAGTTGCACAAGTTTCCACGGATCGTGATGACTAGAAACTGGTTTCAAACGCTTGGAATGGCTGCGACATTTATGTATGTGTTTCCGAGAGCGAGGAAACAAAATGCTCAAATTCCTGTACAACTCTCATCAAGATGCCGGCGATGAAGCTCATGTGTTGATCCTATTTACGAGTCGTCAAACAAAAAAATGGACAAATTTTCAGCAATTTTTAGTCTTAAATTCCAGTAAAATTTCGTAAGAAGCACGGTTCTTACGAAGTTCTCACGGCCACTTTCGGCAGCCCCACAGAAGTGCTTATATACGTCAAACAATTCTCTCAACAATATGTAAATGTATTGGGATACTTGTTATATAGAAGAATAGCGTCGTGAGCGTAACCGAATGGATATTCATCCGCATTCACGTCGATATTCCTCTTCCTTCCCATTTATTACTTAATTATGCTGCCAATTTTGCTAAACACTCCCTCCTCTTTAAATTAACCACATATATAAACATGGAGACCTCTATTACTTCTTTAGGTGCATCGAGTGACTAATATTTCACTTAGTCATTTTTCAGTCTTCATTCACAGAAGTGAACGCAAATGAGAATAATTACGACTATCAAATGGCATGGTTTGATGACAGTGATATGCCGCTGGAAAATTATACTAGTTTCTAACACCATACAAACAAATTACACTTCACTAGTTCTGATCAGCACAACAATTCGATATTTACATATCTACAATTATACCTCAGCAATGAATATTCTACATTTCGCTGCTAGATCCGACACAAGTTCTGCATTAACTGCCCGGAATGTTTACTGCAGCGGGACTAAGGACGTGGGGAGGGTGGGGTGATGATGATGTTGATTAAAATTATATTCGGGCAAGGTTATTTTTCTTCGCAATTTAAAGAGGAAACGTTCGAACATGTGAAATTCAAACAGAGGGAGAGATTACTGAAGAAGCGGGATGGTTTCCTCCACAAAGCTTCAGAGACGCTGATGTGAGAAGGGAGGTACGATAACTGGGAGGACACGATAGTTTCGAGCTGTACAACGTAAATTTTTGTACACAGAAAAAAAGGTGCTAAGGCCAGCCTTAACTTCACTTCCGTTGTGAACGGATCGCAGAGACTTTATTGGATCATGTCGTACAATTTCGGCTGTCTAAAATCCAGCTCTTTAACCATTTCAGAAACACTGGACCATATAGCTTAAAGGTGAAATTTCATTCGCTTATAGTGATCCTTACCACTGAACTAATCAGAAGAAAGCATCGATCAAGTCGTGCAATCAAAATGGTAATGTAGTATTATGCTTCTTCGTGGATTCTCACTGTCAGAATTACAGTCTGTACAATAGCATCGACGGTTGAGATCGGTGAAGCGGTCAGACCTTCTCAGGTAGTATTGGAGTATTGCAGCCTTGGTAGTGACGCAATGACTTGTTGTACATATGCGGCGTGGTGCATTCACTACGCGCATAGATTACGTCCGCTGGCTGATACTTGTGGTGTGGCGATGAAGTTCGTGTACAACATAGAGCACGCTTCCAACTCTGAAACCGCCCAAACTGCCCTATTTTCAGAAATCATATTTAACTTGGGAAACTTTAATCCTTAATATTAAAATACCATTTGCATGGACAAATACGAAAGACGCACATAATCAGCTCGTGGCCAAAACTGAAAATAACGTAAAAATAACGGGATAAAACTCTGACATAGAGAGTAACTGAAAAATCACTGCGCAGTTTCTAAGTAAAGGACGATGCACAACTCCCCAAGCCGAATGTAAACCTGCGTTGTCGTAAGTGGAGACTGTGTGAAATTCTTCGCTGACTAAGTGAGGCTTACTAAAAATCCATTAACCTCGTCGTTTAACGAGTGAAACAATTTTCGAAAGAACTTTTGGCTAGCCGTATGCGATGAAAAGGACACTATCATCCGCTTCAATGCTCGAAAATTTATCTCCCAAAAAATTTTTACTAATGAATGTACTTGACAAGAAAATATGGAAATATAGATAAGGAATACAAGGCTTCATGTCATTTCATGCCAAGACCATGGCCAATGAGATAAAAAATTCAATAAAGCCCAACACTATGAAGCCAGAATCTACTCGCTTAATGGAAAGTGATCCACCTGCTGTTATGTAAAAATATTAAAACGAATTAATATATCAACACATATCCTGACTTTCAATATATTCAATAACCTCCTTAGGTGACCGTGATGACAATCACGGGGACATCTATTTTTTTGCCACGAAAGATGATCGCAGAATTGTTTGAAAATTTTAGTTTCGCACCATTCGTAAGAAGACACACTTCAACGTTTCCCCTATAATTCATTACTCCATTTCACTAACCTGAATTGTTTTACCCGAAATGATCCATACGCCTGACGTCCATCCAACAACCAACATTGAAGCACTCTTTATAAGCGTAAGGAGAGTTGACGTATCTGCTGAAATAAACAGCTTACGGTTATGGCAGAAACATTTGAGCGACCAGTTCAAAGGAAAGCATTAATACTCAAATCCTATATCCAAAAAATGCAACAATAGGTTCGATTAGTGTGTGAAAGAAATCATGTAAATAGATTATCAACTCCAGCAGCAGATAAACACAACCTCACTCCAGATGGCCACTCCACGACGATTTTTCAGCACCGTTGCAAGTAAACAGCTTCCAGCTTTCAGGAACTACATCAGCACGCACTAACGTCTTTCAGGCACGTAACAGTAACAAAAGAAATTAAAGACAGATGTCGCTTTAGCTAAGTTGTTCTGCTTTCTTACAATAATCGCCAAAGTGGTAACCTAGACTGAAGTGTGTTTCGGCTTCAAATTAATAAACAATCATCTGAGCAGAAAAGAGTGTGCAGTACTTGTACATAATAGGCACTTTGCATAGCTATATAAATGCAGTATTCTTCGGAATACAGCGGCTCCATATATTTTGTTTTCGTATATCCGTAACAGACACAATCACAGCATTACTGCTGCATATAAGAAGAACTGTAAATTGGATCAGCGAGACGACAGACAAGCACCAAGAATCGCTAACGTTGTTGGTCGACTGGAGTGGCGCAACTGCACAGCTGTGCATGTTCCCAGAGAGGGCGATAGTGCTGCTCATATGCAAGCACCATGAGAACGAAAACTGCTGGCACAATATAGAGCACCGAGAATATACCGATTTTAGACATCAACTGCGTCATCTTTGAGGTGTTATCTGCACCTGGATGATGCTTTTGCATCAGAGATCGAATTCGCCAAAGATTGAAAAACCCAACGGCAAGGAAGCAAACTCCCGCTACGAAATACACCACCAGTGGAGCTGAAAACAAGCATTTCGAGCATAGAAATTTGAACCATAGATTTAAAAAATGTGCTATGAAAAAAGCATGAGGAATGTTATAAAAAATGCAACTGACAGCTTCTACACGGAAGGACCACCATCATCAGAGTCACAGTAAACAGACGATTTAAGCTTTCAAAAGAAAAAGATTGTCTTCATGGAAATACACATCATACACACTGCGAAAGTCATATATAAATTATGTGCCTTAGCATGTAGGCCCATATACTCAAGCAGTGTGCTACGGTTTTCGTCTTAAATTCAAAAAACGGTTTCTAAGTCGGCTTGGCAATTAAAGACAAAACAAAATGCTCTCCGATTGCAGAAATCACTTCGAAACATTTTTGAAAGATGATTCTAGTCTTAAGAGCGACGATGTAAGAAGACATCCTCCGAAGAGGGCTTCTTCCGATAGGTAGTGCCAGTCGGCGACGCATACCGCCAATATCTCCGCTTATGAAGAAAAAATTATTGCAGGCTGCTTTACAAAACTCGCATGAGAATTTGCTTCCACAAGCCGCCTTATTTCAACAGCTATTCGTCCAATAGTATGCGCTGTGGAAATTTTATTTACAATTCTCACATATTCTGATGTTTAAAAATTGCATTTTAAATAAAATGTGTACCGTCGAATGTCAGAAAACCGACTTCTGCAGAACATATTAAACATTTTATGGATTGTGGATTAAACGGAAAACATTAAGTCCATTTGCTGAACTGAAAAGGTTTTTCAATCACGTCACTTCAGGAAATTTTTCCGGACAGAGGAAAACGTTTTTCAAACCAACAGGTTAAAAAATTTCCTATCATCCGTTAGTGATGCAATTTTCCGTTCACTTTTGAATATACTCACATCACTGAACTTCCATGCAGAAAAGACCAACTAACTCGCAATAAATTGGACTTTTGTGTTTATATTACTCGAGAATTACCGTACCAAAAACGAATGTTCGCAAATGGCCGACGTTTGTGTTGCCGACGTAGCAAATACCACTCAGCGGATCACCATCAACCGCACCGAACAGAACGACGGTAATCGTTTGCAGCGCTGGCAGTGCCCACGCGACCAGATGAAAATAATTCGCATAGCTAGCAATTGCTTCGCTCGACCATTTACTTGCTGCTGCCAATACCCATGTTAACGACAGAATTACCCACCACACTGAACCCGCCATACCGAAGAAATATACCAGTATGAACACCTTCAAAAAACCATGACGAATGACTTAGATGTATCATTTATTTAACTAACCATAACACGCATTTCACACATGCTCGCATACTGGGTCAAATCAGCAATCAATTCATAATGTCACATGACGTACTACCGCAAAATTTGCATCTGCATGGAGTAAGCACCATGGCGATATCACGCTAATTTAAATATGCCTACGTATTTCTTTGTCTTCCGTCTATCGTATCGTATAACTCCAAAATGCGAATCGGCAGATATTCGATTCACAATTATGAAATTCGGTGACTATAACTCGTACCTACCCCACTTTCATATATATATATATATATATATATATATATATATATATATAATCGTAATCGCTTGAATGTGCTGAATAAAATTTACGAGCAAACAGCCAGTAAAACATTAAAAACATTTTTCCTATCCCAGCTTTGTTTCTCACTATTAACAAGTTTCTTAAGCGTGCATTGATATCCGGAAAAGACAATCGACAGACTTATGGGGTAAGAAGCAGCAAACAGCATATTATCTACAGAAAGAACTACTCTTCGGTAAATTTGTCATCGAACGCACCAGCTGGCAACTGTTGATTTGTTGATCGCTTGAGCGTATAGTCCACGAATCGCATGCCACATATTCATGTCCGTAAAACACGCGAATAATGAATCCAATGGAGACCATCATTTGGCAAAAAGCGAGCAGAAATATAGGCCGTTCTGGATATTGAAAGCGTTCCATCTCGATGAGGAACGTCAGTATAGTAAATGCAGATAAAATGAAGCATGTTCCAGACCTGAAATAAAATCCTAATTTTCATCCTAAAAATCCTAAAAATTCCTAATTTTCAAGCCAACCTAATGGCAGTGTACAGGAACGGAAAAATCAACGCCGAGTTCACGCAGAAGACAGTTAGAAATGAATATCAAAAATTTCAGTAGAAATAAATAAAATGATGTGAGTGGTGGAAATATTCTAACGAGAGCGCATTTTGTGGTGAGGAATGTTGTACGCCTAAATTTTTGATACTCGTTCATCTCTGATTAATCTTTTTGGAGCAAATACAGAAAAAAATCTGCAAAAATTTCAAAGCTCCAGGGCGGAAATTTCTCTAAAGTTCTGAAAAAGAAAAGTTAACTATGGAGGCTAATACGACAAAAAAACAACTATCTGTTAATAATTAAAGGCTTAAGTGCAAATGTAAAGAAATTCATGAGGGCGGAGAGAAAGTTCCATGCATCTAAGTTATTATCACTTAGCCTATTAGGCTATTATCAGGCTCTCGAGTGGTTTTTTAATCCACTTGTGGCGGCTCACAGAAGAGGGAAATTTTCAGTGAGACACTTAAAATGGGAAATTTTTAGGCCAATTTTATGTCCCTTTTACGCAGCATGTGGAACTAATTGGTCAATTGAGCTCGACAGGATAATGCACATGCAAAAATATAAACTAAAGTTTCAATAACAGTATTGAGGAACAATAGAAAACCTTAAGAGAAAAGGAAACTGCTTTGTGCTTTTGTAAGATGAAGAAAAAATTATATACGCACATGGAAGTGATCGTCGGGAATGTGTCTATGGCATTATGAAAATCGCTGCATTCAGGACAGCCGTGAGAAAAAGTTTTCTATCAGCTGATAACTTCAAATCTATTTACGCGGAATAATTTTCGAATCATTTGGATGCACAACTGATGACTTTCCATCTTAAATGTTCATAATTTGCTGCAAAAAGTGAAACATTAACCACGTAGGTTTAAAACGATGATAATTTCCGGCATAAGAAACGAACGTTCGTGGAACAGTAATATTAACGATTTGCTGCATTAATTATGGCACCGTCACAATGATGTCGACTTTTTCCACCAATGTGACGACTATTCGACGTCACCAAAACAACAATTCCGCATACTTCCTTCCTGCTGGAAATTTATTAAAGATGTTTGACGTTTGATTTGCGATACGTTGCGCCACAATTCTGAGCAAGATGTTTTCAAAAATTGCTGCGACTTTGAGACGTAACTCTACTCTATATTAAATGCTTAAAGCACAAGAATTGCAAAACAACTTGAAAAAAGATTACCAAACTGCCATCCAGGCAGTGAGAAACTTCTGATCCCGGACACCATGTGCTGAACTATGACATGGGTACGCACATCCCGATACGTTTGCAACCATGGTATTCGGGTCGGAGACGGTATGGAATGGCCGCACGCAACGACATTTACAGTGCTCGTCGATTGCATCGATCCCAATCATCGGATGCAGCGGATAGCGATGACGTGGAGAAATAGGACCCACCTATGATATACTGGAATTGTGGAAGCAGTGTTAAGCACAATAAAAGTGTCTTATTGTAACACACTGTACACGAGCAAGCGCTACATATATTATATATACATTCAAAAAAAAAAAAAAAAAAAACAGAAGGAGCGAGCAGATGCAGCAAGGATAAGTGAATGTCGCTCGAAACATCAAGACAAAGAAAGATTCAGCAGCAAAATGGTGATGAGGAGGAGTATTTCGGCAAAACAAACACTTACATCACAAAAAATTCTTTGCAGAGAGTGATCAGTAGGCAATGAAGTTAATGCGAAAATAATATTGAACTCAATTCGTGGGCATTCAAATGGCGTCCGCGGTATTTAACGTAGAGGATCATATTCGAGAGAATGGCACATGCAATGCAGTTATCAAAAAACGGCTTGTCTTCAAAAGATAGACACCTCATGACGAGAAATAGTGTGATCTACTTTTGTGTCGAAAATATAATAGCTCCCCAACAGAGATTTTGTTCAGCGCTGGCATTTCAGCACATCCACTTAGCTATAGCCGAAACAGCATCCTATAAACTACAAAACGTGTTCATTCCTTCAATAGTGAAAGCCCTGTAATCGAGGAAGCTGAAACGATTAAAATAAGCCCAACAGAATGCTTCTTTTCCAGAAAGAAAATTGAAAGCTGTGTCTCTGCTACAGAAAATGTTTCTGGGTCGGTCAAAAATTGTTTCAGAATTTACAAAATAACGGTTACATGATGCGATCGTACTGCAACGGGAAGGGCCCACTCTGTAAGCTGAAGGGACCATTCTGTGGCACGGATGGCCGAGCCTCACAGAGAACGTTACGGAAACACTCTTTAATGCTGACTGTTTGCAATTGTGACTATTTCATCGTGTGCAGTTACACGTAGTGCTTTGTAAAGTTGACTCACACGAATAACACCTTTTTTGAAGATATTCGACGTTTATGATGTCTCAACAAACAGCTACAAACATTTTCCATCGCGGACAAAAAGGAAATTTGAGAAATTAGATAAGGCTTACTCAAAATCTGGTACGAAAGAATATTGAGCCTAATTAACCACAAGCCCAAATGAAAACTTCTTGGTTTTGAAGCAATAAATCTAACCTCCATGAGATCTTGAATCTTTCCCGATCCTTATTGGGGAAAATTTTGTCTTTTTTTAGAGTGGCACTATCTTTCTGATATCTCTAAATTCGGCTGCATCTCTTTTCGAGAGTAGTTTTTGGGCATTCATTCATAAGTTCTATAAAAATACGACTTATGTCGTCCACGTTGCGACAAAATTCCTAAACGGGCAAATAGTTTTTCCGAGAGGTTATAGATAACATCATGTCGCAGTCATTACTGAAATACACGAACGTCAGAAATATTAAACGGATTTACTGTTATCTAAATACTGTGTCAAATCACCTAAAAGAGAACTAAAAACTATGAGGTCTCCCTTCCAAGTAAATGAAATAATCTAATACGAATCTCTAAATAAAGCAGTATGTCGGAGCTTGTCACATCTGCGAATAAAACTGACGATAACATCAGCAAAGAAAACAAAAAACTAACAGTGTCAAAGATTGCAGGATCCGGTGTATCCGGTGGTGCAGCACATATGTTCCCAGTTGTTTGCTGCTCGCTTATGCGAGGCAACTGTTCGCAACTCAGCGTTGCAGGCCACTTGAAACCGTATTGCTGCATGAGAGGACTGCAACGCTTTTTCGCCTCTAGGCACAACTGAAAGTAATATGCCGGTAATATTAATAGTACTCCACACGTTGAATATGACCCTTCTTGTCCACCATCGTAGCATCCACTGCGATCTGAACCTTGACCTTTAAGATGCTTGTCATTGGCAAGACTTTTTAACTTACCATAGATAGGTAATGCAAGGTGAGAAGTGTTGGCAAAATTTAATGCCTTCTGTTTTATTCACCAACACCTCCGTTTTAACCTAAAAATTACAAATTGTGAGCACTCCATAAAAATTCCATAGTTATCGATAATGGTGTCAATTATACGCGAATATGAAATATCTATAAAGAAGCTATTGAAAACACAAACCTCCATGCATGGCATCACCATTTTATCGTAGTTTTCTTGGCATATTGGAGTGTACATCGCACAAAGGAAAAATTTAAGGTGATTATAACAGCCGACCTGAAAATATCTCACATTAGCTGGAATTCAATGGCAACTTTGTGAAAAGCCAAAATGCGAAAGATCAAAGTTTACAAAGAAAACGATCCAACATCGACATCGCAATCGGTAACCTTAGAATGAGGTATGAAATAGAAATATATGAAGGGATCTTTCGTTTGCCATCTGCAGTCACAACATTAATAGGTGGCTTTTTCGACAGTCTTTCAATATTTTCCGTTTCTGCTATTACTTTGAATATAAATATATAAATTTTTAACATGTATGTGATATGGAGAAGGTGCCTCAGCGGAGTACATCGGCAATCTAGTGAAACGTAGCGCATAACTGTAGTATTATCAGACGTTGTGACGCACATATCAGTCCCACTTCAGAATGCAACGAGGCAGGTGTGGTATTCTAATTTGAGAATATACCGGTGGATGCATTGCAGCAATCATCAAAATCATCGTTTAACCGGCCGTATCAATTCGCCTACCTCAACAAGAGGATAAAATTGATGGACTTCCAGTCCTGCTTCCTCTTGTTTTTCATGCCCGTAACTGTTCGGATATCTCGTCATATTGTAACCGATTCCTGAATAAACATCTCTTCAGCAAAATAATGCAGTAATCAATTCTTCCCTCTGCTCCTCTCAAATGCATAAGATCACTTGTCGCCCCTTGATCTTGCTAATAAATAAAAGAACCGTGGTAGCGGATCAGGCGACTGGCTATCAACGTAGGCGTACTTTGCGCATTTATTACGATATATAGAGTACATTCCGCTCAAAGAGATTCTCTTTGAATAGTTGCATAT
The DNA here is from genome assembly GCA_037576465.1 of Parascaris univalens. NCBI lineage: Eukaryota > Metazoa > Nematoda > Chromadorea > Rhabditida > Ascarididae > Parascaris > Parascaris univalens. The sequence continues at coordinate 3,968,795 of CM075173.1, forward strand.
TGCTCATTTTTCTTACAATCCGTTACATTCGGACATACGTGTTTCAACTGGTTGAATGGACCGGGAGGGAAGAAACAGAATCAAGAAGTTGTTCTAGAAAGGATACACTGAAAGGAGAATATCAGTAGATACAGCACACCTTACGTAGTATAAGCGTTCTAAGTTTAGCTCAGTGATCGATTTACAATGCAAATTTTGAAGTGAAATATCGATGAAGCAGTTCACTGCGAAAATTATAAGTGATTGTTTGAAAGAAATGCTAAATAAAGAGAAACCTTTGCACAGAGGAATCGTGATAGGTTCGCATTTTTGTGTGCTGAATAAGGGAATCATCGATGTATACAGCAAAATAACGTCGATAGGTGCTCTCATATCGTAATCTTTCACCACCAAAAAGTAAACGACAGATGAAGGAGAGCTGAACGTCGAGCAGATATTCAAAGCAGCAATTGGCAAACGGAGGCGGTGCCCTCAGGGTGCGATATCGAAACGAGGAGTGGGACAGCCTGTCGATGGAGATTCGTCGTAGTCGTCGTGTAGGCTGCTAATCCTACTTAAAGAGCCGTCCGTGCAAGACAGCTGAACGCTTTCGCTTTCTTCTTCTGAGTCGTTGTGAAAGCGGCGGCAACGTCTCGTCGCAACTGAAATACGAAGAGAGGACGACTTGTGCATACCTCATGTATCCGATTACAAAATCGACAACTCGCATAAAGCACGGCACCGATTTCACCAACAACGCTCTCTTAATAACGCCCCAACTACCATCAGATATTCCTCTTACGCAAACCTCAGTGTACATCCATAAGCCTAGCAGCAGTGAGAATGCCGTGAATATAATACAGTTATTCATCTGGAAGGTGGTTGCAGTAACTCAGACTTACAGCATGCGCTATCCTTAAAATGCGCAGGTGATGCCACAGCAAATCCCGAGAATATAGAAAGTGAATCGCAGTAATCCAATGAAACGATGAAAAATTTCAGTAACTGAGATGGGAAATCATTCGAAAATGAAAAGGTTTCAACGTTTTTGATACTTTTGCCAGCAATATCAAAGCTCATCGTTAGTGATGGCTCCGATCAGGCCGATTCTACTAATTCGTAGCACAGTTTTCATTGCTATTTTGGAAATAAAGCAATTTGCGGTAGTGTATGAAATTGATGAGTTAATTTCCCTGGCATAAATTCAGCTCAAAATAACGAACAGTGAAGCTATCCATAAAAGTAGTACAAAACGGCGATAGGGAGGGGGAGGGGGGAGGATATGAAGGAGAAATATGAGACAACAGATGGAGGGTTTTTTTTAAGAGGAACGCGCTCGTGCAATATTACACAGTCGTTGCAGATTCGCAAGCACTGCATAGGAAATTGCAAAGAAATATATTGCAGTGACAATGTATACTTGATATCTATGATGTTTGATAGAGACGAAGATTTTGAAATGTTTCGAAGAAAAATCGCAGCCAAACGGTTTAGGTTCCCGTGCCCTACACCCTTTTAAATCATATATATAAACTGTAGGAGTACAAATATGAAACTGTTGAAAAGAGCAGTGAAAAGCAAATAAAATGAAGTCCATGAGATGGAACTGAATCCTCTCCAAGTTCTCACAGTAATCAACGGAAAATCGTTAGATGTCCCATTTGATTGTCGGCGAAAAAAGACGACTTACCATGAATTACACAGATTTATTCATGGAATTAGAGATGTTCTAGAGGACGCCGAATGAAGTTAAGAGTGAAAGGACGGTGATTTCTTTTAAACAAATTAATTTCTTCGAACCCGATTAGAGAGGAAATTATATGAGAGCGTTATGCACAAAATAAAGCAGAAGAACATCTCGATGGCGTGAATTAATTGAATAGACAACTCACATTCCTGCCAACTCTTATAAACATAATTGGACTTACTGAAATATGCCGATACGCCTAATCATCGTTGCAACCAGAAAACCCTGAAATTTCAGCAAAGAAAACCCGAAATCTTAGAAATGTTTACTCCCAGAGGTTCCACTGCAACAGTCTGATATCATAGGGTTCAAGACACCGAACAACTAGACACAGTTATAATGACTGAAGCATTTATCGCTGTAACCAAGCCTAGTGAACCCTAATTTTTTTTACTAAGGCTATTAACTGCTCGGTTCTTACTGATCACTGCCTGTAATGTCAGAAAGCACCACTATTAAAAAAAACTGATGCGCTCATTATTCATGAAAATTTTTTGAATTGGAACAAATCAACTGTTACACTCGAGAAAGTTGGGAGCATCGGTTTCTATGAACTAGCGAAAACACTTACGTAATTTTCTTACTTTATGCAGAAATTCTTTCAGTGTTTCCACTCATATCGGCAAGTGAAAATCTGTCAACTCCTACGGCTAACACGGTCCCGAAGTATACCAGAAGTGGTGCTTATTAATCGGGCAAATGCTGAGATGTTTTGTATAATTAACCTCGTTGTCGTATTCTGCACTCAGACTGGAAAACGAAAACAAATGGGGAGTTGATGGAGCGAACTATCCTCATAAGAACTTATCGGACGCTTTCTTAACAATTATGCTAAAAATCATCATTACCGACAGATAGCGGTTGATGGCGGCGTGCAAAAAGGTCTCCAATTCCGATGCAATCTGCGCCTGAGGTATTCGACTGCTCTCGACAAGGTGAATGTCAAGGATTATTTTTATCTCCGTTGTTCAGCTAATGTCAGGTATGCTTAAACCCTGCCACTGAATAGGCGAAAAGATGATAGACAACAATTTTGAAAGGCTGCTTAGACGAGAACGGGTAACTTCAAGAAATTTTCATGAATTGCCAAGGATGTAGCTATAGGTCTTTAAATACTGTATCGGGTCTTTCTAAAGCCCAACTGCTTTCTAAGATGTTGAAAATCTTAGATTCCTCTCACAATGAACGCCCATTTGTCTTTGTTATTAGGTCTGTCTCAGTTTTTTTGACTACATTCTCTTTGTTTTCTAGAATATAGTAATGTTTCCATGATCACCGTGGAGGGCTATATGCAAGCTCCATTTCAATATACCTTAAAAGAGATCGCGAATTCTTCGAATAGAGTTCTCCTTGAACACATCGAGAAAAACAGAAGCAAAGGAGTTTTTGTCGAGGTGGTATGATTATTTGAAGAATCGTTCTTATTTCAACACAAGCAGTACTACCACTGGCGTTTATGCACCTCAGAAACATTACATCCTTAACATACAGCAAATCTGTTGCCTCAAAAACGCATCAGCAATGAAGTAACAGATCTCGTAATTGCACAATCGAAACCAATTAGTTCAAATGAAAGGATTTTTCGTAACTACACTGAAAGCAGTATGTTAGCATACAGCGACATAGAGAACAGTATTATGGCATATTACGATGAAATGGTTATTATCACGTATACTGGTTTACATCAAATAGTAGAATTGTTTGTCATTTTACTTTCTTATAACCTCCGTTTGAAAAGCTAAATATCAAACTTCAGTGGATGAATATCGTAACAAATCTGCTTGAAAAAAATTAATACGGCATGATTGGTTTCCATCAAAATATATAAACAATGAAGTAATGAAGTTAAAAAACGTTGCTAAGGTAGCGACTGAGGTTTCGAGCATCACGATGCGAAACCTTTCGCTATGCTGCTGAAACTTGCAGTGTAAATTGTCTACATCTACTCATGTAATTACAGAAAAGTTCGTTCACTTTGCTCTATTACTTTCGATCCCGAGTTGTCTCTTATGTAAACAAGTTCATAACCAAGTGATAATATGATTTCGTCCCGGAAAAAGACATAAACATTCATTGATTGCAGTGGAGCTTATATGTATTTGAAACGAAACAAATGAGTAATATCACAATATATCGTACAATAGTGAGACGTTAAACAGCTATAGGCTTGTGGGTGGATAACCGAGCTTTTTGGAACGCACGGGCAAATGTTCTGAATAAAAAAAAAGAGAAATGAAGTGCAAAACTGTGCGAGCAAGGTGCAGATTACGAGGATGGCTCTTCTCGAGCACCTCAATATCAAATAACAACCACCGCTCCTTTGCTTACATGAGCAGATCCTTATCTACTGCTAGCACAGCTATGATAATGCCATCCGCAGCAATCGAACAGACTTCGTCTTTTCATTTATAAGCAAATTGGTGGATGATATGAGTTCCAAACGGCAAACATAACGCCACCTAAAAAAGACGTCTGCCGTACACGAACAGAACTTCATCGGAGGATTAACACCGCACGCTTACAAGAATAAACGAAATTAACGAACACATAACTCTTAGCTATTGCAGCTTCTCATAGATGCAACCTCTCCAATTAAAAATTGAATCATAAACGGTTTCGAATTATCTCATCAAAATTTGCAAGTTTTGTGTGGTGAAAATATTGTACTTCGTTGCACTGTGTGCTCAGTTCGTTTGTCCAGTGAAAATCAAATCGTCACTCACTCAGGCATACTAATACAATCCCAATGATTACCGGTCGTTATTCGAGCACAACAACCAGTCGACTCCTCTTGTTGAACGATTTATGTATCCAGTAACATAAACCTTCAATTACGTATACTCAGTGATGTCAATAACACTAAATAGGGAGGATATTATCAACGATCAGTGAGGAATAACCTCGTAAGCCTTTTGATACTGCGCTGGGAAAAGGTCGCGCGTGATGTGAGTTTTCGTGCAATATTTCTGACTGATGACATGTTTTGTCGATTATTTTTTTGTGCACCACAATTTTTCATCACTTCCGGATTTTTAGACCGATTACGAGATACTCCGAGATTGAAAGCGATGAGTGAGAATAAAGAGTGTGTCTGAAAATACCACACGTAGAAGGTGGAAAGTTCTTGTTCTATAAATTTACATTACTACTCAATGAGAGCGATCAGTGAAAAAAGTTAAAGCTATGGATAAATGGCGATAGAAAAGTAATGATTGACTGAATACTCTACAGGAGACCACGGTTGCCGAACATACCTTTTCTTTGTTCAAAAAACTAGCTTAACACTCTCATTCACAATTACATCGATGAAGAAGACTATTCCATCCCTTACCCGACAGTAGTGCAATTTGAGAGGCAATTTGAAATCATAGTAAATCGAGTTCGTCTGAAATTGTTCATCTTTTTTTATTGAATTCGATTTTATGAGACGACACAAAGCGAATAAAAACGAAATTGCAATAAAGAACGACAACTGTGTTATTTGCGAATTTTTGGATTAATTGCAGTGCCCTATGGAGGAATAAGCGTTCATGAATGCTCCGTTTTGATTGCGACGCAAATAGAACTTTAGAAAATGCCATTCTGAGTGAATTAATTTTTTTTTTTTTCACTTCTAAAGACACCAACTTCTTGTATAAATGACAAGGTAGTTGTATCTCACAAACAGAAGAAATAAACAGAATTCGAGGTGTTTTCACTGTTTTCTACAGATTACTATTTTAGGTGGAGGCAAAAGCTGAGAAATCGATTCGCAAAACATCGATAGTCCGATATTTGTGTAACCTCGAGATTCGAGAATTGGAGTTTAAAATTATAAGTGCAAACAAACAGCTAGTTGACATTAACTGAATCTATAGGTTACTCTAGCAAATAGGTGGGAATGCGGCACTGCTTGTGCTTCGAAATCGTATGTTGACACAGGAAGTGCTGAGATGCTCCTACTTGGTTGGCACGATTTATTTTTCTCCATGCAAATTGGTATTATCAGCTGATTGTCGAAATATGCAGACATAAAGGACGAAACTTCCGAGATCGCCTGTGCATACAAATCGAGCAAACTCACAAAGCCCTAACTAAGAAAAAAAAAATTGAACGCACTTCGCTCGTGAAGGAATGGAAAGCAGAACTTAATTACATATTTCTCACCGCGTTTAGAGACTAACAGCAATCACTAAACCTGTCGATATGGGGCTGGCAGTACGCAATAGCGGTTAGAAATACGCCGGCTTTCGTTACTTCAGCTGCTGAAGATCAGCAGCTGAAATGCTCAAGATCAGGTAGATGAACAGTTACGTGGTAGCACCTTTAGGCAAAGTTTTTCTATAGTGTTTAGCAAAGAAAACTTTTATGATGCTCATATATTGAAGCGGCGTAGAAAAAATACAGTAACATAGTGGTTTTCAGGTGATGTGGATTACTCTGTTTAAAATACTGATCTTTTAGCATCTTTTTGATCTGATAACGCCGATACTTGTGACAAGAGGGAAAGAGGGGGGCGGTTCAAAGGCGAATGAACGGCGCTTATTTTGCGGAAGAAATTCGAGAAGGAAAACGCCGGTAAAGCCTATCGGCATGCTTCGCAGTTGCTGCGCGACGCACTCGCAAACAATTTACAATCGATTGCTGATTCCCTCTGCAGATTCGGAAGGTAATTGCGCAAAGAGGATAATTTCTGGGAATTACTAATATCTCACTTGAATATTTGTGTAGCAGAATGCTTTAAAACTTTCTTCTCGGCTGTCTAAAAACTATCAAACTTACATTTTCGGCTCACTTAAATTCATCTAGATCTGAATTTATCAAACTGAAAGCAGCATGGAAAAAAAGAGGTTCTGGAGTAATTTGATAAAGTTGGCACCCAATTTTGTAAGACGTAGCCACCGATGGCGTTCACTTCTAGTGAGCACATCAGCCTTTCAAATATGGCCGTTGACATACAAAAATAGCTACTGTAAAGGTCCCATATTCCTGCACGTGGCATATAGTTCGCAAGAAGAAAATTAGGCGATAAAGAGTTTTTTCTATTTGACTAGAATTGGATCAGAATGTACTTTGAACTGCTCAAAACATCGTCACATTTCAGCGATATAAATTTTGCAGAGTGAAAATGACACTTTAATGAAACTGTCAACTTGAATTTCCCTTCTCTTTTCTCGCTACTGATAAAAAAATTCTAATCCTTCAATGATCTCGAATTTTCCAATTTGCACCCATCAGCAACTGATTAACTATTGATACCCATATAAGTCGTCTCTTATCTAGATGAAAATTTAGAATTTTCTAAGGGAGCATTGCTGTGCTTACAAACTGATGATCGATGAGGAATGTGGTGGGCAACTTGATCATTGCAATGCTTTCATATAATTCATCGATCAGCTGCATTCTACAACAATTTACATAAATGTGAGATGTTTTGCTCCGCTCTTGAGATGACTTCAACAAGTGCATCAACGTCGGCAATCCACAATCTTACCGTTAAAGAAAGTGAATTTTTCCGAACTCTCGCAGGATGGAAGTTTATTACGTAATTTGAAAAATGCAAAGAAATGATAACACTCAATGCATCTGCTTTTCACGCGCACATTAACATATAAGGGCTTCTAAGGGTCAACATTCGATCACCAGAAAAAACAATAGCATTTTACGTCGATGAACTCAAGATTGCAACAAAATCGTTACTCCTACTTCGGCGGTAATCTTCGAGAGCAGTACTTGTTTCTCGACAATGAAGTACCATCAAAATGTTAACTAGACTTCTCGTCCGCTTATAAGAAAATATTGCATATATAACGCAGTGTCGTCTCACGAGGAAAAAATACGACTAGGGTCTATTGTCACAGTGTATATAATACCATCGGATTCATTTGAAATAATGAAAGGAATAAAAATTTCACCGTGATAATAGGTCGTAGCACCAAAACCGATCGGTGTATTAGCGCTGTTTTAATTTTTTCAAACTATATGCAAACTGCGGTCATAGGAAAATATTTCTACAAAAATGTTAAATGCAATCCCGAGTAATGGCCGCAGAAATTAGCGACAAATGAAGAGGATAAACTTTTTCAATGCAAATGGATATAAATTTGTATTTGCTAACGGTACTAAACAAAACACAACGTAATTTTGTTAGTTATGTGAACGATATAATGAAATATCAGCGAGCAGTCAGTTGACGTTCGAGGCGAGTAGAATGCACACAAAACCACTCCTAAAGCACACAACAGCAAGCTAAACGCAGTCGAGGTGGATTAAAATGATAACAAAATAGTCTCTTTGAATGCAACTTATCGACAAACTAGCTGCTCGCCTCTATCCAAATTTCCATCGATCCATCGATATTTCACTCCACCTTCCGTTCTCGCTCCCATCCACTTTTCCGTTTCCTCTCTTTTTCAAAATAATGCATCATGTTACCTAGATTTCGTTGAATAATGACTGAAATCACTAATCCGAAAAAGGAAATTTTGCGCGAACTCTGCCACGAATTTCGTTCCTCGAATATTATCACACACAGTTTCCTGAATCAATAATGAAATAGCAAATAACTGCTGAACAAAGTCTGATTCAAAAAACTCTGCATGAAATAATAAAGGATAAATGATCATAGCATTGCAAAATTGAGAGAAATACGGTGAAGTGTAAACAGTGTCTGAAAAGGTTTTTAACTTGATGTGAGCAATTTAAATTGAAGCGACAAATTACCAAATGTAGTGAACCACACGCTTGTAAGGAATAGGCTCTAATACGTGAAAAGAATTTGCATAATGCACATGGGTGGGCATGTTGTGGTTGGCTAAAAGAAGACATAGAAGACCGTAATTACAAGACTTCGCTCTCAACCATATCTAAGCTAGGCTCCTGGGCAAATACTTGTCAGCGAGTGTGTTGACCGCTGCGAGAGGTGGAGACAAATGGCGGCACTAGGAGGTGGAGCTGTTTGCTGCAGAGTACCTTTTATCCTATGTAAATATTCAACCGGTGCGTTGAGTGAATGTTGCTCCATTTATCAGATCTGCTCCACAAGCAAGCTCTCAACGCGACGCAAACATATCACAAGCAACAAAAAGGTTGCACATAAAATAATCACAGTTGCGGTGTGAATAATAACATTGTGTTGATGCGTTGTGACAAATGAATGTCAACTGAGAAGAACAATTTTGGATAATGCTCAACTATGTTATTCACTTTTATCGTTGGTTACAAATATGCTTAGCTTGTATGTGAATCTTTGCTAGGAGGACGGTGAAACGTTTCTCTCGCACTCAACTTGAACAGAGAATGAAACATCCGGATTATTTAAAAACTAGCAAAACGTCTTCTGTTAGCTGCGACCAGTTATGAGAACAATTTTTCATTCACTAGACGCAATTCCGAAGATACTAGCTGCTGCGAATTTCCTGCAGTCGTGAGAACAAATGCTTCTGTAGAATTCTTCATCCACATAATCTATCGTTAAAATTTTAGCTGTTTCCATAGCAAACAAGAGTATTCGAACATTCTCAACAAGAACAACCTATAAAAGTTAATTTTGTTCAATAAAAGGCTTTTCAGTAGTTTCTTGCAAATCAAAACATGTATCTTAACTTGGAACACTTAAGTTCTAGGCTTCATCTAGAGGCCACATAGTGATCCAAAGTGGTCCGAGCTTTCAAAGGGGCATTGGACGGTGTGTTTCCAATTTCAACTAGCTTGTACCTGTCAGAATGAGGCGTTATAAAATTATTGCTTCAAAAAATGTCCTTTCAATGCCGCTAGTAAGGAGGTGGTGTATATCTGACAAATTCCTCTCGCCTGCACTATATTCAATTTTCTCAAGAACTAAAAATAAAATGTAATATTCAATGAAAGCAAAGCTTCTCACAGCCAAGAAATTTCACATGCACTATAAACACGAGCATGAGTGCTGAAATTGCCTTGCACGAGCTATTAATGCAAAAAACGGGCATTCAGCTGATAAGCGATAATCCACACTATCGCTGAAGAGGAATATTTGGTAATGATTGATTGCAATGAAATGAAACAAGTGGCTCGTTATAAAACAAACATTGACACTTTTTACAATCTCCTCCTAATAGCACATTGCGCCATCATCAATTATCTTTTCAGTTGCTTTATGAGGCTGAAAAATCGGTACAGATCTAAGAATTTGCAGTTTCCAACTAACGGTCTTAAGCAAATAATTATAGAGTTCTTTATTTGCTCCGAATTATTCTGTATGTGACAGCGTGCGTTGTTGTTACGGTGAATGGGAAGTAGATAACTGGGCATTTTAATGGAAGTGACAGTGTCAAAATCAATAGTAATTATATTTAGTAATGGGCAGTAATTGCGATAAATAATGTCTACTAAATATGAAAATACTCCATTCGTATAGGCGAAAGAAGAAGGAAAAAAATGCAGTTTCTGCTGTCACTTCGATAATGTCTAAAAGAAGTGGCAGAAATACTTACATTACCCAAACTTGTGGGTATTAATTTGAGAAATTCGGAATCACGAATAGGCGATTTTCTGAAATTCTCTATTACATGCAATATTCACTTGACAAGAAAAGTTTATTAAACAATTGTCATATTAGATAACTGTAATGATAATATTTATTTAAAATACCTCCATTTCATGCTCTCCCCCCTGGGCATATAATGATGCTTGACAAAACTACAGTATATATATGAAGTGCGTTCCCTGGAAACGGCAATGGTTTGCCCAATCAACGAACTCTTCGATGGGTCATAAATTTAATGTTGTGCGTCGCGCACGTTGAGGAAAACGATGATGTAGCAGTCGTTGGCATAGTGCGATTACAAGAGCGCACCAAAGCAAACACTATTTGCGACATGACGTTCATTTACTTAATTCTGGAAGAAATTTGTGACTATACAATTTGCTGAATTTTTTTCAAACTGAATGAACTAAAGACATTTCAAAACCACAAAAACGAACTACATTTGTGCTTAGACGGAATAAAAACCCGTTGATTTTGGTGGCGCTTATTCTAACAAAAATGAAACAAATGAACGATGGACGTTTCATTTTATTTCTGTGTGATCGACTTTCTTTGCCCAAAAATGAGATGCTATCCAGATCGTTATTAATGCACGCGGTAAAAAGGATCTAGAAATGATATCTAAGGGCATTTAAAGATAATCAATTCAAAATATGTATACAAGAGGAAAATTTGCCTTGCGCTCTATTTCACGATTTGTTGGTGGACCAAAAGCCTGTTAGTTATAGAACTGTTGGTGAAAGAATAATGGGACTGATAACTGACCCCGGTGAGGGTCAAGCCACGACTGCAGACGGTGCCATATCTCAGTTGTGCTTTTCATAAACAATCTGAAACGCTCATTGTAACTAAAATGATCCCAATTTTCAATTAACTGTACAATTCAGATAAAACAAATTTTTTGTCAAATTTTTGCTCAAAACATTCAATATGACTGTTCCCTTAATAGTGAGTGAGGTGAATTTATTCCCTTTAACGATTTGTCTACTCAGCATGCAAAGAGTTTCGCTCATTTAGAAAGTATCGTGAAGAAATCTCAGTGCAGATATAACTTTCAGCTAATGAAGACAACGTGTAACAACGAATAGGAAACCACATCAAAGAAATCGGTGGTGCGCACTTTTTGCAGCTTAGCCTGTAATCAAATCAACAACTAAAGCAGCAATAATAATGCACCTTTATGCTTCCTCTATGCGACCCATCAAATGCGTCAATAATTAACCAAAGCGTATGTTTTCTTAAATTCTTACCAATGCAGAATTTTTGCATACAAAGTAGCCATAATGCGCTTATGAATAGCAAATTAAGATGAAAAAGCCGCTCATAGCATCGTCCCAGGTGACGTATTTACTTGTTATCTACCGACTCATCCACAAATATATGTGACATATTTGCTTGAGCTACCTTTTCTCCCTTCTATCACTCCGTAATTCACCGAATGCCTGCAAAGATTATATCAGAAAGTTCCCTAAACTTCTCTCTAAAGCCCTAATAACGAATATTTTAAGGTATAGTTGCGATTACGAATAGAAGCATACGCTAAAATATGTACATTATTTACATAGAAATATCTAGGCAGATTCTTGCACAACAAGAACAGAGAACATTGGTAATGTAGAGGGAGCGTTCAAATATGCTTGTTCTTACATCCATCCTTCAAAAACAACAAAATGAGGGAACGGAATCGAGGTTAATAAGCAAAATTAGAGTTTGACAGTTACATCCTTAAATATATTCATGAGGATGTGGTTCTTTGATGAGTAAATGCAAATGTGATACAGAAAACTGAGTGGTGTACAGTGAGTTGGTGGTGTAATTTATGGAGCAAACGAAAAGAGCAGAGAGCGTGTCCGATGTGCACGCAAAAATGCATTTGCGACGTGCGTCGCTCATCTTGTCACCCCATATATCACACGCCCTGTCAAGCAGCGTGCAACCACCTCACTCACCCAATGTGTTCCTCTAATTGCACCACTCGCCACCAACAAACAATATCCATCAAATCATCTACTACTGCAACGCGCATATAAAACTCACATGACATTGCTTTTTTCTTTGCACGAAATTGAAAGTGACAAATGATTCAACGTTTCGATTGGAGTGATCTGATTCTTGTCATGAGCAACGTCGCGTGTAGGTTTTAATCATAAGGAAAATTGTAGCAGCCGATCCGGAGAGGACTATCGTTACTGAAAGCTTGTTTTGGCCGAGCTTGAAATAAAGAGTCCAAATTAACGAAGGTGGTGTTATTTCGACGACCGTTCAAATACTTACAACAGTCAACCACACAAACTTTTAAAAGCGGTCAGTTCACTACTTGGAACAAATCGAGGCAAAGTAACTGCTAACAGACGGAGATGCATCTTGCTTTGTCCACAGCTGTCCATTATAACTAGTGATTCCATTAATAAATTGGTCATATTTTAAAACGTCGGATCGTTAGGCCCGCTAAATGTTCGTAAAATTTATGGCTAGTTTTACAAAAGCTTTTTTTGGGGTTTTCCTCCATTCGGGAAGTCACTGAGCCAAACATTCATCATGAAAATGTAAAACCAACAGTTGAAACAAGCACTTTTATGAGAAATAAATAAAAGCTAAATTCACCTGCAGTATCTTGCATTTTTGACTCAAATACATCCACCATACCATCTCAAACATTTTGTTTTCTCACTTTGCTTTCGTCCACATAAAATATCTTTCACCTTGAAACGTTTAAAGTGATTTTTATAATCGACTTTTGCCGTTACGTCGCAGCGACAAATCTGATATTGGAGTTTGCCAAAAACACTCAGTTCTGAAAAACTGTAGAATCATTGGACTTATTTTTCTCTAGCAATGGAGGGAATTTATGAGAATTTTCTTAACTGAAGAAAATGAGCATTGTGCTCTTTGCCTGGATCGATTACAAGCACTCTGCAGATTGATATTGTAAAAATTGCAGTAGCGAGCAGGTATTTTCATATGCGATAAAATGTAACCAATCCGTTTCTATTGCTGGGCACTCGAAACTTCATCAACACTTTCTGGCAGTGTCCCCTTTAAACAGTGAAGAGCAAACCTTGGACAAGAGAAAATTAGCTCCTGTAAAGCCAAATTTTACTGGTTACTTTCAGCTGCAAAACTGCTCAACTTCGGCTTTAACAGCCAATTTTTGGCTGGCGTTTTGTAGAGGCGATTGACCAGGCATAAAAAAGCCATTTATAATTTAGTAATTGCACGAAGGACAAACGCAATAGACGACTGCTTGCGAGAAGCCGGAAAACGTTCATGTTCTAGCACGCATTAGCAGCGGCTCCGAAATATCTCAGCATCATACAGCACAAACTTTCAGAAAGCAAAAGGTTCGTGTTACTTCCGAAACTATGCACACATCAAATTTACAAAAAAATGATTCATGACTGAAATAATTGGTGAGCAAGAGACTCGAAAAGAGGAAGAAAGAGCCGGAAAGAGCACAGTGGATCGCCCCACTCATTTCACAAACCACTGCATTCTCACCTATGGTGATTACGGTTTAGAACAGGTCACGTAGGCAATTGCTACTGTTCATTTCGTCATGTTCCAATGAACCATCAATAAAATTACAATGTATTAGCGGAGCAACCATACTATTACGATACCAGACAAAGATTGGTCGCTAAGAACATACAACTAAAGACCTCAGTTGTAATTTTTTTTAAGAATGCAAAAGAGTAAGAAAAAAATTCGAATTCTTTTTTTCATAATACAGAGATTATGGCAGCTTAAATATGTCGATATATGATAAGAAGTGCAAGCACATCGATACCTCTGCATTTGATGACAACGAATTTCCGACGATGACAGCTTTTAAGCAATAGAAAACCCACCGCACATTTCGCCCCTCTATAAATCAGCTCCTACTCTTGATGTGGTCTTTCTTCTATATTTGTTCTCGTAAGCGTCGATGAGCCCTTCCTGAGCACAATAATATTAAACGAAACAAAACAATATTTGATCTGAATGTCCGCTAATGGTCGCGTTGAAATTTTAACGAAACTTGTTCTAATGAGATATTGCTATTGTCGCTAAAAAATCTTAATGATTAAAAAGCCGAGGGAACATTTTGTTCCATATTTTTTAACATAGATAACGCAATTTTTTGCTGGTTATGGTGCAAATTTAATTTTTGATTGATTTAATTCCCCACTGCGAAATTTTGATATACAACTTGCACCACAAAAAACTGTTTATGATTTTTCGATAGCTTAGGGTTTAAGCAATGGAATACAAAGGGGAATTATTTCTTTCTATCGATGACAAATACACAATTCAGCATGACAACCGTACTACTCAGTCGTAGAAATCGTGCGTGAAATTGGTCTATATTCTTTAGAATTTCCGCTGAGAACACCGAATGTGCGATTTGTTGATATCGGAAGAGCAGCAACAAATTTCGCTGCTATTCATGAGAGAAATTCGTACATACTCAACTCTCGCCAATGGACATAAACTATTTGCATAATGGTGCATTTAAAGAATTGAGGCGTGAGCAAAGTTGAACAATCATCTTTTCGAATAGGGTACATAATTGCAAATTGCTTTCACTACCTTAGCAACATTCTCCCGGCATAGGATTAATACAATTGCGTGCTACTTTTCAGGAAAGCAACAATAAAATGACCCGGATACGACTTCGGACAACGAACTGTTAGCTAGAAACACCTTGTAGGAAACGCAAATCGCGTGACTGCAGGATAGCATTACTGGCCTACAGCAACTGCGATAGAAAGAATGAGGACCTGTACTATTAATTCTGCTAATTCAGCGTGATTCTGAACTATTCAAATGAAAAAAATCAAAACTTCGAAAATACGCTCAAACAGTTAACCATCACCATAAATTATGCATTTCTAACAGCAGTTAGATTTTGGAACTAACTGACATCAATCAACTGGAATGGACGGTTGATGGAGAGGAAAGGGAATCGACTGAATGGTGTTTTTATTGACGCATGATTTTTCGATATCTATCCGTGCAAATCCTATGACCTCCTCAACTGGAGATCATAGACTACTTATATGTGCTAAATTAATGAAGTTTAAATTACTTGAAAAAACGTCAATTTAAAACTTGATAAAACGAAGGCGAAATTAACAGTGATGCTGTTCGGTGCCGGTCGTTCTGCACAGGTCGTATATTTGCAGAAACACGTGCATGCTATACGTTTAGCAGTCTAATAGGGAAAGCTCTCATCAGAAATTCCGTCAAAACATATATTGGCGACTGAAATGAGCTTTTCAGCACCTGAATTGTTTATGCGAGCATGAAACTAAAAGCTAGACCCATGTGAACGCACAGCAAGAATATCACCTCATAAAAATTGAAACTGTTCGCTCCGACAAGGTTTTATGGTTGAATGCCACATGGATAGTATATGATATTTATAGTAGAGACCAATCGCGAGTCAGGAAGCTTTCTTGTGGGGGAACAATATGTCAGAATGTCTGGAACGGGAACAGATGGAGAAATTTCGTTTGCTAGATCAGCGTGAAGGCCACTTCTTGATTCCTCTGCTACTGACATGAACAACACTTAATTGAAACGCATTCAATCATCTCAACATCAACATGTAACAATGGCAATAAAGATTAGTCTAATATACAGTCTAGAAAATCGGTGATGCGCATAAACTTCTTCTGACATCGAGAATTCCAACTGTTCGGGCATAAAGTAGCCGCATTAATTGACTAAATTCGCAGGAGCTCCTCTGCACAATGCAATAAGGAAGATGTCCACTTTTCATACCGCTACAGATAATTGCACTCATCCAGGCAGCATCCTCTGATCTCCACTCACACTTTTCTAAAGGGATTTCTGTTCAGATTGTGACTGAATTAGAGGTAAAACCAGGAGCTACCAAGGCCAAGATATTTGCAAGCTCATTTGCTCTTTACCGCTGAACACGCAACAAGTTGAAAACCTAATATTTAGTCTCGACTGAATGCTACTCTTCTCCAGTCATTTTACCTTCACAGTTATGATATACATTGTAGACTTCGCAGTTTTCTGTGCCGATTTTGGAAAAGTAAACCGTATTTTCCTATTACTACAAGTTAGCCACAATTTCTATGAACAGACTCTAAACGTATCACCCATTACTGATGTTTTTTGCAAACTACTGAATTTTATGGAAACATAAACGTCCAGCAGCATTTACATAATGATTTTGCGTAAATGATAGATTGTGGTAAAAAAATTTCCTTCCACCTAAGGGATTTTTCTCCGACAAACGTTATTCCTATTGCTAGGATTGTTTGCTTTTCTTGGTCAACAGAGAACCATCCTTAACGGTTGCGTTGAAATTGAGTTGTTCTCAAACTAATTAAGTTATGAATTCTGGATTCGTCTCAAACTATTACGTGGAATTTTTTTCTAAACATTCCGTAAAAACTCTAAAATTACTCTTTCTTCGTTATAGAACTTCTTAAAACAATAAATTCCTCCTGATGGGCATTTTAGAATTAGACAGCCTTCGCAATCTAGTCACTAGGTTATCTCGAGAGCCTCATTTGCCTTCAGTATATCCTTCGCTGACATACTGGACTAAATTTTGTAACGAATGCTATAAGCGGACATAATTAAGCCTTATTTTATAAAGAATTTCATGAATAATGTAATCGACTGCCGTCCTCTGCAGTTCTTGCAATTGATAGTTCGTTTTTGATAACCGTTTTTCCTACTAGACGACGCATTATTGAATAAAATTTGAAGGTCGTTGTAAACTAACGTAGAGACACAAACGGCAGGCAGAGGTCAACGTTACTAGGCGGACGAACGCAACATTCTCAATATAATTTGCACCCAACTGTTACTCATCGTCCGGTTTATTGAATCTTTGTTAACTAGGCAAATGGATTTCTTTTTAACTGAGATGAAAAGTGCGAGCGTGCTAGCAACTTACGAAGAAGGAAGGATGTCTGGCTGGTGGAAAGATAAACGCAGAACAACTTATAAGGAGAAAATTTTTGTTATGGAACTAGGTTATACGATAACGCTGTATAACACATGCACCATCGAAAACTGCAAATTTAGAGAGTGGCAGCAGATGAGATTGAGGACAAGACTGATTAAATGCACTTAATTCTGCGGCTCAGTAGCCGATCTCGTGAACGTTTGCAAATCAAATGACAGGCAAACGAATTAACTTCAATAGCCACTAAAGAAACTTCATTGTAAGGAATAACATCCTAATTATATATTTACGCCTCCGTATACTCTCAATATGATTTTAAAAAAAATAATATAAAAGCAAAGTTCTTGATGAGAATTATGATGAAAAACAAGGAAATCCATTTTTTAGGATAATTTATACACGAATAACCTTAAAGTATTGTAACCGGTGGCAAGGATCACCTGCATGCATGAGTCTTTCCTCAGGGTAACCGCCATTACAGCCTCAAGAATAAACCCAACGACTAAGTACGACCGAATTCCCTTGAACGTTGCTGATATATGCGTAGGGCGAATGCGATACCATTATCACATCCTTCGAGATCAATAAGAGTGGTGGGCGTCTTGACTAAAAAGCCACCGAAGGAAATTTATTAATGGAGTAATTTGTTTGCTAAAGAAATGACGAATTAAGAGTACGGTAAGAAATTACTTAATTACAGAAAATAGAATTTAGTTGTTTTCAAATGTAACATTCACAAATTAATGAGCGACTAGCTTTTCCACATAAAGTATAAACCACTGGAAATGCTTCTCGGTTGTTACGCTGTTCAGTGGACAGAGACAGGGGAAGGGGAAGGGGGATGATCGGAGTTGAGTACACAAAAATCTGGTTTCAGAAGAGAAGTTTTCCAGGATAAGCAGGTGCGCGTACAGCTATGCACCCAACTACACAATGAAATTTACAAGAACACACAGGTGCATGCATGCACACATATATACACTCAAACGCGTGCCACACTCAAACTATAACGCACATATACGTACCACGCATACAAATTTAGGTTGCAAAATTTCAAACCGAAATTCTCAGATTCTTTCCAGAGCATGTGAACTGAAAAAGCCTATAACTTTTATGCGGGTAATTTGAAAAGACTTCTAAACAGGAACTCTAGGCTTTAAACGGGCTAATCATCCGTTTTCAACATGCGTCCCCTATGCTGTTCTCATACGATTTAACGAAATCCTCTAAAGGACAAACGATTCGGCTGAAGGATTTCGAAGGAATCAATAAGCAGATGTCATATTACGATAACAGGGAATGCTGCCTCCTGCAAAATGAATTCAATCAAAATTTCTCATGAGAATTTACGGAGGGTGATAAAATGACATTTGACTATATATATGTTTGAGCTTATCTGTCAGCATAAGGAATACGTAATGGGCGGCGACACTAGCCGGTGGGAGCAGTTGGTTTGGTGGTCAGTGGACATCACCGCTCGGGTGGGCACTCCATATGAATGAGCCACAAATGAACCACGAGCAGACGCCAGAATAGAACGACATCCAAATCACATTATGTCATTAGTGCTGCGGCACTTAGCTGTGAGGACAAGCCGTTACTGCCAATTTAGCAAGCCTCCTGACCGGCGCTGACCACAAGACACCCGACTAACCATCGACCCAGCTACCACTAACCGATCCTCTCTAGCTGACCTTTAGCGTTTGCCATAAAATATCCAATTAAAGTCTCATTTACATGAGAGAAAAGCAGCGACGAGATGCTCGCAATTCAATGAAAAAAATATCACTCTCATAATACTTTGCCAACATCTCTCTGAAAAAATCTTTTTTTCTAGGAAAGAACTGTTCTCTTGTCACTAATGCAGTATCAGTTTTCTCACCCGGTGTATTTATTGAAGTCATCTAAGGAAACTGATAATAAGCTATGTTCGTTGAACTTTAAAAATGGAAGCAACAGCGAACGAGAATCTGAAAAGTGACAATAAAGCAAGTAGTGAAGCATAGCGGATGGGTTCGTGCTACGAATGCTGTTGCAACTCCTTTCATCAAAGCGAGCACTTTTATAAATTGCTACCAAAGAACAAAGTCTGCAAAATAATCGACTCACTTTTATATTTTTGTAAAACAAAATGAAAAGGCAACGTGTTGCAAAATTATGCGAACTTTGAGTATTACGTTAAAATTTTGAGTTAATATTTCATTTTATGTGATTACAACTCTTTCTGAGGTTATTACGTCAGCTTAAGTGGCAGTAAACAACGCTTTCCTGAAAGGTTTAATTTTGTGCCATAAAAATTTTAACTTCAGTTATCCTCATGTTGAAATAGTCTTACGGACACGCATGCCGGAATCCATTCACAGAAAAGAAACTGCGAGAGCGCATAGAGTCAAATTCTGTTCAGCTAGATGTCCAAAAATTTCATCAGCTGAATCAGATGATTAAAGGCGAGCAAAATAACGAGGATAGAAAGCATATGCATGCTAGTAATTTTCTGAAATTTTAGAATTCAAAAACGGAAGCGAGTTGAAGAAGAGGTAATGGAAAGTCGAGGGACTGAAGTCTTCGAAACTTTATTGTTATTCACTTAGTCAAAAGTCGATTACAACAATGGCTATATATTTGATAAATTGTACGGACAATAAAGGTGGAATTAGAGTCCCTTACAAGCGGAACGCTATAAATTACGACAGCGATTTTTGAGTTTGTTTTAGAGAAAAAAATGGAACTCGCCAACATTTTCTGCAATAAGAATATTGTAATAACAAAATGAAAGTTATGCAGCCGCAAAGTCGCTAAAAATGTATTGTTAAATAAAGCTAAAAATTTGCTTTATGTGAAGAAATTACCAGAAGTTATATAGCACTGAACTGACACTTATCAATAGTGGACAAAGAAACATAATAATGATAAGGAGTAAGGCAACTTGGGGCGATTCGGTTTCTACTCATAACAAGATTGCTCATTAAAGAGTAAGTAATAATCGAAAGAATATTAATTAGTTGCAAATAATTAAACAACAACTTTTCTCACTACAATACCTAAAGTTAGTTGTAAGTAGTCTTCGTCCATACAGTAAGTTCATACAGACACGCCAGATTTCTCACTATTGGAATTTACTTCCACAAATCGTCAAAAGTGTTTTACATTTGGCGTCAACTTTACTGAAGCAACATATCAACAAATCGCCCAAGTAAACAGAAAGCAAGCATGTTGTCCGATGTCTGCAAGAATGTCTGAAAATCTCGTTTTTCCGCATCCATCAACACGCTCTTAAAAAAATGAAAGCGAACAATGACTCTTTACGAGACTGTGTGCACTTCAACTGTTTTTTGTTGTTGAAGTTCTAGAAAATCCAATATTATTCAGGATAAAATAGTGCATGTAAGTTTTCGTCAGACTCACCGCACTTACAGAGGTTCGATAATCCTACAACTCTGATTTGTTGCGCATTAAGCTTAAGTGGTGACCAAAACGTAGGCAGCATTTCTCAATCGCAGAGGCCATCGATAATTAATAAGCAATTTGAGTATAGCGTATTCGCTATTGCACATATGACGCAAACATTAACCGAATAGATTTTGCACATTTGCAGAGTGTTCTTCAGAAAGATGCGAAATGAACATTTGAAATGATCAAATCTGACAGCGAACGTTTGGCTATGGATGTTATGCACTGCAAAAGATATTGGATTTTGAAATACTCGCTTTGCATTAAATTCTCTCAACGTTTTTCGAAAGTGCAACTAAAGAAGACTATATACTTTGCTGCTTGCGGTAAAATCAACATAATTTTTATGGATCCCCATAAACTGTAGGCCTAGCCAGACAAGTACGTTACTGTTATGCACTTCATCCTTACCAGGAAGTACGGTCGATGAGTGGGACATGAAATTTTTGGAAGAGGGTGAGGAAACGCTAGGAGCGGATGAGCCGCGAGGTAAATCGAGGTGGGATGGTGTACCAATGGCTGACTTTGGAAAGAACGAAGTGTAAGGCCATTTACTGTTCATTCCTTCAAAACTGATAATCTGCTGATTGCTTTGCATGCTTTCAAACTTGAACGCTTCGCTGATATTCATATTTACTCAAGAATCTGAGATAATCAACACCTACGATGGCCACTAATAACGATACAAAAGGCGCGACCACCATGAACGCTGATCGAATGAAAGTCGTAGCCAATATGACTAACTGTGAAAAAAGACTGTGCGGAAGGAGAAAGGAGCTGATGGGCGATTCATATTAATTTCTGTCATTTTCCTAGGAAATGCAAGGCAGCATAATGCGGATGCAAGCCTGCGCAGGATGTCGTGAACAAGCTAGACGTTCGGCTTGGCACAGCAGAGGCAGTTAGTGAATTCAACGGTTGGAACCAGTTCGACGGAACTATTTTTAGGCAAAACTTTAGGCTACGGACCACCGGCCAAATCACCGGTATTTCGGATTCTTGGTCGTTGGCAATCGATTTTTATCAGTTGAATCAGATGGCTGGATAGAAATTTGGCCAAATGAAACAGTTCAACTCCGCATATTCAGCTGAAATCAGAAAAACTGTCGTATTTCTCTCATACTTCTACGAAAATCCAGTTTTTTCTGTCAAAGTATATCGCATGCTAGTCCACAAGCGACAATGAGCTGCGAAGGGAACATTTTGCAATGATACAATTTTGGACACAACGGACACAAAATTTCTCTTGTTATAGCAGCTGTCAAAATGAGAATATTTTTCGCTGCAACTATTTAGCAAAACACAACAAACTGCATCAACTCTTGTTGCATTGCACTTTGCATTGTCAACATCGTATTCTCAAAGAGTATTGTTTCAGTGAATGCCAAAGTGCTAGCATGTCAAAGTAGCGTTCGTTGATGTGTTGCTACTATTTGCCGATGGTAACCGTTTGCAGACAGCTGCAAAAAATTTCATTCACAAAGCATCCACCCCATCGCTAGCCGCTCAATCATCATCATCCATCCCACAGTCCATCACAAAATCGCTGCGCTGCTTTCGTCGCATTTTTATTCTTTCATTAAATATATTAGCTACTTCGCTGGTATCGCAAAATCGCAAACAGGCATTTTTAATGGCTATTCACTTTCCATTTTCAGACATCTATGAGCTCGTTCGTCTAGTGAGGAGAGGATATTAAGAATAAGAGGGCGAGAGGGAGAAGAAATGCTGTCGAGCACGAAAGAGGACGTTATAAAGCGATGCTCCCCGTTGACGAGATATTTATATAATACAGATGTCTAATAACAGAAAGAACGCGACTCGCATCATTCAAAAGTGAGCCATCCATAACTCATATATTTTTCATCACTAGTTTTTCGACTTCAGTTCTTCATATCCTTTTGCACAAGCTCTCCGAGTTCGCTTATAACTCACTTATTTTGTTCCAATCGGTAAAATTTAAAGTTCTTCTTGGAAGCGTTTGCATCCAGACTATATCAATACCCTCTCCTCTTTTGAACCCTGAACAAAACATGCCAAGGCGCTATACTCTGAACACTACTACACTACTTTCTCCATAATTAAATTGGAGCAAGGCATTTCCTCCCGTATACAATAGAAAAGTTCTTTCTTTGCTTCATATTTATATAGTTTTATTGCACAAAATTGCATAATGATGATGCCATATTTACTGCATCCATGTAACACGGACCTTTTGCTTATAGCTTCATCAAAATTCATTAGCTTCGAAATGAGTTTCTGACAATTAACTGCCCCTTCCAAACGACAAGCAAATTTCATCTTATGATATAGATCGATCGATCATTGTTACGAGGTACACTGGTCAAGTAGCAAAGCGCCTTAGTAGACGATTTTTTACTGCTGTTCTGCATTTCTGCTAATCTGCATTCATAGCAATACGTTACAGCGATACAATGCATACATACATTTGCACTTGTGTGATAAACATGTATGCGTCGATCGCCATCATATTTTCTATAGTGGGGCCTTGCAATCTTAATGCAAACAACGGTGAACTCATCAACATCATTGCGTTCCTCCCGTCTCGTGCCTTTCAAATTTTCAAATTAATCGCTGAGGTACACAGATTTTTGCATATATTTAAGAACTGACCGTTACGCGTTTGCACCCAATGAGGTCTAAAAAATGGGTCCTTTGACCTAAATGGTTCATGGTGATGAGACAATTGCAGTATGAACCTATATCATCGAGCACGTTTCATTATCCACTATTAGTCCAGGAAAATGCCTGATGATGGACTTCCAAGAACACATTATGCATTTAATTAAGCTGAGGTGCAAAGGCCGATATCGTATCCATCTTCCCTCTCTCTGTAAGTCGCGGTTTACTGTAAGTATAATCTTACGCAAGCACCGAAAACTCGAAACTCTTCTTAGTTTTGCTCCCGTACTTAAATTTAGCGTGATGGAAAAAACAACTAAGGCTTCAACTGCAATTTTTAAAGGCTGACGACCCTATTCTGGACATAATAAGCACGGTTTTAGCTGTGTTATTGCCAGCGCCAAATCTAAACGTTGAGCATATTTGATTGGACGAATAATAAAGCCGCGTCTCGAATAAATTACTATGTTCACAATGCAAATCAACCAACTAATCAGACATCGTGAAAGGCATACTACAGGGGAGATTAATGAAGCGAAGCAGGTGCGACTTATAAGGAGGGGTGTGTAGCTGGCAGCAGTCGTGGATTTGATGTTAAGAGATCGGAGATCATTTCAAAAAATATTGAAGAAACACCGACAAATGAAACTTTCATCAGAGATGGGGAAAAACTAAATGTTCACTGAACAAACGGCAATAAACTTCCATCAGTAAGTTAACCCTATTACCCTATACTTCTGAGCAGAAAGCACCGCTTTGTTCAAGAGCGTAGAAATAAACCAGCCACCTAGATGAGTTAGCTGTTTGAACCATTATGTGATACTAACAGGCACTAATTAATCACTCGGAGAGCACTAACAGACGAAGATACTTAGTTGCAATTGTCATTGCAACTTTACGTTAACTACATCATATATGGGACATAAAAGCAATTAGGAATGCTAATGAGCACTGCAAAATAATTTTATGGAGGAGGATTTTTCAAAGCGGACTATATGCCATAGCAAAATCGGTATGACTGCGGAACGACGGCAATTCTAAAAAAAAAGAGTGATGAAATTTGATGAGCAGCTGCTATACGGTGATGACATGTTCATTGCAATATGGAGAGATTCGAGGAGTACACTCAGCAAACACTTCTACACTTTCACATATGATGTGCCTACGTTTAGCTGCATCTCTGCCAGTGAAACGTCCTAATAAGGGTTCAAGGGTTTAACGTCCTTATAAAGGAACACTATACAGTAACTGGATTTAATGTATTCGGGGTGGGTATTTTGCAAAACAAAGAAAGCATGGTTTCGAAGTTATGATCTCAGTGCAGGTCATTGTTGACGTTGCCTGCGAAAGAAATTATGATCTAGAGGCACTAGTGTTAGCGTCCATTGATATGAACAAGTCTTGTTCGTGATCCAGTACCGATGGTTAGCAACCAAAATGTGTCTCGATGGCCTCTATGATTCGATGACCATCAATCGATATGTCGGGAGATCTCTAAACAACGGTTTTTTGGTTCCTAAACACATGGACGATCTGGTGGATATGGATTTTGGGTGCTACCGACGGAACATCTAGCGACTGGCACTCATAGACGGTTGGTATTCCCTATCAGCTCCTCTTACAGCAAAATGGCGAAGACATAGTGCGGGTAGATTTCGCCACTCCGTGGTTAAATTAGTAGTTCCTACAGTGGTGGCATTTTGTGTATTCATGTGGAACAGTTTGAATAAAGAGTCACACTGAAAAACGTTAACCAACAACGCATTTCACACTATTATGATAATGCGGCATAGACGCAATAAAAATGTGTTACACGAAATATTCGTGTATGCAATAAGTTCACATTCCTCAACACTAACGAGCTCGGAGATGTAACGCATCCAGTAGAATATTTTAGGGAAAAATTTGCTAAGACCCAATATGCTGGTCGAGTAAAAGAGAAGTAATATCGGACAGCAGCAGATCGTCTGTCTTGAGCACATAATTCCTTTGTGAATAGTTAGGAGTGAGCGATATATAAAGTGAGGTGATGGAAGTAACATAATGAGAGAATATTAATTAGTGACGAGGAAAAGCGTTGACCGATGTTGACGCAAAGAGAATGCCTTCGCTAGTGACACCCTCTTGACAAATTATAACAAGCACCACGTATTGATCCGAGCTTTATGTGAAGCAAGCAAACGCACTAACTGCCGCACTCATTGCTGCGCTATGTTTCAAGTGACGAGAGTGAGAAAAAGCAATTTGCATCCCATTTCCATATAGCACTCACCTCAGCAAGCTCCTCTTTAGCGTGTTTGATTATTGCGCCTAACCGAACAGAACCATAAGCAACGAGCATTGATGCCTAGCCTCATTTTCTAAACGCTTGATGGAAGCATCGTCACGGGTCGTTCTCTTTGTAATTTAGAAAATGTTTTCAGGTGCTTCTTAGTTCGTTAGCGGCCGCAAATTTTGCATCAGATCCATCCAAAACAAAAAAAACACGTAAACCTGAACCAGCTTTATTACTTGAAAATTTAACTGTTGTATATTTAACGGCCTTCGATTAAGAAGCATGCATCAACAATGAAATGAGGCTCCAATTTTGCTTCACCTGATTCGGGTTCAATACTCAAGTTCTGACCATCACAGCATTATTATTTCATCCTTTGGCTGCTTCACAAGTATACTACGCTAAATTTGTGATACGCGCTCAAATGCTGATGGATGCATATAATGATAATGAGTATAAGCAATGGGATTATAAGAACTCAGTTCTTTGTCTTTCTCACAGCGCTTTCTGTTATTATATTCAGAGAATGCATTGCTATCAGGATGTTCTCTAAAACGTAACTTAAGAAGTGAAAAATATGCAGTGTTAAAGAGGGCTCGAAACATATATGGGCAACTCTCTTCATGACATTCCGTTCCATCCTTCAGTCCCCTACGAAACGGGCACTCCTCGCTGTCACCTCTCTTCCAATCCGGCTGGTTAACTACAAATTCAAAAATTTTTGGGGAGTGAATCGCAACTGGAGTGAGGTGATGAAAAGTTGAATGATGTAATTGGAAATTGTTAGAGAAAATTTCTTTTCGCTCATTAGGTGTCGCCATAGCTCATCTTTCCTTGGTCATTGAGATAAAATCATTCCCGGCTTCTTTAGCGATTTTGTGTCACTGCCTAAAAAGTGACCCTCAACAGTGTACCATTCAGCGATCAGGAGTTTTTAACCAAAAATAAATGGATAGCAGATTGTGATGAAAATGGCGAGCCGCAAAGAATTCCGGAAGTTATCTTTAGGCAAACGCCTACTTATGGAAATGATTAAGTCCTATGTTATTTATCCGTTACTGGCCCGATATCGAGGTAGCTGTCCTGATAACAACATGGCTGTAACTCGATCAGTTCTCATAGTTGACCCAACAAAAAATGACCATAAAAGCTTCATAGAGCAATTGTTGTCTAACAATTCGTGATTTGCAAATGGAGGAAGTGGAAGTTATGACTGTAACCAGACAATTACGTTCTTCATGAAAAATGAACATGCAAGATTCCAGCTCAAATTCACAGATTTTTGTACCCGCCGGCTGACCGGATAAATGAGTGAATTAGTGACAGTCAGAGCTATAATTACAGGTGCAAATAGATTTAAATGAAAGTTGTCGTTTATCGTTACAACAATGCACACAAAGCGATCCTAAACGAATAGAAAACTGAACTGCAAATTGTCTAGGGTGGTGTGAGTTACGTACTTACACCAGTATTTACTATTTCATATTCAATATAGCTCAGTATTTCACACTCATGAATCAGAGCTGCAAACTTATAAAAAATTCTTTTACTACATACTTTTTATTATTACGTGCTTTTATAGCAATACGATGTGGAGTCATATGAAAGAAAACTAAGTGCAACCTAAACCATGGTTTACAAAAAAAAAGAGGGAATCTGAGAAGACTGGATTGCACCGATGAATGAGAAGAACGTTTAGTGAATCGCTTCTAGGAGCAACGTGTAAAATGGAGTTCCGAGTGGAAAAAATCGTGATGGGGGCGAAGGGAGGCAGTTTGGCTAAGGGCGCAATGGACCACCAGCCGTGGGCGCGCTTGTCAAGAGCCGTCAAAAATTTGACATGAACGCTGCAGCTCGTTTCAATCATTACATCCTGAGTCGCCACTTGAGATGAGCTCCTCGCTCGTTTCCACTTTCCATAAGATCATAATAATGACATTCACTCCCTTCGGGAATTAGTCGAGAGCAAAAAAAAGAGTCGTCCCAATTTCTTGTAAACCCTACCTTTCTCAGTAGAACAGCTTAGTGAATTCACTCCTTCCGCCATAGAAAAACGGCGACGACATGAAACGATATTCGAATCAAACAGCTTTCGAATCACATGGTGCACATGAATACCGCATAGTGACCGAAGATGTTATCCAGTTCTTTTAACTGATCAGTGAGCTGGATGCATTTCCTGTTATTACGTAACAAGCTATGGACGCGAGACTTTAATTTCACAATGCGAAGAATAAAAGCTATAAATATAAATTTTTACATTGCCATTAGGAACATTCTGGTGAAAAATTTAATGATGGATGGAATATTTGGCGGTTGGCGAAATTTAGTCAAAATCTGCCATGTGTAAATTTCTCCGATTACTAAACGCACTATGATTTTGCTACTTTATTTTGTCATGCATTTTGCACGAAATTGAATCGGCTGCCAAAGTCCCAAATTGAAGAACAATCATTTTTCTCGACACTTAGTGAGTGCAAGATGGGTTTGCAATCCAAACATCCAGTAATCCAATAATGTGGTCCAGTAATTATCCAGTAATCTAATGTTGTTTCTAGAGGTAAAATACTAGAGGCGACGAATAGCGACCATAACAATTGGAAACGGTGCGAAGAGTAAATGCGAAGTTGAGTGGTATTTGATGGGAGGGAGCTTTTTTTTATTGAAATGCGACCGGTTGAAGGACGAGTACCAAGCGGTGGCATCCACAAAGAACAACACACCTCATCTAATCGGAAGTGACAGCTACAGCAAATTTGGAATCTATCCAATTAATCGTTTTATGATCACAGTTGACAGCCGCTCCACTCGTTCGCCGAAACTTCAGAGCATTGTACAGCTGCTTTCGAATATCTTGCATTTTTCCATCCTATCCTTTTTCGCATAGATGCGATATCATGGAAGATGCAGGCATTGCTAAGAATTTAACTGAATAAATGAACAGCGATGGACATGCGCACATCATCTTTGTTGACTTCGGCTAATGAGATGAAATTCTGGAAGGTTTCCAGATTTAATCACTTACAAAATTTCAACCCAAATTCTTTGTCTTTGTCAATGGTCCGACAACTCATGATGACTATAGGTGTATTGGCGATGAATGAACCATGCTTTTGTGAAACTTAGACCCTTTTTATCAAGCCTCTCTCTTCTCTCATCAAATTTTTGCCACAGAAGTGGCAATAAGATCTTGATGAAGCACTGTTCGTTGCTGAGACATGTTGCTGCGCTTGTTAGTGATGTTTCTGCGCAGCTATTTATTTATAGATGAGAAAAATATGCCAGTTGAGGTTTTTAAAAAGTTATAGTATGGTTTTGCTTTTCCTCTGAAGCCACCCACATTCAAAAAACACGAGCAAAAGGGTTCAGTCCCATTCAAAATTTTTCTCAAATTTACCTCAGATTTCCTAGAACCCAAAATTTTCTTAGTGTTCTATTCGCGCATGTTTTTGTTTGCTTGTGCATGGTTGCATGTGTGCTTGCCTACATATAACTGTGAACGTATCTACCAAAGTATATAGTGCATGCCCCTGTGCAAACATGTGATATGTTCTTGTATTTGCTTGTGTATATATATATATATATATATATATATATATATATATAATAAGCACATATGCATCTACGTATAGATGGATGAATATACGTATATATGCATGTAAACATATATGTATGCACGTATGCATGTGTATATGCATGTATGTATGTGTGCATGTGCATTTTCACTTCGAGCGTCGAAAATGGAAAATACACAGTTGAAACGTTACCGAAATGGCTGAGCAGTCATTGTGTTGCATTAGCGCATTATATTCGGTCCATTTAACAGCTTGAAAACGCTCTCGAAAGAAAACTGCAGCCGATTGAACCCTTCAAATGGCGTTGTCTCTTGCTCCGTTGGGCTGCAATTGAAGTGTAAATGAATAGTCGATTGCAGTTAAATAAAATAACATGATAGGTACTTAACTACGGACTGGCGATATGTATTTCAATACCGAGGTTCATACAGTTATTTGATTTCACTGAGATGGCAAATTAGATCACGAATTGGTAGATAATGCTCTGAATCAGTGTTGCAAATTTGAATAAATTATTTCTTGTAATTTGCATCGTATATGGGTGTCCTTCAATTTTTTTGGGATTAGAATGCTGTATTTGCAGTCTTATGTAAGGCGAGCTTATTCAGAAGAGCAAAATACGATTGTTTTACTATAAAAGGCCACAAATTTCCGCAAATAGTCAAAAAATTTCGAACAAACTGGCAGATACCTTAATAACTGTGAAGCGCTTGATGACGAATAAGCTCTCCGATTTGTTTTCGTGTCTGTCAGGAGTGCTCAAAACCATCTCGAATACCTAAATTGAGCTCGAGAAGCATTATGCTTATAAGGTTCCAATATAAAACGAAAGAATCTCTTCAACCTTTCCTATGCAATTTTCTATGGAGAAGAGTGGTAAAAGAGTTGAAATGATGATTTTAAATGGAGTCGCAGATAAGAGCATATTCGTAGAGGAATCGGTGAGCAATGAAAAATGGTCAGCGCATAATGCTTGTGATGAGCATCGCAATTTTTACTGCACTCATTGACGTTGCACAACGACTCATTTATTAATTGACGATTATATGCCGTGACATTTAGAGCACCAAAAAAAAATTGCCAATACGATACTTCGAATGCTGATCTCAATTGAAATTTGCTGCATTCATTATGCTCCTCACTTTCAGCATAGAAAACATATGTCATTTGCATTTATTGATTTATTGATTTATTTGCTTCTTATTTGCTTGTTGACTTGAAACAGATCATCGATAGAAATACGTTAAGGATCAATCGGTTTAGAGGATTTTTCGTTTAGGAACTAGTAAAAATCCTTATTTGTTATCGTGGTTTTTGCGAACCATTGAAGGAGCAAATTTCAGCGCGTAAATATTCTGCACACAAGAACTGATAAAAAACTTTTTTTTCGAGTACAAGCATTAGTCTTCTGCAGATTTGTAAATGAAAACTATTCTAAACTGCTAGACTCGTAACAAGTATTGTATCGATATGTTTCAGTCCGTGAAGCTTTCCCATGCGTCCCTAACTCAAAAGAGTTTAAATGTGACAGTAATCTTTCAACCATAGTTACACTTCGACATTCAACAAAGCTGTGCTGATAAGGTTCAGAAAGCAAAATCCGCTTCATGGCAAAAGCCATAAGAATTTGAGATTCATAAAAAATTTCAACACGACTAATCAAGTTCAAAAAATATTACGACTATGTACAGATCAGGAAAAATAGGGAACAGATTGCTACTGGTCTGCATTTTTCCACTTCGTTGACACGATCACTAAATTTCATAAGTTACCAGCACAAAATGAAATAAAGGAAGACAAAAAGAATGATGGCTTTATATTTCGCCTATTCTTAAAACTTGTGCTAACCTTTTATATGAGTTTTCGTCTCGCGGCAGTCCAACTAATACAAAAAAAACTCCGAGCGCCACAAGATTAGACGACTTTTTGCGCCTTCAGAAATTTCTTCTCAAATAATTGATACTAAATATGGAATAGCCTGCTTTCCCAAATTATCTGATCATATTTCTTAATTTCGTTGGCAATTTCATAAAAACTGGATTCAAATAAGCATGCGTTTGGAACGATTTTATAACGCCCTGCGAAAAACGAATAATTTTCAAACTATTTGTAGGAATGGCGAGTTCAGTTAAAATATGAGTACAGCGTTTTATGTATTTTGGCAATTTCTGAAGTTTATATTATCATGAAGTTAATTATTAGGTTAAATACGAATGTGCTGTTGTGAAACGTTTCTTTATTCGCATTGAAAGATTACTGTCGCGTTTAAACTCTTTTGACTTAGGGAATGGGAAACATCATTTATTATTTGCACATTCAATAAATATCACAATGATACCATGCATGAAATTTATAGGCGATATTCTAGATGGCAGTAAGCAAGGAGTGTGGAACAATCTACATCTCTCTGCGACTAGATTGACCACGTAAAACCGAACTCCCGAATAAACCACATCCGAAGTCCTAAGCGCCTCACCTTTTCTCCCGTTTGTGATTTTGTGTTCTGTTGCTTACGAGGTAAAGAGCGAATATAGCCTAGTTGAATACAGTACATTCGTATTCGTCGAATATATAATACCCTAATCGAAGAATGCACTTCAACAGCATACAATATATATATATTGAAATTGTTCGTTCCAGATACCGTCAAAGAAATTTATTTATTAATTTTTTTTGAACATTGTAATTTGTTCTCAGTGTGAATGGTACTTGCGACTTAATTCAGAAAAGAGTTCCTAAAGATTTTTTGTTTTTTGTCTGCCGATAGTTTTTGTCCAGTTTTCTCCATTTTCTTCAAATTTCAGAGAGTTCCTTCGTTCGAAGTTTCATTCGCACACAGTCTCACTCGACGCATTTGGTGCACACAGCTCAACCGAACATTGCCTTGTTTTGCTCATTTGCTTTTGTTTGACTTTTTCTCAAGCAAAGTTGACGCAAAAGGAAGGCAACAGAGCGAGGAAACATCGCAACGTTGGTTTCCCGTGCCTTCCCTTTCCGATCCGGCCTTCCCGCATCGTCTTCTACGCACAGGCCGACACATGCATGCAATTCCTTCATCCTTCGGAAATGTGCGTGAAGATTCGTTCCATCAAATGTGTTAAACTATTTTTTGGTGATATTTCATTTTAAAATAGAGGTTAAAACTTTATGTCTGACTAGGATTATAGCAACACTGCAAGTTTTTAAATGCTTCGCAGTGTATAAATCTTTCTGAGCTCATCTACGCAGTGGTGGAAGATAGTGTGTTGGTCCTGTATGGGACAGAAGTTAGTGAATGGCAGAATGTGAAAATTAGAACAGCTAAGCGAGGCCACCATCTTTGTTCGCAGCCTTAAACGAGAAATTGATGAGTTGTCCGAAGCTTGAAATCTTTCTGAGAATCTTCTTCAGTCCTTCATGCTTATCACTTCGAGGCAATATTCGTTTCGAGTCCAAGGCATGCCAACACTAATAACCACCATTTATTCGACACCGCATAACTCATTGCTGAATAATGGAAAACTGCAAGCCTCAGTGAAATGCATCGTTTTATACTGACACACAATGAAATGATGATCAACTCGTTTGTTGAATGATGATGACGGTCAGTACACTTTTTAGTGCCTTCTAATTTATTACATCGTTGGCGTAAACTGATTGGATGAGAAATAATTAACGCAAATCGAGTTGATTGCTGTCAGGTTGCCATTAATGCTGAAGCCATTCGTCAACCAACAAAATTAATCACTTTTCACCCTCATACCGAAATCAGTTGCTACTCACGTACTTAGCAACCTAATTAATTATTCAAGAATTCAAATTTTTAATTTCGAATTTCTTATGTATGTGAATCTTAAAAAATTTCCCCTTCAAAGTAGTTGTCAAGTGAGATGTTGTTCCTACGCGTCCCAAAGTAGATGTCAAGACGTTCTTTTGTTCATATTTAATATTGCATTTTTAAATGTGTTTCTCTTCTGTTCTTCTCAACTCCTGATCCAACAAAAAGTTGCATGAACGGGTTTAGTATAACCTGTCGGGGACTTCTTGCATAACTTTACGAACACTTTGCAGTGCCAGTAAGCCTTGATGATAGAATATGCTTGTTACTGGGTTAACTTTTCAAAGATTTCTTCACCTGCTGTCAACGATGTTTGATAGATAATAACTCCGTGTCTCCAAAATCTTGCATTTAATTCCCAATGGCGCGCCCTCCTTGGAAGGAGCGAGAACCTTACTATTTATCACATGTCGATGCATCTCCGGCAAGTTTATTTTTTCAATGCATAATATGCCGAAGCTCATCTATGAATCCGTTTATTTGTCTGCATTTGTGTTTGTTTGCTGCATTCGGCAAGCCCACTGACACTTATTCAACGAAATTCACTGAATATATTCCGCATCTGTGGACTTTTGTCTGTGGAATGCTCACATAATGACTACCATTATGAGAGCATTCCACAGACAAAAGTCGAAGAAAAGTGGCACAGTTGGAAGCGGAAAATGTCAAACGAAAAGCTTTTCCACGTAGAAGAATATTTTGCAACCATTCGGATCATAAGAAAAAAAATACACAAAAGAGTTTGTTTCCATCGAGGTATACATTTTATAACTTACATCTAGTCTATGAAAAAGTGCACCCGCAAGGAGGCATAATGTGCGCTCTTCTTTCGCATATTTTACGCTGGTAATTGCAGAAGCCCTTCATACTTTTTTCACGCAGTCCTCATCTAAATCAACTTTGAAGCAACCTTCTTCAGTAGTTTTCAGCTCGTTTTATTCCACAGTTTACGGAAGAACAATGAGGTGTTATACCTTAAGCTTAAAAGTTTCCGAGCATAGGCTTCCACGTTTCACTGCTATTGACCTCACATAGGTCACATGAAATTATAATAAGAAATAAGTTCGTAGTTCAGCTGAAAAGAATTTGAACTATTTCAAGGCTTCTTGACTATTTGCCAAGTTCGCAGTTAAAAAAAGATGTTGTAAACTGCTTATTGATGTGACTGGGATAATCTGTAGTTTAATAACACCTTTCGATACATGCAAAACACGTCATCGCTTGCGTAATAAATATGCCTGGCAACGCCACCCTTTGTAGACGCTCTTCACGCACAACAATTATGTGTGAGGAATGGACGGTTCGATTGTATGTCCTCAAGAGGAGTAAATGAAGAAGATCTGCTTGGTAGGGGTTTGTTAAAACAGTAATTAAATGTGAAGCAGTAATGTTTTTCATGCCACAAAGATTAGGTGATCCTTGTATGTGCACCACGTTGAAAACTGGAAAGACTTTTCCTGCACTCACTCCAATATGTCACTTTTTGAACCACTTTGATCGCTTATATGAGTTTTCCATGTTTCCCTTCGAAACAAACGACCTAAAATGGAAGCAAGCACTTTGTGAAATGAGTGCAAAATTTTCTGATGTTCTATGGGCTTCTATAATATCGTTAGAAAAGTCGACGGCATGGTGGAAAATCACTGCACAAACTGTCCTTTGATAAAGACTGCGACCACAAAATTCTACAATATACGCTCTGATCCTTTTGTCCAATAATAATTTATATTTGACAGCGAAATTTTATCTCCTTTGGCACTGCAAAATCGAAAATGTGGTCGCACTTTTCGTGTGCTCTATATTTCGCCGATGTTTTGGAAGGAATACACGATGTCTCGCAGTGGAATATGCCGGGAAGAAGAATCTGTATCACGGATGCTAATAAATAAGGGAAGAGAAGAAGAGATTTTAAAATGTGTACGATTATTCAGCGAAGGCAGTGAAGGGGGTAATTATCGCGGGGTTATTTCGTGTTGCCTAAGATCGATTTTTCGTGATAGCTGCCACTTATTTTCTGCTCTTTTTTCTCACCACTTTCTAAGTTTGCTCCTCCCATGACAAAGCGTGCAAATGGGGAAGCGCAATAGGGAAGCGGGCGCAATATGCGTTTTTTGTAATTATGCCAGTCAGACAAACCAGCCGAAAAAATGTTACAGCGCTTGCGAGAATGCTTTCTTATAAGTTGATATTTTTCATTGTTTATAATTCATAACACTTTAATGCCTGGTACTCTGTTAATTATTTGGAAAATTCCACTTGTCATTTATATATTGTCTTCAGTCATCACCTTCTACTGATAAGAGGCAAAAACGCCACAGTAGGCGGCACGTTATGCGCTTTTTGTATCATAGTCGCTCAGCTGGCATTTCCACAAATTCTGCATAAAATTAAAAGTGCATAATAATGCCTTCAAATCTTGACTGATGAGGTTGCCTGCAAAAAGCATAGAAAAATACCTGCCTCTTGTTCACCGACTGCGATACGTATTGTACCAGTTTTTTATATAAACGTTTTATTTTTTTTCGAAATTCGACGGTGCGAGAGATTGC
The DNA here is from genome assembly GCA_037576465.1 of Parascaris univalens. Lineage (NCBI taxonomy): Eukaryota > Metazoa > Nematoda > Chromadorea > Rhabditida > Ascarididae > Parascaris > Parascaris univalens. The sequence continues at coordinate 4,004,267 of CM075173.1, forward strand.
TGTGAGTTGCACAACACACCAAACAAATTTTCTACTTCCACTTTCGGCGATTCTCGAGATGAAATTATGAAAATGCAGAGAGGGAAAAACGATAGGTAGAAGACTTACAACTCCCGGCTATAAGTTCCCAACGTTTTTTTCGTTAGTATGCTGCTACATTTATTGCTGAGCAATGCATGCTTACGAATACAACGTTTTCACCAAGTACTTTCGCAAAACAAACTTACAAAAGTTGCACGAAAATTCAAATAAGGCTGTGAAAAAGGCGGTTACATCAAACCTAAGATATACGTCCACAAGAAACCGACCTCTCTCCAACCATCAGAAAATTACTCTTGCATGTTTCTCCGTTGACCTCCAACCCTGTCCGTATGTTCTTCGCAGCGGTTCCTACACAAGTGATTTTTTTTTCATTCACTTATCAGTCAAGATTTCCCTGGCGTCTGATTTTCGCTTAAATTCGTAGCAGCAATTTACTCCCCAAGGTAACAATTCACCAACCGTGGAAATTCCGGATGCACTGGGAAAATAGCGTTTATGAACAGTTCTGTTTCGAAAGGTTTTGCCACATAATTGGTTGAGATGTGGCAAAATTTTAGGTGCCATTAGATGCTTGTTGATAGTGTTTTCTTTGCTTCTGGTGAAGGGAGTTGATTATTTATTGGCTCATCTCTAATCATTTTCTGAAAAAGCCGAAATAAACAGATAATTCGCTTTGAACTGTAAAGAGAAAGAAATTGCTTTTATATAATTAGGGTAATGAACGAATCGCCTCCCCTTTTAGGTCGAAAAGGTTGTGCGCAACGTTTTCAGAATCAGTTTGCGTTATATGAACAAAGAAGAGATGAAAGAAGTCGAAAACCAACCTACGGAAAAATGTGGAGAAATTGTGAGGTATTTTTGCAGAAAAATCGGCGAGTGATATATTTCTTCCTCTTTTTGCCAATGAGAGTCGTTGCTAGCAGTGCTACAGTCAAAGATAATTTATTAAAGTACTAATATTTGGTACTTATGTTTCCATTGGTACTTTGGTACTTTTCCATGAATCGTGTGTTTCCATTTGTGCCGCGAATATTTTCAGCGGTAACCAAGTCGCTGATAAAATTTAATTGCCTGGAATAAAAGCAGTTGGTCGCAAATTTTGCTGAAAAAGGAAACGTGAACGTGTGCCGAGCGAATCAGCTATTGAAATGGCCGACAATGCGTCGGTTGTTCATTAAGGTTTTCATTAATTTCGTCGCATCATTTAATTACAGCAATAAAGGCAATATGCGGGACTGAGATGAGCGTGAACAATGTCGAATTTTCCGCAGGATAAACACATTAATTTGATCGATAAATGCCACCAACAGCCTAGGGACCACTTCAAAAACTTCTAGCTTTTGAAGCTGAACATCTTCAAGGGATCGTTCCTACTATCAACGGAATAAAAACTACACCTTGTGACCAAGCTTAAATCTGCAGTCTCCCCTTGATCGGTTCACTCGGTGCACTCGCTGTCTTTCAGATCATTTAATCAGTGCTTAATGGGGATTAAAAAATGCAAAATTATGTCAGTGGATCCGTGTGAAGCAAACGTAAACGTGAATGAAGTTAAGCGGTCAAAAATCTGCAGGAACACAGCGATAATGCTGTTCGAATTTTGTGGATCGCTTATGGCTTCATGGAGTGCAACAAATTTTGTTGCAAGTATCAACCGTGCAGCGCCAATGCGAATTTGATGCCGGCTGATTACGTGCCGACTGCGTTGATAAAGTAATTCGAGATCGCAGTTAATGAAGAAATAAAACTTCAATAATGCCAGTCACGAAAACAAACGATCCTCATATGCAGTTCTGTATGAGAAATGGAACCTCTCCAGGGTACTCTTTGCTTTTTTCTCTTTAATTAACCAGTATCCACTGCATTTTGCTACTTTCCAATATCCTGTTGCGTGACCCAGTCCTCATATCGCTTGTTTTTTTGCTGCGCAGATTTTAACCCGGATTATGATTTAAGCCGAAGAAAAATTCGTGAGTCGAGCCAGTTTGCGTAGTGTTTCGCAACAATAAGCACGCTTAGGCTGTTGACTTCTCCAGCGATAACAGCATCAAAAAATTAGATTTTGTAAAAGACATCCACGTTTTTGCTTAAAATCATCTGCCATTCCACTACCTCCCTTTCCTCCGTCTAAGCAAACAGACTCTCAGAGGCTCCGATTTCAAAAAACAACTTCTACAGAAAAAAATGTCGCGAAAATATCGCGGTTTTATAGCTTTGTTGAAGATTCTAGTTGGTCAGCAGTTTCATTTACATTGGCGCACTTCTCTTCACTCGGAACACCTCTGGGAGTTTCCCAGATTTATGACGTCTCAGATCTCAGATCTGAAAATAATCTTACCTTTGAATCTTTTGTTTCACAAACTGAACATACAATCATTTCGTTATGAAATACCGAAATACCGGAAATGAGAACATCATTGGACTCTTGCGAGTTCTTTTTCTTAAATTTTTTTCCGAGTATCAAGAAGGCGCCTTTGATTCTAATCAGCATCCGAGAAGGGTCATCTCCGCCCAGTTTTCCGGAATGAACTTTTCATTCAGAGCCCCGATCCTTCTTTACAACAGTAATGGCTATACAAGAAAGAGAGCACACTAAGTCTCAAGGATTAACGGAAATGAAGCTTGTACTGCACTGTTTCCTGCAGATTCTCAGTTACAAAACGCATTGTGTACACTATATCAAATGTCTTCAATCTTGACGAAGCGGAAGCGAGAGGGGAGAGATGCAGAGGAGGAAGGCACCATTCTGTAATCATTGTGGTTGTATCTTTTACCACCTTTATCGAAGCAAGCAGAAACGACTGACAGATAAGCTAGACTGATGCCGACTGCTAGTCCTGTAATTTCACAAATAGATTAGCCAGATAATAATAGATAATAAAGGATAGCATTAGAACTAAGCGCTGCATATTCTACATGGTTCACTCACATATGATGCAAACTTGACGCAAAAACTTCTGCAAGATGTTCACTTTTTCCAGCAAGCCGGTAGGTGCAAAATGCAACACGACAGTTTTGCAAATTGCTTGTAGTTCCTGCCTGATTTTGTGACCGATTCACGAATGAATTTTTTGTGGTTTCCACCACAAAAATATCCAACAAATACACACATAAGTGTGCACGTACCGATGTCGTTACAATACATCCTGCAGAGCAAATTCATCAAATTACAGAAAAAGTTCCTTCTTTTTTAAAGGTTTGAACAGAGGTAGGTTCTTTAAACGTGCTTGATTTTGCATAAGTCTATTTGTTCCAATTTTGAGGGACTGATTTTACTGATGGGAAAAAGGAGCGGAGAGTGCATACATCACGTCACCGCTTCTGCCACGTCTCTTCACCTCTTTTTTCTTTTTCAATTTGTTCGGTGCTTTCTTTAATCTGACATTTTTGCATTATGCATGTGCATTAAAAATTCCCCGAGCGTTCATTGCCACATCGACAGTGCATTTTGTTTTCGCATTGCATTCGACGCATCATTTTGTGTGATGTCCAGTTCCTGATGTTGATTGATGGCCTCTTTTTCGGTGATTTCATATTAAGGATACCTCGAAGGCTACTCCTGAGGATCTGGTTTTGCACATATGTCTCTAGAATTCTCACCGATTTTTTTAACTAGGTGGGAAGTTCCTAATAAAACATTTAGCTTCGATTTATACCTGTCTCTTATAGTCCACTCCCTCTTCCACACACCTCTCCGTCACCTCATTATTACAACTTGATCATGAGAATTGCTTGTCAAGTCGTGTTTTGCAGTTATCACAAAATGTGCCAAATTTTATATTCCTCCGTCAAAGCCGTCCTTTCGAATGTCCGAATTCTGCGATGCGAATATCCGGAAACTGAGATATTTAGAGAGTTTCCCTTCATAACATGTAAAACATCCCTACAGAGGTGCATACTTTTGCAACCAATAAGCAGTTATCTTGTTGACTGAAGAGGAGGTTCAACTTTAATGTGGAAGTTCCATAGTGAGATCAGCCCTTGCAAAAGGTGAGAGGCGGGCAAGGATGGCTGAAGTCTTCTTTCCTTGTTTTCCTTCCATCGCAATCATTCATTTTGAGAAGTCTTTATCCACCTATGCTTTACTTGCCATCGCTCTGCTTCTTACTCATTTCTCTCCTTGGTTACTTCTCTTCAGCACATACGATAAGTTATAAGTTATAAATCCCTTAACTGCACTCTATGAACTTTCTCTTTATAGTTTTGCCACCCTAATGAACTAAATGTTAAAAAGCATCCAACTTGTAGCCGTTGAGCTAGAAACGTTTTGTTCATGAAGAGAATAGAAACGCTCTCCTATACAAAAGCGAGGCAATCTGAAGATCTCGCAACATGCGCTGCAAACATCGCATTTTTAAAAATCCACCTAAACTTAAAAGCCTACGCTAAAACTGCTATAAAATTCCTCACCGTTACGACTCGTTATTCACTTGTAGATTCAACGATATCTTGGTAAGATTACACCCCCATTGAATGCTTTTGCTTTACTCAAATAAACTGCAAAAGATAGATTTATCACAGTCATTTATCGAAAAAAATTCCATACACTGTATATCGGTACTCGATATGGAACAAATTCACCGGTGAATAATGATATACATTATATTTTTAGTTTATCACGGAATGAACATATTCTATGATTAAAGGACAGAACTGGGGAAATTTAATCTAATTGCACTGTGCTATGATGAAGACTATGAAAACTGTCTATTCAGCTGCAATAACATGTTCAGTAAAATGCCCGCTATAATCTATCAGTGTTCCATGCTGCGGCTTTCATTTCATATTTTCCATTTCATACGTGCAGATAAATGAAGTTCCATTCGTTCATTATAAAAAATGAAAATTGCTGATTGCGTTGAGGAAATAAAAATGTGATTTTCGAAGCTAATCTGGGACTGTTTTAAATAAAAAACCTGCCAGTGTTGAAATTATTTCGTAATTTGATAGAAGGTGTAAAAATATTTGAACGGAAATATTCAGAGCCACAAATACGAATGTCTCCAAAATAGCGTCACCTTCATACCAATAGAAAAATTCTTTCTTTGTAAGTGAAACCACTTAGATTCGATTACTCCAAAAGATTTAATTCTTCGATTGAGAAATATTTCTGATTAGCTAGGCCTTGTCTTTCCAACCTAATCAGTTGAATTTCTTCTATGTGATATGTGCACTATAAACTATAAATGAGCCATAGAGAGTCTCTTTAATTCCATGAAATAATCGCATTACGTTTCGATCACAAGGATGCTATTGAATGATATCCCTGTGGTAACGTTGAAAAAGTTTATATATAGCTGCGAAAACACCGTTCTTTTATTTGGAGAAATACGATTTGCTGTGCACTAGACTGATAAGTTCCTGAGTTTCATTCAGCCAGCGGTTGTAAACTCTGCATTGAAGGCTTTGAGGTAATATACCAACAAACTCTTAAAAGTTTATCACCACTCAGCCCACCGCATTCAGTGAAACAATTTACGAGGCGCTACATTATGCAGGGCACAATAGCTTTTCTCGCGATATACCTGAACGTCACCCTAGTGTGCATTCACCTATGAACCTTGACGTTTCATTTCAGCGTCGAACTTCATTCTTTTACGCCTAGTTGTTCTTTAAGCATGAAATATGCTACTTTTCGAGCAGATAATGTACACCAAAAGCTGCTATGTGGTGCTGCAAACCAACGATTCGGTCCTTTAGAGTACATGACAAATTTCGTTCCTCTCCACTCGTCTTCTCCTAAGGCGATGCAAGCGACACTTTCCGAAATTTGTCTTTAAACGAATATCACGATAACAAATTGACAACCATAATTTTAGATGTTTTAGATAAACATCAGATTTTATTAGTATATTGTAGCAGTCATATATGTATGAACAGGGAATATTTCTAGGACACACTTTTCACTGGATGTCACCAATATGTGCTTGCAAATACTGAGCACGCCTTCTCACAATTCGTTCGCGCAACGCATCAGTAATACAAGATTTGATGTAATCGCAAAGGAAATCTCTTAGTTGTGAGACTGGAACAGTAGACGAAATGGGTATAATTGCTGATTTTAAAAAAAAAGTGGATTTAGAAGGTAAAGGAGCTGATTCGTAGAATTTGCATCCAGAAAGAGATGAGCATCACGCTCTGGAATTCTCGACACGTTGCGCAACTCGATGCTGAAATATGCAAGCGAACGATCAACTCCACTATATGCCTTTTATCAAATAAGAGAAAATAGGCAAACACCATTTTTTGAATTATGGAATTGAATTGTGTTAACAGTTCATAGCACCTTCAAAAAACGCATATTTCAGCTTATGGAGAACTATGATAAACTTCCTTGGCTTAAGTTTAAAAACGGTTGAAAATTATATCCTAAAGCTGTAACTTCGTGCAGTTTTAAATTCGATTCAGTTCATCAGTCGATATTAAGTTACCGTCAAAAAATAATTCTGCAATATGCACTCGAATTGCTTCGCTTTCTCAAACAAACTTTGCATGGAAAATTCGTTTTATTGCAGTCGTAAAATGTTGGCAGATATTTTTCACCATTGAACGTCTATAGCTTTTTTTAACGCTGATGGATCGACGCAATATGAGATATGCGACATAGGATGTTACACACTGTTTTACAGTACCTGGTACATTTAGCATATTCAGCTCCCTTAATTTCTGCGGAAATCATCCAGCAAAAGAGATAGTTGGGAAGAGAGGCGAACACAGACATACGCGTACGCATGCACGGGCACACAGGCATGGGCATCCACACAAAAAGGCATACTCCCAACAATACTCATAAATATAGATGCGCAAAGACGTGTCAACACATAAACATTGGTAGAAAAACACACATGCACACATGTACACACAAGCTAGAAGAAACTATCAACAAAAATGAAAAGTGGGAAAGAGGAAAATATGAAAGGAAACTGGCGTGATACGCGCATTTAAATGGGTCTCACGGGGCCAGTCATTTGAATAGATCGGCGAAGAATTATGCGTTTGCGTAGTAACGGACGCCAGTTTTAACTGTTTACATCCTCAGTAATAAAAAAAAGAAAGATTCGTTCCTCGATATAATCGGTCTCAAAAAATATTCTCATAAAGAAACTATTATCCGATGACTCATGAAATCCATCCAATTTTCTGCAGATTTAGGCGTCTACAATCCCTTTTAAAATTGATGAATAAATCTGTATTGCTTTGTTATGGTTACCATTATGCAGTGCCATTATTAATTTGTTCTACTGGTGTGTGATGTGGACTTCTTGTCAGATTCCACTTTCATCCAGCTGATCTCAACCACGATTGCTGAGAACACTAGTAGATGAGTCAGAAAACGAAAACGAGAGAACATCGACAATGGTTAAGAAAGAAAGTGTGTTGATGAGAATATTTTATGGTCGAAGTTGTTGGAAACGATGGAGTTCTCGACATTTGCAGATGTGAATTTTTCACTGATGCACTAGCGTTTCGAAAGTTCACTGTTAAAGACCTTACATGTCTTTTCTGGTCCAATGTACTGGCGAAATGAACGATATTTCCCATAGAAAGAAAGGCAGAAGGAATTAGAATGCAGAATGGAATCGAATCAACCCAATGACATTGCAGGGACATTCATACTGATTCTATGTGCTACAATTTGTATTTGCTGAGACTCTCTCAGCACACTACTGTCCTTCATGGGTAGATTGCGATGAATGAGTTTTGCATCCGTTCCAGCGAGGGCAGTTCAATCCGGAGTGGCACTTAAGAGTAGAGTGTGGACATGGAGTTTATCAGATCTTAAGTCTGATTTAGAATGGCGTACAGTGTAGGATCGGAATCTGCGCTGATTTATGAACACTATGAGTTGAAAACTGTCCAGTCAAGAGAAGGAGGTAGAGGTAGGTTCATGTCTTCGTGAGAAAACAAGTACAGAAATGCATCTCCTTTGCAAAGGTAAGAAGAAGTCGAGTGCCCACATTGAAGCAAGCGATAAAGTCATCAACAACGACGTTTTGAGGTCGCAGACCGGTTGTATTGCTGTTGTCTTTGGTCACCAGTATTACATGAAAAAAAAAAAAAATGAATGCTCATATGAAAGCTTCTCACTAAATTCAGAGTAGAACAAATAATTGAGGACTGATATTAAGGAAGTTAATAAAGTGGGCTGCTGCTCCCCGACATAGTCCCAGTCGAGGAGTCCCCATTTTATTTCTTCTCTATCTTTTATTTAATTTATCTTCTCGACAAGCGCAGCTCACCTTCGCTTCTCTCTCCCTCTATCTGCTACCGAGAACGCTATCTCTGAATGACGTCACTATAATCTACATTACGGAATGGAAAATATTCGCATCCAATTTGATACGTTAGTCCTGAAAGGAGCGAGACGCACTCAAAACTGCTAAAAAATTCACGTGACTTTGGCGTTTTGTGCCAGCATGAGCAGATTTCAGGGACAGTTCTGTTGAAAAAGACGATGTGGATAATTTTTATGAGCGGTCGGTTTGAGTGAGAATGCAAATATATTACTGTGCTAATTTTACTTGCTTGCAATTTCTAAAAGTCGTTGCTGCGATGAACGAAATTACAAAAGCGCAAGCGGCGCAAATAATATTATGGCACTATTTCTGGCTGACTTACCCGAATACACCGCTCAAACACTCAATTTCTTCGTTTCTACATATGAACTATTCTAGAAGTAGTCTGTAAATTTTCCACGTTCATTATTTTCTTTGATTCAGAACACATTCAAGAAGTGACTAAAGAATATAAAATTTTCATTTCTTCAGCTCTTCTTCTGCTGATACTTCATAATGCAATGCCTCAATTTTCTCCTCAGCCAAATGTCACGTCTTACCACTTAGTGCCGATTTATTCGACACGTAAATGCACACAACTTTCAGGTCTCAAAATTCGAATTCGAGTTCATAAAAGTGCGTGGAAATAATTCAGTCCACTGATGAGTGCATATCGTGGAATCCATTTTGATAGGTTCAAAGAGCAAAGCTGCAAAAAAACTATAAAAACATACGTCACGTAAAAAGTGGGCATTAAATATGTTTATATAAAGTAAATTTCAACAGAACATAGCTCAGTTCGAGATACCATCAAACGTGGGGTTGTGTTTGTTTAATGGATGTGAACAGGACGCTCTCAAAACAAGTTGAAAAGGGCATCTAGCTAATATATCGCTGAAACGGGCATTCTCCAAACAGAGGGCCAGTGCTTCAACACACCAGTGCCACTCATTCAACTGCACTGCTTTGAGTGTTCACTTTTCTTATTATCACTTTCTACAGTTACTTCAGTTGCTATGTCTATTCATCGATATTAGCTCAAGATTTTCTCTCTTGTCATACAATCCCTACTGATGCAAACTATTTTTATCTAGTGCGAGTTATTCATTTTCTGACATCGCGTAATGCTGCTGAATAATCAGTGCTGCTCTTTGTTAAAACAGTCGCGTATAAACGTCAGTAGTGAAGATGATTTTCGGGTATTGGACCCCTGCTATACCATCAATCAGAAACGGAGGAATCGTCTTAAGTAACCTTATGAATCTAATTTCCTTTTGATTGTTCATCACTGTGCCTGTCGTTTGCACTTGAAAAAAAATAAATTAAAGTTTCTGCATAACAGTACCCAACCACATGATGTGCAAAGATGAATTTTTGATGATAATAAATAAACTGACTCATAACGTACGGAAAATCCTTCAAAGTTGCATAACGGATTACTTCAGCACAGAAAACAATTTTCGTCCTTTAAAACACCACGCTATTTGACTGAGGGTATCAGTGAATTTTGGATGGGATTATTGTATGTACTTAGGACTGTCAACGATATTATTTGATTGAAGAAAAAGAACTTCGAATTTGTTTTCTAAATTGTGTGATGAATGGTGATTTTGTTGGAGTGGCCATTTACGCACTCATAAGTGTCCACTCCAACAAAAACTGATAGATATGACACCAGCAACCATTCGCATCATCAACGAAGGAGGGAGAGACAAGGAAATGTAACTCATAAAAAACTGACGCCAAGGATATCACTAACGATGAGGATATTGAACTTTAATCACAACGTATTCCCATCCCTCACCAAGTTTTCAAGGGCATAGCGAACTTAAAAAGATCTTCCTATAGCCTTTTCGCTTGCGAAGATCTCCCTCTCCCGTGTATTGAAGAGGAATTTCTCACCGCAGCTGCTCACTGCTGTGAACAAGCTGACGCAGTCTGCGTATTTCGCAAATCGGCTTACCAAATCAAACTCATGGAGAAAGTTCAAGGAGTTCAATTGGAGCTTGGTACAAGAGGCTCCCTCTATCATACAATTTCCCACACTGACCATATCGAATCTACTGTGTCGGAAAACTGTAGAGGGCCTGACAGGAGAAGTTGTTCGGAATCTCAGAGGAAGGCCACAGGTTATCGAAGCGGAGCCATTTATAGCCAAAAGTATGATATGTGTCGAAGATTGCGATGTTTACAGACGTCTGCAAAAGCTGTGGGAGTAGGTGAGATGCTTGGCGGGGATATCTTATGAAAATAGCGAGTACCTTTTTGTAGCAAAGCATACTTCCGGCGAGTTAGTTGCTGCAAACTTGAATGATCTCATTCGCTTCTCGATAACCCCACATAGTATGATGGACGACAAATTTACATATGCCGATTTTATGCTCTAGTAGAGAAGAATGTGGTCAACTGGAAAGAAGTTAGTTTCAAAAGAGAGAACTGAGTATGCATGTGCGTGAATTTTAAACTCATGGCCTATGAAATTTTAAGTTATTGAACGCACCGATGACACAAAGAAACGAACTCGTCTAGGCGACAGTGATAATGCGTATTTTGCATCAAAAAGTGACAATAAGGGCCATAAAAAGGTGCTTAAAGAAATGCAGGCAAAACGATGGATTCTGCAATGCACCCGCAGACTGCTTGTTATTGCTACCTGCTTCACATTAGTGGTGATATTCCGAGGCCACTTAAGCACCGAACGCAAGCAGCTCGCTCAGGTATCTATATCCATTTTTCTTCTATACCGAATTTTTCCACCCTCTTTTCTTATTTTGTTTCTGCAAGCAACAACTCTCACAAACAAATGCATCATGAGTATCTGAAATAGTTGTTGCGAATTCCATTTTTGATTCTTTTCCTACACCGAGCGTAAGTGTTGACTAATATTAGGCGCATAGCTGCCATCAGTATGTTGCTCTTCAGATACGACAGTGGTTAACTTGAGTAAATTCTGTGCACGGCCAATTTCACCGGCAAATATTGCTCAGTAAACGACTTTCAGATTATTCGTTATAAATAAACTGATAAGAAACGTTTTTGCAAATGATCTTTCTTGCTAATGAAAATGATATTTTATGTTTGCTGAATGCTTCAAAAAGGTTAAAAGTTTTTTGAAGATATTCGAGAGATTCTTTGCGAACAGTGCCAAATGAAGTCATAAGCTTTGAGTCAATTGTTTCGATAACTGTTGAAATGAATCAAAGGAAGCGAGTATGCACAGCATTTTGTGGCAACAACTTTAAGTAAAAAATATTTTAACTTCATAAACAACACAGGTGTAAGAGAACATAGAAGGATGAGACAATCGACCACCTAAACCGCTTAAAATTGAAACTTTATCTGTTCCTATCCATTCTAGCCTTACGAACGCTTCTTCAGTTTCCCCGGAATGAAGTAGCCGAAATATCATCGGATTCCATCAAATTCCGTTGTCAGCTGAAAGACTCCGATCGGTTACTTCAACCTAACTTCAATTTTCAATTGCAGTTTCACTCGTTCCTGCAAACTGAAATTCAATTTTCGTCGTTGTTTCAGCTGTAACAGGAATTCAGGAGTTCTCGAATGTGTTTGCTTAGTAAACAATCACTGATTTTGAAAATCGTTTAATTTCGTCAGAAATTTTGGTTACAAGAGAATGCTTTCGGTAAATTGAGGATCAATCGAAGTATTGTTGGCAATATGAAGAGTAATTTTCGGTCATAACTATATGCTACTCATCAGGAATTTAAGATTTATAAACCGCTGTAGTGAGCAACTTGAAAGTATCTCAAAGAGATCTACGCAAAGCGTCAGTGAAACTTTTTAAATTTCTCTTAAATCCTTCACTATTTTCAGTTGCAATATCAGCGTTTTTTGAAGAAGCAACATAGTATATGTGAAATGATGCGCAATGCGTATTCCGTGATTTGTAATTAGGAATATCTTTAGAACAAGGGAAAGGGAGGGAGATAGCAACCCGACTACTAAAGGTAATTCAATTACTTTCTGTAATCCACTTGTGTAAACTTTCCCTTCCAGTTTCTTTGTTGCAGTCGCCGAAAATATAAAATCAGGTAAGCCATCAGCAGATCATATCTGTGTTTCAAGTAACATCAAACTAACGCATACGTAGGAAGATGACGCAATCGTTACAGACTTGAAACTGAATAACCATAACGGCAATCTGGATTTTTGCAACTTGTTTACAGACGGATATATCTGCGGAAATAAAGACGGAGAGGAAAGATATGCTGCTTAGGAAGCACCAGAACTTCGCCCAAGTTGAAACCCTTCAAAGAGAGGTTTTTTTTCGACTCTGTTTGCTCGTATCCAGTTGCTTTTTTTCGATAAAAAAGCTGGGTGTTAGAAATGTGAACTTGTTCTGTAATATGCGAATTCTCATAGTAGCTACCAGAAAGCCCTAAATTGCACTAATTCTTTCAGATGTATTTGATTTTCTTGTTTTCACCATTTATAAATCTAGAGATGTGAACTTTGAAAGCTATCATATGACAGCTAAACTTCATTGGTGAAACACTGCTTTTGAACTTTTGAAATTAAGTGTTTTGTCATTAAAACGATCCACTTTTTTCGTCACTTCTCGAGGATTTGCATTTACATCTATCAACTTACATTAATTCCTAATAAATCCGTCTTGAAACACTTACTGTAAAACCGTTCTAAATAGTACTGCAAAAAACAAATACGCCTAATTTTGTAAAAGAAATGGGAAAATTGAATTAATTTCACTCTTGTAAGTGTAAATGAAATTCTAACTTCATTCTTTGTATGGGTAGGAGGCGACTTTGCTCATATTTGAAAGCATACCCTGTTCTTCCATTTATCACGCACAGGTAGTTTTAAGCCTAGCAAATAATGCATGTATGGTTGATCAATGTTGTAATGCTGTTGCTTTATCACAGTAGTTTTTTCACCCGTGTGACTTTAGCCGCTCTCGGCTTCCGTTCTCCTAAAATTTTTGAAATTATAGGTTACTGAACGGACGGGTTTGATCAGCGCGAGTATTATTAACAGATTGCAACTGGAAAAACTGTTGACGCCTATCGTGGAAACGCCTACAACTGTTTACCAACCAGCAGAGGTTTTTGTTTCGTCCCGTTAAATTTTAGTAAACCTGAAGCAAGAAAAGCCCATTTAAGAGAAAAGCAAAGCATTTTCAAAATAGGAAAAATTCGTGAACAACTACTGGCGTAGAAGAAAGGTTTGCTAAAAGTGAGGTGTGTACATCTGTTTAGTGCCATCACACCCTTTAAAAACTGTAATTTGTTGTATTGCTCCAAGTAGTAGTACTCATCTCCATCGTGCTCCTTCACATTCCGCAGTGTTCAGAAATTTAATGGTGACTTATTCCATATAATTATAGTGCTTATTTTTGTTTGTTTAATTGCTTCCAGTGCCCCAGTTGCTTCGGCGCTTAATTTGCCATTCTGTGCAGCAAGTTCCCTTCAACACATGAGAGTTCATAATGAGGGCAAAATCTCAACATTCGAATGTCTTTCTGCCACTAGAAAATGCGCCAAATTGAGCGAAACTTCTCAAGGGATTGTATCGAAATGACGCACTTGTACACATCCTGTGGAAAAGTTTCATGTGATCAATTAAAAAAGAGGTTTTTCTTGTTCAGAATTATCAGTAAATGTTGATGACCTCATTGTTGATGGTTCACAATGTTCACGAAAATAATGACTTTCAGGTAGCTCATTATGATAATATTATAGTGCATTTCGATCTGAAGGGTGCTCCACCGAAAGTCGCCTACCTGAAGCAAGTACTAGAGCTGATAAAGCACAATGGAGCAACAGGTTGGTGTCGTTCGTGCATTTTAGAAAATCACCCCTTTCCTATCCCCCAGTAGGCACTGATTTGTCAGTGCAATAGTTCATACTAATCGGCTTTTCATCTTTTATCAACCTAATGGCAAAAAGAATCCTTGCAAGCGGACTTGCGTGAGAAACCCGAGAATTGGGACTTGAAGGTAATATATCGCATGTTCATTATTTATTAGTAACATGGAAATTAAGTTGAAAAAGTTTTATTTGTAAGAGTTGAAATGATGCCACACCTCAGCCTTCAATAGGATTGAAAATTCAAGCACTAAGCTAGGGCATCAGGACTCTCGAACAAGCACATAAACCGAGTTATGTGCGTGGACTTTTACTTGCAAATATTCAGGAAAACACGTTTGCGTTTGAAACGGCTACTTATCAATCAATTATAGGTCCGCCAGTGAGGCGGTCCACAATTCTGAAGTCACGAAACAGCGCTGTGGTGATTTCACAAAAATACGTGGTCCTAAGTGAGGAAATTTTAAAACGCAGTGTACGTATATTGTTGTTGGTGTGTCCATTGACAGCTATCACTATAAAGGCAGTTTTAAGATATTTTGGTACTATAACCCTTGCACCGTCTCAAATAATCAGCTCCTCTCCCCTAATCGTTCAAACTGTAGTGAACTCATTATTTTCAACTGCAGCTTCAGCGAAAAAATATGCCAATCGTACGACTTATAATGCTGTCTTCTAAAAGAAATGTATGTTCGATACCAGAACAATTCGGCGTCAATTACAACTGATATAGAAAAATCACTCAGTTGAAAAGTTCAGAAACTTACATTCAAGAGAATCCGATTTGCTGTTCCAAGTGACCTGAGGACTGTATCATCGAATTAGGATTTTAAAAGGATGAGGTGAATCGAACGGCCTATAATATTATTGAGAGAAAAACAGCGGCGATGACTTGATGGTAATTAAAGAAAATATCGATAATTCAAAGAGCGTTTTCCAAGATGTGTGATTTTTTTTGTTCTTAAAACTCCCGCTGTGTTTGTTGCCCACTTGGCTTCCATCAGTTTTCGTTCTTTCCAGTGAAACCTGACTTTCAGTAGCACTGTTAAATCTAGATCGTGTTGCATTAAACAATCAAAATGACGCTCAAATTCGACTGACGGGAAGTGAAATGTCTTTAAATTAAATGGAAAGTCGAGCAAATCCTTCGTTTAGGAATTCTCATCGAATGGGAAGATACATTTCCATTTACTGGCATATTCGAAGACATTCGCGCTAGCAATGGTTATACGATGGCAGAAGTCAAAGAAATGCTCAGTCATGCTCAAAAACTGGAGCTGGATATTATTCCTCTCGTCCAAACGTTTGGACATCTCGAATGGATTCTGAAGGTGGCAAAATTCCGCAAATATCGTCAAAGTGATATGTATCCACAGGTATTTTATGACTTGCATGACTGCTTGCTATATTCTTGCCAAAAACGTTTTCAGAAGAATATTCGAATTCAAGAGGTTGTAGGGTATAAATCAAGGGTATGAAGCTAAATACTTGAAAGGTCCAATTACCTTGAACGAAATTTTGACTTCTTCAATCAGCATGTTTGCAGGTAATTTGCTTAGCTGATGAAGAGGCAGTTGGATTGGTCACTGAGGCTATAAGGCAAGTATCCGACGTTCATAAGCAATTCGGCGTGAAATATTTCCACGTTGGAGCTGATGAAGCATTCGAGGTGAAGCGATTACCTCCATACAACGTTCAGTTTTTCACGAAAAGTAGACATTACGCAAGCTCACTTGAAGTGTATAACGAGTTCGTCTAGCGTATGCTGTCACAGTTCCGCATACATCTTCCTTTGTCTATTTTCGCAGTTCATTTTCCAGCATACTTTAACTTCTAGAATGCTCCTCATAGCTTCACTAAAATTTGTTCAAACGCATCGATTTTGAACGGAACGAGCACATTACTTTTCATGTTATCCGATTATTGTTTTTAATCTATTCAAGGATTTATGTAAAGCGATATATCAGCTTAAGAAACTTCTCGCGATTTTGAACTAGAAGAGTGAGGTAACGGAGCAACATGAATGACGTTCTTCCGACTTTGTAAACCTCTTCTTTGATTTTCTCGGAGTACAAAACATTTTTATTGTCATCACATCGTTGAGAATTACCACAATTATCAATTTTTGACAGTTATTACTATTATCAAAGAACACTATTGTTTTTATCAAATAACACCATTAAATTAACACTTTAGTTGCTTTGTTGCTTTCACTTTTTTGTGGATGTGGCAGAAGAAAATGTGCCTAATAGTTCTCGATGTGGCCTAGAAAGTGTATTTCAAACTTACATCTCGCATGGTTCTACTCTTGCGGTTTTCTTTATCCATTTTACATAGCCGTCTATCCTGGGAATCTTGAGCTCTTTTGCACTTTACCTTCCCATTAATTTAATGCTCCATATATAATGATATTTCGTTTCTTGATTACTATAAATACCTTTACTCATACTCGAACATGGACAGGTAATGCAGACTCTTCGAACACATTTCTGAATAATTTTCCCGCTTGCTGCATAGGATCAAAAATTCCCCGTCACAGTTAGAGCCTTAGCGTATTCAAAATACGCTTCAAACGCGATCTATAAGAACGAGTTTCCCGTTCAATGGAAGGTGACAGATTAGAGCGAGAGGAGCCTGATGAGGATTACCCGGAATCTTTCGTCCACTCAACAACGAGCGATATGGAGCTGGACGATGCTTTTTTCCCTTTTCCAGTGGCACATTATTGCTGGCTTTTCCTCATTTCAATAGCAGTCACATATATCATTGCTAATAGCTTGTTTTAAGTATGGAAACTGTGAGAAGGATATTGTCTTCATAAGCCAACAGAAGAAAAACGATAAGGAGCGTCTTGGTGCGCAGCACCTCGCAAAAATTGCAAAATACGTCCGATCTCTACTTCCCACTACAAGGTTCGCTCCTTTATCATCTTCATTGCATCCATTATGTAAAATATCTTTTTTTCTAGAGTACTTCAAATTATGCATAACAAATTTAAGGCAAAGGAAAACAAATTTAAACTCTCATTGCATAAGTTCCTTGCGAAATCTTGCGTTAGGTTGCCATGTTGGGGGAGGAGGGAATTTTTTCGCAAATTTATGGTAATGTGATTAAGGTGCAGAATCTTTGTGACAGTAATTTCACTGCAAACATGATAGAATATCCGTGAAATCATCCTCGAAGAGATATTAAATATCAGTTGGTGCATCATGTGCAAAGAATAATGTTCTGCACAGTATTTCAGATTCTGTTGTTTATTCGTATAAACATGTTTGAGAACCGATAATGAGGTAATATTTCAGGCCAAAATTGGGGAGAATATGGCAGCTGGCGTCGAGTACTGCATGAATCCAGTTGAAAATTCCGTTGCTTTGTTGTTCCCTAATTCCATTAAAAAATATATTTTTCTGATATGCTCATAAACAGTGCATTCTTCAGGGTTTTAGCATGGTACGATATGCTGAAGACGTTCTCCCAGGAAGTGATAACCGAACATAAACTAGGCGATCTTATTGAGCCAGTTGTGTGGGATTACTCAGAGACTGTTCAGCAGCAAAACGGTCAGTTGACTACTTTTCTTCTCCTTTCTTTCTTCTTTCCATCCTTCCCCTCATCTTCTTTCTCGATCTATACATACCGTAGAACATTTGTTAAACGTCGAATTTAAATTACCGCTGAGATCTGAATATCTGTGGACAAGGTCTGATAACCCTGCATTTTTAGTGAAGAGTTTAATGCAGAAATGAACAGAGAATGGAGATGTAGAAATGAGATGTACTGAAGCTGCCAACGTATCAACAGCTTGAAACCATGCGGCATTTCAGCTTCATCCTTTGACTAAACTGCTTTAAATTCAACTTCCTCAACCCTCAGTGAAACTGTGTTATGAACGTGACTAACTTTATTGTTTATTCCTAGGTTATATTGTCGAACAGAATAGAAGATGGTAGGTGTAACAGGTAAAAGAACGAATCATAAGCCGTTATTGAATGCAGATTACTAATATTATTCTCTTGTCACGAATAACAGTTGCTATTCTGCTCTAATGCTAACATTATAAATCTTATAAAGAAAGCTCTTCTAGCATTATTTAACTTCGTCTTAAAAACCGAATTCTAGCGGTATCGAGTGAGCGTGTCCGAGATATCTGTGTCGTCGTGTTTCATTGCGAGAAGAACTGAAGCCTGAGTCAAAAATTCCAGTAGGCCAAAGTTTATTAAAGGCGTCTTTCCTTATCACATATCACATTCGATTACCATATTACAACGTTGATTGTTTTGTATACTTATTAGTTGCTGACGATCAGTGAAGCTCTCTAGTGAAGGCAGAGAAATAAAGAGTGCATAGGGGACATATTCTGTCAATCCCTGGGATATGTCTCCCACTTTGACATGAATATCGCGCATATTTTTGGCGATGTGTTTAATCAGCTTGGGATTTTTTCCCGTTAGCCCACCGGCTTTGAATGTTGAACAGGGAGTGCGAGCTGTTAAATTAGGATTTTTATCTGAACACTAAAGTTTCAAGGCAAAGAACTGAAGGAGAAGATATCGGTGTAGTATTTCGAGGCTGCAACAGCGACGAGATCTGAGTTCGCGCAGTTGCCAGCTAATTGAGCATCTCATCGATTGACTGCGTTTGTTTTGTTGCCATATTTGAAGATATCCACATCTACCGTAATGAATAAAAGGCAGTCTATTGAATTCAAATTTTCTTGCAAAACAATCTCGACAAAACTTCTATTTGCAGAATGGACATGGCGAATATTGGCTTCCTCATTCAAGAATATATGGGGTTCATCAGCATTCAAAGGAGCGAATAATCCGTCCTCCCAGCTCATCGATGTTCAACATTATGTGGCAAACAATAGAGCATGGTTACAACAAAAATATGTAAAATCGTTTAATTATTTATTTGAGAAATCAGTATCATTCTGGCATAGAATTTTTTAGACTTCCATTAGAAAAAACTTTGTCAGCTTAACGTAATATTATTTGCAGTCAATAAATATTGATTCAGAACTATTCAGAATTACTCTAGGAAATAGTTATTATGCACAAATTTTCTGGTTCCTTGATTTTATGATTACGAATAAGGGTGTCCCCTATAGATCTGTCACTGAAGAAAGCTGATTTTATGCTCGATGCCAAAGAATCGTGCCCATATTTGCCTTTTTCGTTTGGATATTTCATTATCTGCACCACTGATGGATAATTTTTTCCCAGAATGGTAAATTCCATGCCAAAACAATTTTTTAGTTTTCTTTGATAGCTAAGCACCTATATAACCGTCTTTTTTCGAATCGTCATTACTTTGTTTACTTCGTATACACAGTTGGTTGACGAAATGGTTCAAGTGCAAAAAGCACATGATTTGCTAGCATCCTTGATATGTTTTCCCACTCTTCACTTTTCAAAGTTACAGATAATGAAGCAGCAAAAGAAAAGCAATCAAACTATTTGTCCCAAATTCAAAGCCGATCGTATCAGGTAAATAGGTGCTATGTGATACTCGAAATGAACAGCAAAGTCCATCTGTTTCTTAACATTGGTAAATGTCAAAATCATCGGATCAACGGTATTAACGTGTTTTGATGCAGAAATTCGGTGGATTATTCGAAAATTTCCGTGGACTGATTATAACTGGTTGGCAGAGGTATGACCACTTTGCTATACTCTGTGAACTGCTTCCTGTGGCAGTTCCATCTGCAATCGCCTGCCTGCAGGTAAGGCATGCTTCTAATGCTATCCATCGCTGCTACTATACAATTTCGATGTTTTCATCATCTTCTTCTATCACTAAAACGTTATTTTGTTCTTTTACTGCATCATTTCCACGACGTTGGAAAGTTCCGCATTAGTTTTACGCGATTTCACTGTTTTGCATTACCTTCTCATGAGACAGAGAGGCGCTATCACGAAGAGTGCAATATGCATGACTCCAAACAGTTGCACGAAAAGATCAGAAATTCAGCATGAGATAACTGTGGTTTTCAAAAGACTTGAAAGTTTCGCAGAATTACATAAAGACACTGTTACACAATTGCTCACCACCTTGATTGCTTGTTTGTAAGTCATCATATATTTCTGGCAGTAGTTCTCTAAAACTGCGTTTTTGACTGAGTCCTGACCATCGATTTGCTTGCCTACGTGCGCGAAAGTCTGGTAGCCTTGACTCCAGGTTACTATACATAAAGTTATGGAATCTGGTAGCTTTATTGTTTTTGGGGTCAGCTTTATTGTTTTTGCTTGCTTGTGCAGTTAACCTAATTGCCGCAGTAATATATCAAAATATGCACGTTTTGGACTGAACATAGATACCAGCTTTCAAAGTGATTTCGCCATTCTTTGAAGGTACTTAACTACACCCGGAATTTGTAAAAGTACTGGGTTTGGTCGAGTGAAAATTGACGTCTATCGTATTGGGATTACGAGACCTGCTGAATTGTAAAACACAAATATCTTTTAAAAGACCACCCACTAGAATATCCGGATTTGTTAAGGCATGAGTGCATTATTTTTAATGAATAAAACAGCTGCACCGTTAAGTAACTGATAAGCAGAATTGCAAGAGCACAAACAATGCCAGATTCTCTGACGCGCTTGTCTGCTTTAGCTATAGTGTTTCCGAGGCAATGATGTTTTCGTGCCGATTCAGCCACTCGTGGATGTATTAAGTTATGGATGCTACGAACCTTGCAAGCCCAAATGTCGGTCCCTCAACTGTTGAAAGTTATTAAAGTAATTTTCTGGCATGTTATTTCGCCAACCAAATCGGGCACGCGTAAAAAATTGAGACAAATTGACAGTGCAGTGTTGATGTGCTGCCGTCTCATGCAATCCACCGGTTGTGCCAGCATTGTGCAATCGGTCGGTTTCAAAGGCGCTGCATTAATGGGTCAGCTTTATTGTTTTTGCTTGCTTGTGCAGTTAACCTAATTGCCGCAGTAATATATCAAAAATGCATTCTTAATCTGCTTCGGCCGATTGTTGAATCAAAATTTTGCTTCGCAAATCCGAACCTCTTGGAGTGCAAATTGCGCCCTTCCCCTCCCTCTCCTGTGCCCCTTCCCCTCCCTCTCCCGTCCCCCTTCCCCACTCTTTCCCCAACCCTCTCCCGTCATTGGCTACTTCATTCGCGTGGCTTGCAGATAGCCGCTGGCCTTGACACTGCAGATGATGGAATGTTGGAAAAGAAAGTCGCTAAAGCGCTGCAATGCCGAGAAGTTGTATCATTGAACGATCCCGATAAATTCGCCGGATGTGTCTTTCCAGGTTTGATGGTTAACTTTCATATATCATTGTAAAGTTTTCATGAAACCTGGACCGCTCTCCTTCATCTAAAAAAATTCTATTGGAACTTCAAACGTTGTTCGATGTAACACCTACATGTTTTTGTCCAAGTTTATTCAGTAGTCTTGACAAATGGACACGTATCAAAATCAAGTAAGAATGAAATTCGGTTGAATGTGGAAATGTTTCGTAGAACAGGCACAAACGAGCTAAAGAACGGGCTTTTCATTAGCCTATCAACCGGTTTTAGTCATATAAATCGAAAAAGTGAATTTTGAAATGATGTTCTCCGTTGCAAGTTTCAAAATTTAATTGAATTTATTTCATTAATCTAAGGAAACGGACGTTTGCTGCAGAGACAATTTTGCAGAGAATGAAGTTTTAATAAACCTTCTTACTACGTATATTTAATATTTCAACATTTCAAAGCTCGAGATGAATTAGATAATCTGTAAAAACGAGGAAACGCGCCAGATCATGCGTTTTTTGCATTCTGTTCATTTTGCCAATAAGTTGTGTAATGCATCGAGAAGCGAAGCACTGAAGTGCATTTCGCAGCATCCCCTTCGGAGCATCGTTGCACTTATTTTCTACGCAACTGTTGAAAATGAATAAGTAGCTGGCACCTGCAGAGGCGTACCAGAGAAACTGGCACTTGCATCCTGCTGACTAGGCCAGCAACCTCTGTCGCGAATTGCCAGCAAGTAATGAAATGTGTGAAACAATTTTTTTCATATTTCAAATGGATTGACCACATATGTATGTATGTGTCTTCGATATGGTTTCCTCTGTTATCCAGTGAATGCAAAATGCGTGCACATTTTCTTCCTTTTTAGACGCCTGCAGCTCGTTTGCAAAATGAGATATCAAGGTAAAAACATCACAGCCCAGTTTACATTACGCCCACCAGTTTTTATAAGAACAACCTTACTTGTTTCTTGGTTGAAAATACTCAAAGGCAGATTGACAGATATGTACACAAACGCATGCATGCGCACGTCATCGTCGCACTGCGATTCAGGAAGTTTCAGAAGCGCATAAAATCTATAATCACTAATTTATGAGCGCATTAAATGCTAGCAGTTAATTCATTTCGAAGGTGATCGGTGACGGGACTTTCTTCTACGAGGTTGATTGCCCTATATTGTATCACACGAAATCCTATTTCTCTAACTTCATCATTCTCCCAATTCAAACTATTGGATAGATTGACAGAAATATGCGGATTCCATAGACGCAACGTTATAATAACATACTCTCCCTATGGAGACTTGCATAAATATGTAAAACTAGTGTTGAATCTTGAAAACTTATATTGATTACCTGATTTCTTTGCAGGTCATCTTATTCAGATTCTCAGTCATCAGTTGTTATGAATATCGTAGGTTCAGATTTAACCACTCTGCCTCCACATACAAGCCATGTGAGCAATGCATTTATTTCAGGGTCGGAATTATTTGATGCAATCCACGTCACATTAAAAGAATATACAAGTACGGTGAAGCAAAACGTATTTGAGGATTATCGAGTGAGAGGATGGCTGGGACGATTGAATGTAAAACATAACTATTCCCAACTGTGGTATTTAAATGACCTTGCGAGTTTCATTGAATCAAATTTATTCTTGATGAGGACTGTCGAGAAA
The DNA here is from genome assembly GCA_037576465.1 of Parascaris univalens. Lineage (NCBI taxonomy): Eukaryota > Metazoa > Nematoda > Chromadorea > Rhabditida > Ascarididae > Parascaris > Parascaris univalens. The sequence goes on from CM075173.1 coordinate 4,027,365, forward strand.
CGTATTCGGTAAAAACTTCACTGTTCTGTTTGCAATAATGAAAACGTTGCAAATACTTTAATGGTTATTTTAGTATTAGTGAGATCGGTATCTATAGAAATGTTTAAGATAACGCGTCTTATCCAAAAAAATATTGGACGGAATAAATTAAAGGAATTTAGCGAAACGTCCTGTTATGCAGTTACTTGTACAATGAATGAGCTAAAGAGGATGTAGTGGATTACGCTAAAGGCTGGAGAAATTCAAGAAATTAGTCGGAAGAGGCTTGCGTAGAGAAGATATGACAGTGTAAAAAGGGGCTCAGTCAGCAACCAACAGTTTCATTAGTCAGTTAATCAAATTTTTGAAAAACTCCGAGCAAATTTCGTTGTGCTTTCAACTTTCTAGTAGCTCTAATGTTCCCACATGTTTTCAGATTCCCCGCTTAATTGGTTTATTTCGGAACAAAGGCATGTGCATTTGGAGCAGCCAAGAAAATATGCTGTAAATGATTTCGAAGACGATAGTCGGTTCCAGCTGAACAGTTTTTGGGTAGTCAGAGTGTTCCGATTCAAAAGTTTAAAAACATGCAGAAAGCGTAATAAATTCCGTCATTGCTATTTCGTTTTCCAGTTAGGCATTTGTGTGGTAAGCAACTTCAACAGCTGTCGTTTAAATAAGATTTTTTTTGCTATATAAATGCAGTTGTGAGCTAACTAATGAATTCAGGACAGCTATGGAATCTATTTATCAAGAAAATACGATCGATGAGTGGATTTACGAATACATCGATCCGGTAACAGAGAAGCTTGAAAAATATATGCACGATATCGAACGACTGAAGCAAATCAGAGAATTTCCGAAGCGAAGTTTTCAAATTCTCAGAAACCTAAAAACAATTTGAATTTTACTGAGCACTCTGGCTAAAGATGTTAGGCGCTAAATTTGCTCAAATGACAGCTAAAAACGAACAGCTAAGTAACTCCTTTTGCCTGAGGCGAATGCCGATCCGAATTAAAACTGCTTTTAAAAGCACCGAGGAAAATAATTCTTCAATTTATTGCCTAAGATCAGTAACCTTTGCATAAGTAATATGCTACATGAATTGATATTCTATTGATGTCTAATAAATGCGCGAGTTTTTCATTAATTTGGAATATGCTGAATAAAGACAGCCACTGTGCCCAAAATTTGGACCGTTTCGGTTCAAGAGGACTACTGAATTTCGAAATGTTTGAGTTCCTGAACTTTTATAGTCCTCGATTAGTCCTTGATTTTTCCGTGGCATTAACCTTTGCACGTGGTCCGAATTTTTTTCAGCGATCTGAATATTGGAGTTGTTCTCTCACGTCCTCCCGTTATTTGCAGCTGCGATGGGAATTCTAATTTTTGTGAGGTCAAATGCAAGTTCTGCAATAATAAAAGAGTTTTATCAGCAACTTTTGCCTCATAGTGCTGATCACGTAGATGACGATGACGAGGAAACAACTGAAATGGTGCCCAAACAGCTCATTTCCTTGTCATTTGCCTTATGTTGTATTTACAGTCAGTGCGATTATTTAAAGAATATTGTTAGCAGCTTTTCACTTTCACCGTTATTGTAATCCTTATAGCAGCAGTTGGAGTAAAATAGAATTACATTATAGACTTTCTTCAAAACCCGAAATGTTTGCTTCGGATTACAAATGAAGTTTCTTCTCTCCGCATCGCTCACTACTGATTTAGGAGCTATTTCACCGTATATTTCAAAAATAAATGCCATAAGGTCGTAAAGTAGTAGTTTTAGAAGGGACAAGATTCCTTGATTTGTGCAGTTATTAAACGAGAATTTTGCGAAATGTATCTGATGGCCGTTACAGCATTATGAATGAGTGTTTTATTACCATAGGAGCTTCATCTTTCGAACGTAATCGGTGCTCAACGACTCTAAATTCAATTTGAAAAAAGGAATTGGAAGCGGGATTTCTTCGATGAAAAAAATGATCGTAATATATCTGCGTGAATTTCACGAGAATTTTTATGTACTATCAAAAAGGCTCAGATTTACCACCACATTTTGCTATAGCTGACGTCGTCTTTGCGAGCTTTATATAGAGTGCCAATGAGTTGGATGGGTTATGCTTATATAGTTTCGTCCACATATACATGTCGGGTTCCTAACAATCAACCTTGCATGAAGACATTTGAAAATTTTTACCTCATCAACATGGGCTCGTTAGTGGTGAATTTACGTGTTTTTTGCTTAATTGCCTGTGCTTAATTATGTTTAAAGAAAATTGTATTAATCATTATTCGCAGTGTTTTATTTTTTTGCCGATGAACTCTACAAATAAAGTATAAGTTTCATCGCACGGTCTTTTGCACATTCTATCACACGAACATTTTAAGGGATTTTTCGCCGACAGTTTCCAACATATCATAGAACAGCGAAAGATCTCTTAGAATAAAGCCCTCACCATACATAATGTTTACGATAGAGCGAGTAAAGCGAGCAAACGGCAACCGTTTGATTGAATTCGCTTTATGTGACATGTAAAATGACACCTTCATAAGAATCGAGTAGACAACGCCTTTAAAAATACAACCGGTATGACCATAGCATTCATCATCCACTTGTCAGTTCGTGATCCGTGGATGGTTTGTTAATCAGAAATTATACTGGTAGATTGGCACAATCCTAACCTTATGTTTAACCCTAGTTACTGGCTCAAAATGGAAATTATTGGAACTACCAGGTCATCGTATTTATCAGGGTTCTGAGGTTAAATTCCAAAGCGTTCAATGGGTTGCAAGCATAGGCTTGAGGCTTTTGCATTGATTTGTATGCGAAGGTGAAGCAGTTGCATACAGCGAAGAGTTTACCTGAGCGCATCACTGTAACAGTTTTCTTTTCGAGGGTGGAGTATAACTAGTTGGAGAGGTGGGGTGGTAACATCATCGGGAGTGACGACCGTTGTTGTTGCGCACCGCCTTGAACACAGTGTTCTCATTTGTCATTCCCAACAGCAAACTGCCTCTCACTTGGCAGCCGCGTTCTCGCCTCGTCGATTCGTGTGTCTTTCGGGGTGCCGCACTTGGTTTGCAACGTTCAGAATTCATCCGTTTAATTCATCGCCGACCCTGTCTTTCAATGATTCATCGCCGTTGTTTACTGCCTACGCTCTCTATTTCCTGATGTTCACTTCGACCTCATTTGCTCGTTTCATTCTTCGATATGCCACTGACGTAATTCCACCCGTTTTTGACACCATGCTTTCATGCACTTTTATATGTGTTTTTGTGTTTTGTTTTTTTTATTTTAGTATAGAAGAAAAAAATACTGACGTTGCGTTGTGAATCCTCAAATCTAAGTAGATTCACTGCTACCTTTCGCCGCGATGATTATATGAGTTTACGAGCGAGAATGTTGTAGAGTGAAAGCTGTTGAATCTTTTTTCTGGTCGCTTTATTTTATAAAGTATTCCTTACGATTCACTAAGAATGATACTAAATCTTTTACCCTTATTTCCTCTATACGAAATATATAAATAAATATCATTCAGAAGTGCATATAAACGTAGAACTCGTGGTAGAAACAGTTGCTGAAAATAGTTCGCTCTTTGTATCGTAGAGGATACTGTGTTGACTCGGAAATCGTTGTAGTAATCGGAAGGCAGTTAGATTCTATTGAAGTCAATTGCTCTGAGTTTATAACATGTCTAATAAGCCGGCTGAACAAATCATGTGTAACAGTTATGGAAAAATAATACTGAATTCTGGTAAGCAGGCAGCATACGATCTGAAAGTGCCATTGAGCCAAATCTCGATGACTTATCCGTTTGATGGGTTGCAGCACCTATCGTAGCACCTATGCAGTTCCTATTCAGTTATATTGATTTCAGTGGATTTTTTCGTAACCGCCATTTTTAGTTGAACCATATGTTCTATTGGAGTACTACCTAAGTCCTTCATTTATAAAAAATTATAAAGTGACGATAGGTCTACAGAGAAGTTTCCACACACCTGAAACAAGTCAATTAGTCATCCTCAAACATTCTTTCAATCAGTGATTCATTCAGGCAGCCAGATGCTCGCTTCCTCTTCACTTTCACATCGATATTCCTAACAACTGCGTACGCTTTCATATTACATCGGACTTGGAAGTAATTCACCAGCATTTTACTAGTATTCCAAACCGATCAGTGAGAAGGCCCACTTCTGCCTTTCTTTTAAGTGCATGCCTAGCCGGCATCGACTTCATCCTCTTACGTGTTTTTTAACCTTAAAAAAAGATAGTATGAGGTTGTACACAGTATTTTATTCACATCTCCTCAGATCTCTAATTGAATGAATCAGTATGATCGCTGCTACAGAACAAGCAATTCACTGCAGTTCCTTTCTGAGCGTTTTCCTGGGTTATTGCGCAACTGCTTTCTAATATAGATACCGCATCTATGACATAGTCACATGACACAGTTGAATAAGAAAAAGTCTCCAAAATCATTATATCTAATAGCTCTCGAAGACTGAAGTAATGGGAAGATGATGTTATGGGATTGTGGCAAATTGTTTTCCCATACATACTCTCCTACTTTATTCTTCTTTACAATAAAAATTCTGCAAAATGATGCTCATTTCTTTGATGAAATTTCCTCTCGTCACATACTGACTTTTTGCTTGCAATTTTCTTCCCGTTATTGCTTTCGCTGACTTTATGCACATGACACATTTAACTGTTACGATATCCATACATGCCGAAGTGTCCCACCGAATTAACATCTGCACCTAGCGTATTACGAATCGTCGTTCGATGTGTTCACTAGGTGTGCAGCAACTATGCTCGTTTCTGCTGTTTACTTAATTAGTTGCAGTGTCACGTCACGAGGTGTTTGCCGAGGAAAAAGGGACTATGCTAGCAGTTCTACTGCTAACTTTTATGATTCTCTCGACACACGAGAGCGAAGCTAAAGTTGAATGTCCACCAAATCAGAATGGCTTCAGACTAACATGTGCGTTCAAATGTTGCAAAAGTATCGGTGCACATTATGAGGTAATCGAAATATATATTTTTATCATTTTTCGAAATGAATGATTTCCCCACGTTGGCCTCATTCGAGCGCTCCTGTAAGAAGGAGAAAGAGAAGGGAGAGAGATGCAGGGAATCCTCTCTTCTAAGAAGAAATGCTTACTGGAAATTAGATAGCACTACTGAAATTTGCACTATCTAATCTGAATTGTTTAATCAAAAAAGCTGCATACTTCTTAGATCTCCACGAAAATTCATCACTACCTTCTTCCTCTCTTTGCACGAATTCAGGACACAAATCTGACCACAATGTAACTGTGGTCAGGGAACTGCTCTTAAATATTTGAGGGTGAATAATGATTTTTAGTCCAATACTTTTCACAACTTCATAACTCTATTGACTTGTGATTTTGAGACCATGGCTGCCTGAATATTCCTAAACGTAATCAGAACGCTTTTAGTACGAAAACGGTCGAATCAATAAATTCACACTGCATCAGCAAACCGCAAACAACTTTCGACATTGAAACAAAAAGTTCGAAGATATTGGTCGAACTTTCAAAAAATGAAACAACTGGACTTTATTCTTCCTCACTGCTCGCCGCTAGTTCGCTCGAAAGACCCGCTTTGTTTCGCTCAAGGAATCACATTCTAGCAGTTGCTCATTAAAAAGGTGTACGAGAGTGAGAGTCAACGGGTTGTTGCTCAGCCCAGCGCTTAAAGGATGGGGGAAGGGAGGGAAAGAAGGAGGAAGGGGACCCAGAACCAAATTGACGCACTCCACAAGGTGTGCCTTTGCCTTTCATTCCTTTCCTTCTCTTTCATCCTCAAAAAAGTTTTTTTGAAAGCTTTATGCGTTGCAGATCTAATATTACCGTGCAAATAGCACTGTTGCTAACTCGAGAAGGTTTTATTCGGCTTTTCCCGACTTGAGAGGCCCTGTCATTCGGAGATTTTCAGCTTCGAAGTAGTTGAGTTTTTTCGAAGGATACCGAAGTCTTGTTTATTGGTTTTGGGATATGCACTTCCAGACAGCCGGATTTTTTTTTCGACACTCTGATTTTCAAGTGTACCGAAACGCAAAGTTTGTTCACTTGTTGGGTTTGAGAGACCGATCCAATTTTTTCTCCAAAGTTGATGGAAGCATTAAAAACGATCGATAGCTCTTAGACTATTTTTCATAGTGAAAAGGTAGCTTTAAGTGTTGAATCGAGTCAAGAGAATTCTGCAATTTGTTCACATATCAAACAGTGAGGCGTTTTTCTGATGTTTCTCGAGCACACAACACTGAAGACCAGCACTAGAGTCATCTCATATGGTTGGGTAGAGACGCACAGGTATTGAAACTTTGCCGGGTACCAGTATATTGCCGCAAACATAAGTCCTGGGCGAAAACTTTGTAGTACAATGTCTACTGTACAATTTTTACTGCAGCCCACACATGAGAAGTACAGCATAACTGGCTGAAATTCCGATTACGATTGCTTCATGATTTGCAAACCCGGAAAATTGTTCGGCAATGATCGAATCTTAGAGTTGTCGTATTTGTTGGGGATGTTTGCGCTTCGACAAACCCTACTTTTCGGACCTAATATCTTGAATGTTGCAGAGAGCATAGAAACACACAAAGCTGTACATTCCACGAGCTGTCGAATCGTGGCAATGCATTTAGTTCAAATAGGTATCTCTGAGACTTTTATAAAGGATTGTTTCGAAAAAACGAAAAATTTGGTTTATCATTTTGCGTGCTTTCTAATGTTCAAAAAGAAGTGATGCAAATAATTGATGTGTTATGAATAGCGCAGTAAGTTACAAATAATTCGGTACGGAAGGCGAATTTCGATCGCATAAGGTGCCTGATGGTGGAAGGTGGTGGAAAATATCGCTTGCTCGTTAAGGATTACTTTTGTTGTGGACTTGAAGACAAGACAGTTGTCGGCGATTCAGTGGAGGTGCTCACTGAAGAGGGCAGCAATCCGTCACGTTCCGAGAGGTTTATTGCATATGGTACAACATATCAGTGAGTTGTGATCATCTCGTTCTTTGATAAATGGATGGCATTTTCGCTTTAAAAGTTCGAGCAAATAAGTATCTGGATGCGAACAAATGTTCTCTTACTTTTTCTAGTTCCAACTATTCTTCTTAGCGTTAGAATTCACTTTCCAAAAACTAAGTGAACTGAATCACAGAGAAAGACAAAAAGACACAATATGCGCTTGTATAATCCCACTCATCCGACTTTTTCATAAATTCTCGACAAAAACCTAAACACTCGCAAAAAAATATTTATATCAACTGATCCGACCGTCTGCATTGAGATTCACGCTCATGCGTGTTTGCAAATTAGTTTTGCAAAGAGCATAATGGCGCTATCTGTCTGTCCGATTATTTCAGTCGCAGTTCAACTTACTTCAACTCATAAATCAATGACTTAGGTGAACCTATAATTTTGGAGAACCAAGTTTCTCATACCACTCGTAACAGGTCGACATAAACTTTTATATAAAACTACCAGTTGCGCCAGAAGTTATAGAAATCTCATACCATCAGCGCAAAAAAATTGTATCCCGTTCTGAGCGCCTAAAAACCTCCATACGTTTTGCCACCGGTCGAATTTCCATTTCATTTCAATGAGGATAGAAAGTGAATGGAGAAGTGAGTCAAGCTACAAATGCGCTTGCATCCGGTTTATCTACGTAACTAGTTCCATGAATGAATTTAAAAAAAGCAGCTATGATGTGCTTAAAAATGGCTTAGTATATTAATTAGCCTAACATTCTTCCAAAAAAGATTCGTCGTCCTACAACCTGAGCGCTATAAAATGGAGATTCGGCGGCTATAGAGCGGCTGCAGGTGTGTCCGATATGAACGCTGCATTTTCCTTCCGCCGATGGATCCAATTTTCTGTTTGCGAGAGAAAAATGCTCCAGAATTCTATCAGTAGATTCAATTAGAACTACGTCTGAACTTCAGCGAACGTTTATGGTCAAAAAGAGACAAAATGAAGCGGCCATATCTATCATATTTTAGAAAGTTTTCAGCACTGATCCTTACCGATCCTTACCTCCAAATCGGCATTATTGAAAATGTTTATATTTCGTGACAAGCGTTGAATTAAAATGTAATAAAGTAAACATTTACAGGATAGACTACACAATGCTCGTGATCGGTTTGATAGTGAGCATTGTGCTGAGCATTCTTTGTTCGTTCTTCTGCTGCCTTCTATGCAATGGTTGCTGGCTTCACCGAAGAAGAAACCCACAACTCTATGAATCGGTCAACGATACTGGATTCTATCCGTTATGCTGTATGTTGAAGTTGACGAACGTTTTTACACTATATTACTTTCTCTTATCATATCATCACTTCTTCCATATAACCACTTCAATGCAAAGAAATTTTCATGTTTAGTAGTTCATTTATGGCTCCATTTAAAGGAAGCTAAGGTTGTTTTGGAGGTGGATGTCCTCCTTACGCCATGAAAACATTGCAAATAAAGAAGCGTTCAAATAAATGCGAACGGTATGAGGTATGATAACGTTTGACGCATTAGATAGATAAAGCATCAACGGCGAAGAATTTTCATCGTTGTATTCGAACAACTTCTTAAAAACTAATTCTCCGATTTCTATGAATGCGAAGAGAACGTTACCGACATATTACAGAACTAGAGTCTTAGCTTATCCTATATAGATTATGGCCGATACTATATGTCATCTGCATAAATAACGAGACGAGCAGCATGAGCTAGTTTTTTTCCCACATTTCCATTACGGGCGATGTCTTCCATTTATGAACGCTTCAACATAAGCATCCTTCCTGAATGTAAGGATAATGAGCCTGAAAATGCATGTTTTATACCAACTGCATGGCCAGTAACTTTTTGACAATTCTCCTTGTTTTCCATTACCGGTATAAACAGATAAAGGCTAACTAAGAATTTAATAAATTGTAAAATGCGGCAGGTAATCCAGCTCATCGATGCAGGTAGTTTAAAGTTGTAGCGGGGCTAATCTAATGGAGAATTTAAGCGTTAGCGATTTTGATGATCACGAACACATCGCTTATACCTGAGCATATCTTACACAGTTTGCAGACAATAAATTTGCCTTACTCAAACTGAACACACCAAAATATTAATGTTGAGCATCATACTCACTCAACAAACATCATTTCAGCATTTTAATAATTGAGGTGAATTGCTGTGGTGATTTTTTTAAAACTGTGTTCTAGTGATCAGCTCAATAAATTTTGTTAGTAAAATCATTTTTTGCCAGAAAGCTGCTCACCTCTATTTCGTTATTTTTCTGGGCAGACAACTGTTCCAAATAAATTTTACCTCCATTTTTTCGTAATCTAAATAAAAGCGATCATATTTGCAATGCTCAGCAATTTGTTTAAATCATCGATTGGAGACGGGCACTCTGCTTCTACCGTCTATGCAGTGTCTGTTATCAATGTCCAGAGTGCACGTTTTGTGACGAGTGCTAACGCAGACAAAGACGAGAAATAATGTGTAGTGAAAAGTGGTAAACAGATTCTAAATGACATTATCTCAGTGGGAAAATGCAAGGAGCACTGTTGAGTGATTAATTCACAGTAGTTACAACGACTGATTGTAGGTGGATTCGGCATTCCGATGGGTACAGTTGTCTTCAGCACACATCCACCACAATACCGTGATGATGGTCTCTACCACGGATCATCGACATCGTCATTACCGAGTAGCCGTAACAGAGTTCGGTTCAATGAAGATGGCACACCGAAAGGCGTTCTTAAGAATGGCTAATCAGACGATTTCGCTCACTGAAATCGTTTTATGTATTTTCATTTCACTAAAACTAGTTGAAGAAGTCAAAAGTGCTACGAAAGGTTTCTTTCAGTATTTGAAGAGCTACTGATAGCTCTATCTTTTTTTTCGTTTTTCTCAACTTGCGCGTGTCCTTATGATATGAGGAAAAAGGTTTTCTCATACTTCGCTACTGTGTACTTATCCTCATCCTTCTGCTGTATGCTGTACCGTATTGCAATCTCCTCGACATTCGATACGATAAATAAGTTTAAAAATTTTGAAGAGAAAAAGAATTATTGATAAAGCATCCCATAGCGCATTTAACAAAAAGACTTCGTTCGCTCACTGTTAATAGGGCTCACTGCTTATCGGCGATCTGCGAGAGAATATCGGGGAAAAAGCATACAGTAAGTTGGATGCGTCCATATGACTGTCCTCACATATTCCCTCAATTAGTGGGTTACGTTTAGCACGTCAAATAGGTTGAAGAAAATTGCCGGAGTAATTGCGCAATAATATTTATTTTTACGTGTTCACTTATCTTCTTGTCTTTTCTCGAATTCCACTGTCACGGTTGAAGAATTTTCGAGATACGCTCATGTCTTCATTACTATAAAAGTCATCACTGTCAATAGTGCTTAGAGGTGTGATAATAGTGACAGCGCTGTGACGAGAAATGTAGTTCAATCGCTAACAAAAAAAAAACTCAACATCCGAATTTCAAGTCTAAGCACTTCTCGTTTCCATTCTCATACTTTTGTGACACATCCTCCACGAATGAATGCTCTGGAAGGCCACTCGGTTCTCAAACCGTTAATGTCTGTTGCAAAAATTGAGAAAAATTAGGATCTTTTTGATCACGTTACTTCAACTAAATCTATCTTTTTCCTTCTCTTCTCTCCACCATATGTCATTCCGAACGCTAATTTGTGCACATGCGGGATGCTGATTTGGCCTGATCGAGGAAAATTTGTTCGTTAGCTCAGTCCGATTAGTGGCACTCCTTATAAAAGACCTGGCAGTTGATAGATTTTAACGTAGAGAGATGACTCTATCGGTTAAGGTGGACTCACATTTCTGAATAGGCTCTATTCTTTGAACAGCAATTTTTTGCTCTGCGCTGAATATGCAACAAGGAGAATCTAGTAACTACTGGTGCACAGATACACAAATTTCGTAACAATGGTGCAATTGAAATTTTCGACGGACTTTTCTGAAACCATCGGTTCTTCCTGATAGAATCGTAAAAGCGTTCTTCGCTAGATTCATCAACATTTTGCGAAGTTATACACTTGTTTGCACGCATTTCATCATTGTTGAAACTCTTTTGCTCCTCAACGGTGTTTATAAAAAATGGCTCAAGTGTTGTGCCTTTACGAATAAACGGTTATTTTCTATCCCTTTCTGCCGTTGCATTATATTACACTGACAATGTGCCCGTATGCAAATACCATAGTTTTAACACAAACAAGGAAATGTGTCCGCACGCACTGTATCTACCATACACACTGTGCTACGGATATTTGATATAGCTTCGATGAAGAAAGTTTACGGTATAACTGACATCTTAAATAAGCATTAGAAACTCAAGTAATCAGCCCTAATGTAAAGAAGTACTGCAGACTTGATAAATTACCACCGAAGAGACTACTTAGTCTTTCAATAATGAATGATCGGAAGAAATTTTTGTAGATGCCGCGATCTACTTCGCATAAAATTGAGACTTTTGGCCTTTTGGCGCACAGTTAAGCTCAATATTCCTAGCTTCCGCCATAGTTTTTTGAGGAGTATTCATAAGCAATGAGAGGTGTTTTTTACATCTCTAATGGGGAGCCGAATCGTCACTGAAAGGAGAAAATACCCGATTATATTTTGACAAGACAGGGATACTCTTGAACAGTATAGTGGGTATGGAGAAATGAAGATACATTAAAGCTTCCCGCTGTTTAAGATGAATTTACTTGATTAACCATTCGGTGCTAAACAGACAGTCATAGACTCATGGACTCGCCTTTTTCACGGTTCATGTAAATATACTCAATTGACAGCAGAAAGAGCATGCACACATAGAAGTATAGTTATATATTCATATTATGTTGCACGAATTCCTCAAATAACACATTTCTATATAATATTACATCAACAAAATGAATCTATGGGGTTTTCTTTAATATGAGTGCAAGCGTTCTTCTACATTTCAGTACACTTCAGTTAAGCTGCCACAATTTTGCCAATTAGCACTCTGAGCAAAGCGTAATGATACGCCTAAAAGATAAGAAATGTTATCAACAATGACAAATGACAATTCAGAGCCGTACATATTTAGTCAGTGTCCAAAAATGCCACGCCTTCAATTCTACTCCGTGGTTTTGATCAGTTTAATAGTCCCCATCGAGACAAGATTAATTCGTAATCGATTCCATAATCGTTTCAGAACTTGGTTAGTTGAAACTTGAAATCCTTTTTCGCTCCATCTTTTTATTATATTTGAAGTATCGAGGTTTGAACGACGATGCTTAGATATTATCCACATATTTTATTGAAATATTAGTGCCATAAACGTAAAACTTCATTAAAATAGACGGTATAGAAGTTAACACATATTTCACTCATCGCAGTTCGTGCTTACTACTACTGGTCGTATTAACAGACAATTCTTCTTGTTTAGAATTGATTATTGCTACTTTATTTCATAGAGAAAAATAAAAACTATTGGAAATGTTCGACTATTTTACCATTATTCTTTAAAACACGCTGATAAAAAATTATACCAAATTCTTCAACTATGAAAATAGTCGAATAGTCCTTAAGTTAGAAGCAAAATTCATGCACATGTTGGAGCCGTTTTAACTCTTTTATTATTGATTGTGTTAAGTTAATTTATTTAAATAACTAGTCAATAGTTTTTTTCAAATAATTAATTAACGTCACAATGAATTAAATATGCCTAAGCTGAGATGGAGCAAACGAATCCCAGTAGAATTGGATTGTAGTCGAACATTCTTGTATGAAACCCTAGAGTCCCCAACAATTTCAAGGGTGCAGATCGATCAGCAACAGCATCGACATCAGCATATATGGGCACTTCTTGTAGCTGGATCAAACACTTGGCAGAATTATCGTCATCAAGTACTCTTTTAAGTGTTTTATTTATATTCTGATGATAAATTCATTCAGTAAGTGACGTACGAATTATCAAAGTGATCTTTGTGGAAAGAATATACGGTGAACTGATATGTAAGGTGCTCTGTAACTTGACGTGCACTAGTATTACTTTTTACGTCGCCTTATCTGTTACGTTTTTCATGACCAGATTAATTCGGAAATAGGCTGAATTCTACTCACTAAAGGATTTGTTTCTCTAGTATTCAGTAGCGTTTAAGAAGCAGAGCTAGATATGTTTTCTGTCGAATAAAAGCACGTCTTTGTAGCATTCATTCGAAATGACACATAAAAGTGTACCTATAAAGTGAATGGTATTACGGCGTTTTTTCCAACAGGCAGACGTCTGTCATGCGTATCACATTTTACGAAATCATGGTGTTCCCGAACAACGAATAGTAACGATGATGTACGATGATATCGCCTATAATTCGCAGTATGTTCCAGCTTAGAACTTTTTATTTCTCTCCCTGCGAATTAGTTTTTACGAAAACGAGAATAGCTATCATTGTCTCAAAAAGGGCATGTGCAGCTACTTTTGAATAGGTACTTTAGCTATGTCTCAACCATGGTCATGAAACTTGCAAAGTAAAAAAATATCGAATGAGATAAACGTGCTCAGTCGGGTTATCAAGTTAAACAGAAATGCAAGTTCGAAGGAAAAGCGCAAGGAAGGAGCAGTCAACAAGCAATAAGTCGTGTTTCAACTAGTCGCACCTATAAAGATGGAGACGGGAGCGTTCTTCCATTTTTATATGTTTCGAAGTACTGTTTCAATTCTCAAACATTGCATCCAAAATCATCTTCGCTATCTACGTCGCTGTCTTCCACGCAAAAAATATTTCATTCCTTTGCGATAAGAAACCCTCGTTTACGAAGGGCGTTTAAAGATGCAAAATACATCAAACTTCAAGTTTCACTTTGAAGTTTTAACTTTCGTGGGTCGGATGGATCAACATCTAACAGGAATACTTAACATTTAACATCATAGCAGTCAGTAACAATTCATGAATTGAAGCATCCGGTTTATATAAGTTTATTTGAAGTATAACTAACTGGCACTGATTTTTAACATAATAATTTCGCATACATGCACCACCGTCAACATTACCTTAAGATTATTTGAAATGCGCTCCTTAGCTGTCTCAAAGCGAAAAAAAACTGTCACTGTAATTAACTGCTATGGCAGTAATCTTCCGTCGTTCAGTATCTACCAATCTTCATTATCCACAAGTTGTTGTATTTCTCCTTCTCCATTTTAGTGGTGCGCATTCTATTGAGCATTCCTACCTTCAAATTTCGGGAACCGAGTTTGCAACTGCCAGCTATAGAAATTTCGGTCTGAGAGTAGTGCTTCGTCTTTGTTTGGTAGTTTCAACTTGCAAACCACTGAGTTAACTGTTGGAAGAGAATTTGAAGGAAGTTCTTCATTTTCTATTACATCTTGACTCCTTTGTATTTTTGAAAAACTGAGGACATCTGAAAGCGCTTAAAAATTTCAAGAAAAACGAATCCTTTGCAACGATTTTTGCCGGCACTTGCAGCAGTTAAAAAATGAACCATTCCGCACGTGTTATTTCCTGACGGTCACTTGAGAAACCGGCTAGGCACACAGGTAAAATGCACTAAGCGCATGTCGTGCCCGACCTTCCCGCTACTTCCTCGTCTATTAATTTAATTATGCTGTTGCAGGAATCGATACCCAGGTAAAATTTTCAACCGACCGAATGGTACGGATGTTTATGAAGGAGTGAAGATCGATTACAAAGGGTACGATGTCACAAAGTCGAATTTCCTGGCAATCCTCGAAGGCAACAAAGCGGCCGTAACGGGTGGAAATGGTCGAGTCATTGAAAGCACTCCAGATGATCATATCTTTGTTTATTTTAGCGATCACGGCGGATACGGACTGATTGGATTCCCTTTCGAAATGGTTGGCATTTATCCGGAAAGTTGAATTTCTTCGGATAACTGCGCAAACACTGGCAACGACTGTATAGGAAACAGGAGCTCCCTTTTAGACCATAAACAGAACACCAACGAACGCCATTCGATCAGCTGAACGTGTTCGACCTCTGGCTTCGGATTTAGCGCGCTATGCGAGGATCTCATGTTACTTTCAGGCTTCTATTTTAAAATAAAGAGATGTTCTTCCATATTTATCTTCGATGAATTTTTCAGCAGCCTCTTGCCTCATAACTTCTGTCGTACAAAAGCGAAAATAGCCATCTGCTGGCAAAGTAAAAAGCTATGCCAACCCACATTTCCTGCTTCGATAATGTGCACAAATGGTATCAAAATACACAACTAAACCCCTGCTTATATAAAAAAAGGGTGCGCTTATTAAAAGTCCATTATGATCAGTTATTCAAATAGCACATAAATTCGAGATTCATCTCATCACACCATCGGTAAACGTTAATCATAAAGCGATTGTTATGCCAAAGAAGCTCATTGGAAGCGGCAAAAATGCCGCTATTTCATGAAAGCCTGTAACTAGCGCTGCTGTCACTGAAATGAGAAGCACTGAATGAGATATAGAGGGAAAAAGTATCATGGATTCACCGAAGCAAACAGAAAAAGCGTTTAGCACGAATTATATGACTCCACCGGGAAAAATGAAACAAAATTTGCAAATGAATCCTAATAAATTCACGTTTGCAAGAGCGAAAACATATCGGCACAGATTCTCGCTGAGAAATTCGGAAATATGTTGAAAAAAATTCTCCAAAATCATGACGGTCATGAGCTTTTTATTAAAAAATTGTTTTATTCCTAAAGTATCCCATAATTTTCATTTCAGCTGAGTGTAGTTGATTTGAACAATACACTGATTCGTATGCACCGAGCAAAACGCTTCAGGCAACTTGTCTTCTATTTGGAGGCATGTGAGAGCGGATCGATGTTTGAATCACTTCCCGATAACGTTAACAGTTTGTATCCATTTTTTCCACAGTGGACTTCTTTTCCACATATCTTTTGGATCGCCTTTCCGTATAAACTTTATACGTAATATATCCATTTCAACCTACAACCCCTCAAGCTTGAGAGAGTCAAGGAAATTTGAATAAAAGTTGGTGCAAAAGATGAACTAAATTTAAATATTTTGAAAATTTCTTTTTGACAAGCTTTTGCTTTTCCTTAACATAGTTTGAATTGAGCACAAGTCTTTGTCGAATATATTTGAGAAAAGTTCGACTATTTCTCGGAAAAAGAGAATTTCCGTGATGCCATAATGAAGAAAAAATCTTCACCAACTTAATCAACACTGAAATTGTTCCATTTTTTAAAGGAATTCAGTTTAAAGAATTGCAAAAACTTGCAAAATTCATTTTCAATAATTTCCTAACATCTGAACTGATGTTTCGCATTTCACAGCGACCAGTTTGAGAAAGACAACGATTTCAGTTTATGCGAATACAGCAGCAAATGCTCTGGAGAGCTCCTTCGCGTGCTACTGTGACAATCATATGGGACTCCCGTGTCTAGGAGACGAATTTTCGGTGAATTGGATGGAGGATTCCGATACAGTAAGTCATGTCTGTACCCTTCATGCTACATTCCATGCCCAACATCTTTACCATGAAATGTGTACGAATGCGTTGTATGCGATATGGTTACTCTACCGTCTAGAGTCCTCTCAGAGAAAAATGGGGTCAGTTGAAAATTTTTGCCATCTCGTCGAGGAAAGTCATAAAATTCATTTTCTGATGTGAGATTCAGTATCTGAAGTATTTATATTTGATAAAAACAGTTTCAGAATTTTTGCTCCTGATTCAATTTTTTGACGAAAAACGAACTGTTTTCTGTGGGCACAAAGCATTTATCCATATATCGCATCTCCGAGCTATTCTTATATGAAATCAACGTGAAGCTCGATATCTGTATCGAAATGAGTTCAGCAAAGTCAGAACTCATTCTGAGCCGAAACTGGAGAATTAAACTTCCTCCGCCCAAATGAGTGAAAAGAACAGAGTGATGGCACGATAAGCGTTCTTTGCCAAGGGAATTTCCTCTTCAGAACCGTACTGCAACGGCCTCACGCCTACATGCGTTTGTTTATGTTTGCCTGTCTGCATATCACGTAGTTGCAATTTGCTAACCGTTGCAGCTAGAGTTGAGGAAATTAACAAGTGCGTTGCCTGCCGTAATTTTTCGCCTATACATAAATTACGTTCATTCATCAATCTTACAAGTTGTAGACACGTTATAGCGTCATTTTATAAATAAAGAAGCGAAGTGATTCGCATGCATTTCACGCTGTTTCGATTTTCACTTTCAACTTCTCAAGTTATATGTTCTTTGCATTCGGTTAGGTTAACTGACATGTGAGCACATTGCTTCGGATGTTTTGTTTTTGCTGATAAGTTGACTGAAGTGATTATCAAATGGACGGGATGCAGCAACGCATATTTCGTCAGCTCTTCTGACAGGCACTGTCCTTTTTGAAACAATCGATTCCAACGTTCACTATAAGCAAAAAAAAAACTCTCAGGCTTCAAAAAGCGCTTTCCAAAGCAAAAAATGGCATTCAAAATATATCTTTTCTTCGCATGTCGCAAAATTTTCGAAATTCGAAACATTGTCCGAACTCCGATCTCATTAGCAGCGAACAGTTATTCAAATTCTTAGCAAAGAAATTTTGTACAGGTGAACTGTAAATCTTTCAACATTTTCAACTATCACAGCTCTTCCAAGAAGCAGTGGATGGAGGTGAAGTAGGAATTCCTCTCCGTGGATTGATGGCAATATTTATTTGTCTGATAGGTATAAGTTGATGCCATTTAAGTTTTTTGTCTAGGGAGATGAAAGGTGCTCATTGATGCATCCTTTTATCTGCAACACGTTTTCATGTTGTATTGGAGCAGGAATATCTTCTAAAATATTAATGGCATAATGATATCATAATTGAAGGAGGATCTTCGTTCGGAAACGTTGCGAAGGCAATATGAAATTGTGAGGGATAAAACGCAATTAAGCGACGTTATGCATTACGGCAATTTGAGTATTGCTGATGCAGTTGTTGCCGCATTTCAAGGTTGGAGGCATAGTACACGGCAGATCATCTACGACAATAAGGCAGTTTTTAAAAAAATATATTTGAGTTGTTCACTCAGATCAAAGTTTAACAAGTTATCTTCATTGCTTTACATTTCGGCTATGATGACTGGATTTTTACACCAGTGCTGTGGCAGAAGATCACTGAAGCTAATTTTCTGCCGTCTTGTGAAAGTCTTCTGAAGCTCTACACACATCGAGAGTTCAAGACTTCCATCAGGAGGCTCTTCATTTCACGGACGTCGCGTTTTCTAGAAAGCATTCGACGAAGTGAAATTCCTCAATTAAGTTCCAAAAAATTGCAAGTCACGTCAAACAATAATGGCCACTCCCTAATCACATTTTAGGAGCGGAGCGCATGAAATTCCTTCAAACTCATCTCATATCGAAAAGGAAAATGCTGAGCATGTTTTTCAGCCGTTTATTTTTAGTTTACGGAGAAAACGCTAATTTTTTGAGTAGGTGCAAAGCTCTATCGTTAATCAAGTGAAAATAGTGAACGGGCGAATTCCATTAGATCGTCTCATGTCCAGGAAATGAATTATTTCCATTTTTCGGCGAACATCTATTCACGTCAGTGAATTTTAAAGTCAGTTTTACCTCAGTCATTCTATAGATTCTCATGTTCTCCTCTAAGGAGTTTTTTCTTCACTAAAATCTCCTATTAATATGTTGATTTTAAAGCGCTTTAATCTCTTTCAGGAAGAAATTGTCGATTGCATTTGCAGGAGGTGGATGGAGTAATGTGGCCAGTGCGCGAAATTCCATTGCTTTCATTGGAAAGGGTTCTGGATGCAGAGGTGACGTCTCATGGCAAAGAAGTAATTCAGCGGAAAATACAAAGACTGCTAAAGGTTAATGGCAAAATTTTTCATCCAGTTAGTGTTGCCACTTAATCATCATCATTGTGGACTCATAAGGATTTGCGAATACATCAGTGAACTTCTGCACATAGGGTACTTATATTCTCGTATTCACTACATTTAAAGGCAGTCTCTTAGATCAATTTTAACGCAACCAAAAAATTCTAACAATTTTGCAACTTTTCATCACAGTTACAAGATGGGCGTCCATGAAATATTCTAGTGAGAAATGATTGCAGAAACGCGATTATTTGGATAGCTTTGTGAAGGAGCTGGTTGATGGTCTCGTTCCAAATAGGGTGATTCGAGAACGAATTCTCAGCGATCATCCCGATTTGCTTACTCAGCCGCTTTGCTTCGATACTGTCGTTAAAATGTTCAGTCGAGTATGCTTCGATTTCATCCGTGTAAGATGTTTGTTTTTTCCTTTACTATATGATTTTCACTCCACTTTAGATAGTTCTCTCCAGCTGTTGAAGGAAACGCTGGTCGATAACATGCAAAATTCACAAAGCATTTCATCGATCCTCAAAATTGTCCTTTGTCCGTGAAATCGATCCAGTGTATTGTTGATCAAGCCTGAAAAACTCAATTTGGCTATCTCTAATTACCATTGAACTTCTGAAGATACTTCTTCCATGACGTTTTATTCCGAATAAGTAAATGCAAACTTAAGTTTCTATTCTTCGAGTACCTTTTTCAACATCCATGAAAAAT
The DNA here is from genome assembly GCA_037576465.1 of Parascaris univalens. Lineage (NCBI taxonomy): Eukaryota > Metazoa > Nematoda > Chromadorea > Rhabditida > Ascarididae > Parascaris > Parascaris univalens. The sequence continues at coordinate 4,046,941 of CM075173.1, forward strand.
TCGGTTGCGTTGACGCAAACCGGATATTCATTCAAACAGCTATGTTTCATATATATACTTACCTGGGTGTGCAAGTTGCTAGTCTTATTTAACATGAGCTGTACCATTTTTGAAAGCACTCTCAACTTCATTTAATTGTATATCTCACCATTTGATCGTATCAGTATCCACGTAAACTTATAAAAAGAAATGAGTCGCTCACTTCAAATTTTTTGAATAAATTGGCTTGCCACTCAGTTTGATTTGTTGACATTTTTCGATGAAAGATAAGAGGATTTCAGATTTTTCGATGAAAGATCATTCTAAATAGAGGATTTCAGTGCTTAACGCTAAAAAGTATAAGAATGCTGTTTTCGTAATAATGTAATAAATAATTTTTTAGAATCCATATGCGCTAAAGTTCAGCTACGTATTGGCAAATTTATGCGAGGAACTTATCAATACCACTTTAATAGTGAATCGAATGGTGGATATTTGTGAAGAGGTCGAAATCACCGGAGTACATTAGAGCACAATGAAGAAATCCTAGTAACACCGCCAAGATTTTTGCAGAAATGTCGACAACTAAAGTGCTGTTATTAATCGAGGATGTTTGATTGATCTTTGTGGCGATAAAAAGTAAATTTTATATCTCGTCTACTCAACAGTTCAATAGTTTGAAAGTCACCAGGAAATGCATGGAGGTGATGATTGAAAGGCGCAGCAAATTCGTCGATGAGATTATGTCATCGTTCGCAAACTGTTTTCACGTGCAAATTTTTCTACCGGTTACTTTTTATCTCTTATTAATCGCAGAAAAGTGGGAATTTTTGGAAGAGGCAGAACCCATAAATCAAAACTTCATTTGAATGTGCACCTTCACTTTTAGAGTTTGACGATCTTAAATCCAATTCAGCTAACAAAGAACTTATCACGTCATAACTGGTAGCTTGAACAGAAATGGTATTTGTTGTAAATCATACTTTTGAAATCAATTTCTGCTTCCGAGAATGCAAACGATTATTTCCTAGCTACAAACCATGGTAAATGAAATGAGAGAAGGATGGAGGAAGAAGGGGATGGGACGAATGAAGTACATGTAAGAATGGCAACTAATGAAAATGACTGATGGTAGTCAGTGTCAGGCATTGGTTACAGTGAAGGAATTTTGTCAATGAATAATCCTGTCAGAAATTTTGAAAAATTATAAGCGACGAGAGGTGAAAAACAGCGACGACTGGACATTGCCAAATCGAACATTCATTGCCACACATTTCAAAATCAGGTGTAGAAATTGTTGTGTGGAGGAAAATTCGACGATGGGTCTGAAGGTATTGAAGAGGCTGGCAGATGTCAACGACTCGCAAGCGCTATCCGACCACTGTCGCGATGCGGGGACTTTTGCCTGCTGCCTCTCGGCCCTGAGCCGTGCGTCCCTCATTGTACGACCAGCTGCCTCCGGGCTCCCCCAGTGACACCTTATCGACACCGCGCTTGGTCTGGACGCTCGGTCTCCGTCGCCGAGCACCCAACAGAACTCCTCCTCTCACTCCATCCACCACCGTCTGCCTGCCAGTCACTTGCATCACAGACGCCCGCCACGACGCCCGGCGAGTGCTGTTGAAATTTCCTCTCTTATGTGTGCATTGACATGCAGCGCAATCGCTGAAAATTCGACAGCCTGCTGCTCGAGAGTATTCACAGAACAGCAAACGAGGTGAAAGTTTTTATAGAGAACTTCGACCAATGAATTTCGATTATAAAGAATTTATAGAGAAGATCACATCGTTGTATCTCGAGGGAGGTGACGTTCTGAATTCAGAATGTACGGCATATTTATAGTTTCTTTGGTGGCAATGACGAGTGACTTTCTAGAAAATAGAAAAGGTGAAGTTTCTCTTCTGAATTTTGCACAAGGTTGATGACGCTTCATTGTCTGAATTATTTACGCTGGATTTCATTTCACATAGAATCCAGCAGAAAACAATTCGTTTGATATGAAACTAAAGAGTACTAAGCGATACTGGTATCATAAGCTTTTTGAGGGGGTACTCGGAATAAGAAACCTGGCTGTTTGCAGATGCGAACGTCGGTTGACTGGTCCCTTTGTTTCGAATCACAAGCTTAAAGGTTAAAGATAGCATTAAATTGTTGTGCATTTGTTACTTTGGGTGTTATTTCTCCCGGATGTGCTATTTTCCGAGTTAGCATCTACATGAAGAGTTCCACAAGATTCTCCAGCTAGGTCTGTTTCCGCTCCGCACTTTAGGCCGTTACTGTGCATCTATAGATGACGGTAATATATAGGCGCGTTATTGGTAAGACGAAATCCGATATTGATTCGCGGCTGGTTATGCTGCTCTCTCTCCCCATCTATGATCCCCTGGTTCTGGGGATACTCCGTAATTTTCATGAATGCAAATGTTTGAAATTTTCCGAAGCTGACATATATATAAGGGCGAAAAAGGTGGAAAAACTCACACAGGTAGTCAAGGTGCTGTTGTGCGAAAGTGTCTACAAAAGCGCACCATAACCATATGCAAGCCCGAATATATTCTTTCCTATCTTCCATGATCCCTGCTTGTGTCGACCTGCCTGTTTGAGCTATGGTTTTAGCACAGTGGGCAATGAAGCTGAGTAATGAAATCTTATAACTCATAGTGCAAAGTGAACCAAAGCTGACATTTTACGTCGTGTTCTTATGTCAAATTCACGAACTTTGATGTCAACTGTCATTATTAGAAGTCCCTAAGTGGGCGAATTGGTGAAATGTGAGGATATTGTTTTGTACATTTTTGTTCAACATTTGTTGACAATTATGAAAACCTTTGCTCAGTTGGACAGAACGCAGGACTGCGTGTTGTGCTGGCTTCAGTGACATGGATCTCCACCTCTTGATAATGAACGTGTCGGAGGAGCTGGTGTGATGATATGCAATTTTGCTTTTTCGCCTGCTTGCACCCGCTCAATCCCCTCCTTTCTGTCTTAGCCAGTTCCACAAATTACCAGCAGGTAATGGATATGCAACGTAGTGCATTCATGTATTGCTGAACAGAATCACATGCATGAACTTTCTGTAATACCCGTACCTTACTGTAATCCAGCTGGCTCAAAATGCTTATAGATTCCTTTTCACATTCAGTTACCTATGATTCCTTTTAAGTTTGGTGGATGAAAATAACACACTAGTTCTCGCTGCATTTTACAGCAAATCTGGCAAGTTGTGTGATTCTAGCTGCAGTGCTTCCTGAACTGAAATCGTTTAAAGGGAAGACCGGCATGCACGGATACGTAACAACATATAGCTGCCATAATGCCACCTCAAACAACTTCCCCATAAACCATAGTCCGTAAACCGTCAATCCAAAACAACACATTTTTTTAATAGCCATGAAACTTAGGAAACTGGAGAGTGCAGGAGGAGAGATTGCTTAGAAATATAATCAAGGTTCACAGTATAATAAATGATTAACTCGACCACAAGATTTCAGGGCTGTAAATGGCGAAAAACAGTGACCATTGAATTGAATTGAATACTGAAGAATTGAACATTATTGAATACTAAAATTGAACATTCGTTGCCAAACATGTTACGTTCGAAAATAAGATGTAGAAATTGTTGTTTGGAGGAAAAGTTGACGATAGGTCTGAAGGTATTGAAGAGGCTGGCAGATGTCAACGACTCGCAAGCGCTATCCGACCACTGTCGCGATGCGGGGACTTTTGCCTGCTGCCTCTCGGCCCTGAGCCGTGCGTCCCTCATTGTACGACCAGCTGCCTCCGGGCTCCCCCAGTGACACCTTATCGACACCGCGCTTGGTCTGGACGCTCGGTCTCCGTCGCCGAGCACCCAACAGAACTCCTCCTCTCACTCCATCCACCACCGTCTGCCTGCCAGTCACTTGCATTACAGGCGCCCGCCACGACGCCCGGCAGAAACTGCTCTACATTCTCGGAATGAAGTTGCGCAGCTTTTTACGACCTCTTGGTAGATCACTTTTGGTAAGTTTCGCGAATGCATTGCTTGAATTCTATGGTAATTTCAGCAAAAATGAATGACGTTCCCTAAGCCCTAGACGTGCTCCTTCAAAGGCTCCCTGATGTTCAAATATATAAGAATAATGTGATGGATGACCAAAGAACTGACCGCATTTGGAATTTAACAACGACGAGACTTTATTGAAATCTGAAGAAAACATAAAACTGTGCGTTCAATAACCTCAGCAAAAGAAACAACGAGAGATCTTTGGGGCTTTAATCAAATAAAAATATGGAAAAGTTGAGTTGTGTTACTTTGGATGGATCACAATGATGCATCATGCGGGAATCAAAAGACCTAAGCATAAGGCACTACTGGCTACAATCTCCTCAGAATAAGATGTATTCGACTGTCGAAACTGCTCGTATTTTTCCCGAAATTCAAGATTCAAGTTTGTATGCATGCTAACAATTCTTATTGGCTCATTCGAGAGAGGGGAGCATCTTTTCCACTTTTGCCGGTTGAGAGGTCATAATCACGGTGTGTTGATTTAAGTCTACAGTATCACCTCTAATATTATGGATAACAAACATTACATTAAAATGTTTTTAAAGCACAACAACAAAGCAAAAAATACCATACAGAATTGGTGAAACACGGAAGTGGAATTCGCGATATAAGAGCATTCGCAATGCCGTTCATCGCACCAAATGGTTACATAAATTATTCAAGTTAACAAAAATAAGTGAGAAGACATATTTCAGCTCACTGAAGAGAACGATGCACATTTGAACAAACAAGTATAAACACATGTTGTAATGTATACAGTAAGTAACGCACATTTTAGGTAACCTAAGTGCCTTTACAAATGTTTAGCAGCAGATTTGTTTCATTAGTCGGCTGCTTGTGAAATGATATCCGTTAAGAGGCGCATATATTTTGATCATTTATGGTTGCTTAATTTAAATTTGCTTCATGGAGATTTCTTACACTCAATAAAACAACCGTGAATAATAGAATACATGGCCAGCAGTAAGAGAAGCTGAAGTTCACGTCGAGAATGTAGACGCAGCTCAAGTGTTCTCGAACGGCACAGACGAATAAAAACATCGATATGGGCAGAAATACAATTTACCGTGGCACATTTTGCAAGAAAAAATTTACAGAAATCACTCAAAATTTTAATAACTGACAGCGTTAGAATAAATGCAAATATATTATGAAGAATGGGACTTTATGAAATCAGTATAATTATTCACATACAGTCAGCGAAATCGAGTTGCATTATTTATCGAATCAGAAATTTCGAGAGTTCCCTAATAGTTTTCTTAATAGCCACTGGGGAAGAAGATGAATTCTGCGATATTTCTGCCGTGAAGAACCCTAGAGTTGCTTCACAAAAGCATGCGACGCATAACTTGCATATATATATATATATATATATATATATATATATATATATATATATATATATATATATATCGTGCGGCATTCTCGCAAAAAAAGGACACCAAGTGCACAAAAAAGAACAGTGATCTGTATAGAGGCAGGTAATCATTACAGAGATGTGCTTAAGAAGATAATTATATTAAAGTGAAAGAAAATGTAATTACAATGAGGCATTAATAACAGTAAATATTACACTCATGTGAAAAAACTTCTAAAAAGAATGCAGTGCAATGGGTGAAGATCTAAGCGTTCGTATTTTCCGCAAATAACCAAAAAAATTAGGCATTTTTATAATTGGAGTATACACGATAAGATGAAAGAGAGATGTAGTGAATGATTCGCAGATAATCGGACATCATTAAACTGTATATTATCATGTTTATCAATGATGGTGCCCTAAAATCCCTCGTTTCTTATCGATTTCGATAGTTTTAATAAAGTGCAATTTTTTGCGTCAAAGTTTCTTTTGTAAAAACTATATTCTTAATAGAGGCAATATGAGTAGAGAATAAACAAAAACGCACCAACAATGGCTAAACTTATGAAGCTAAGCTTTAAATTAACTGAGCTATGCTTCGTTAGAATTTTCGAAGCCTCCTCCGGGGTTTCAATCACATCGTCACTTAGCTCAACAACTTCAGCCGTAATATTATATTCGGTGATGTTGCCACCAATTTTTTCTACCAATACAGCCATTTTCTCCTCATCCGATTGCAAAACCTCTTCCGTTAATGGCTGCATTGTTGTCGTTTCATTCGTGTTATCTGATACTTCATATGTCGTTTGAGATTTTGAATTTAATACAGCCCCAAAATTTGCTTCCTCATTCTCTATAGAATTCAGTTCATCTCTTGATGGCGGTTCCACTTGAAACGGAAATTGCACCACAGAAGGTTCAACGTTACCAGCACCAGACACTGCATCTGATTTTAGAGAAAACTTGAAATTTGATACGGTCAGAAAACTGTTTTGCTCACTTTCTGTTGAATTGGGCTCAAGGTTTGTTGCCGAATCCTGTTCGACTGGAAATTCCTCGTTATCCTCACTGGAGACTCTGTATGATTTTGTAGAAGATTTTAAACTTGGTGCGGTCGTAGAACTACTTTCTTCACTTCCTGTAGAACTGCGTTCTGTGCCGGTTGGTGAAACTAGTTCGACTGCAAATCGCACCCTCTGTATCTCCACGTCAGTTGAAAGCGGTGCCCCAGTGCTCCAAATCCGCTGATCCTCTACTATATCGGATTTGCCTCTTACTGAAACTGTCGACAGCAGTTCTTAAATTCGTCAATGAAATTCCATGAATTTCCCAAAAAATTCCTTTAACAGATTGCTACTGAAGATGGAATTATATTCTCCTGTGGTATCATCTTAAATGTGCTATCGCCAACTATACTAAATCGATTTGCGATGATCCCATTACCCACGGATGCTTAATGTCTCAGTATTTTATATCTTATTTGATATCTGTCATATATTTCGCTAGATTTTGAACTACCTCCACACAATCTCTGTCAAGTTCTTGCATCGGTGTTTTCTACGATTAAGCAACAACAGCAACCAGTGAAGACTACAAAGAAGTCTCTAAGGCTGTTGTTTCTACGGTTACCAGTATCAAATATCATCTTGCTACATACGCTTACCTTCGCTTCTTTTGAGCGTAAATTAATAAGCCAAAAAGAGCAAAAATTCAATCAGCACGTTTTTCCTCAACGTTTTCGAAACACGTTCACAGCTGGCACGTTTACTGAGATTATACATTAGGTGTCCAATATTACTGCTGTGGCAAATAAAAATACAGCAACAAATGGATGTTCACAGCAGGAGTTTGTGCGATATTTTATACAGAAAACCAAATATATCCTGCAAAGTGAATAGAACCGTGATCGCATTTGCGCTCAACGGATCAACCAGTTCGGCGTTTCGAGACAAATCGGACTCAGTAGGGGAAAAGGTGTGATCTTCAAAAATAGGGTAGCAAAATTTTATAGGTAGTTCAACGAATATAGAAGAGCGACTAGACATGATTTGCGCATCTACACACAACCAGTGACGCCGACGCGAACCTATAGGACGTAGGTGAAGACCAGTCTGTTGCGATCATCCGTCACTGTTATCAAAACTCTTCTTTCTTTTTCTGTGACTCTTCTTTCTCTTTTTCCCTCGTTCTTCCCTCCTCTCTCTCTCTCTAAAATTCCTAGAATTTTCAGAAGATGATGGTCAATTTCGCACTTACTCTCCCGATTCCTCCCGTCTCAATTTCTGCCCCAACGTCTTCAAACAAATGAAAGGGAATTAACAGCTCTGAAGATTGTCTACACTCCAGTTTTGATAAAGAGTCGAGCTGATGGGGCTGAATCATGAAAATGGCAATGGTGACGGTGCACACTTCATTAATATTTGAACGACACAAACACTCTCGGGTGCAAAAAGCCGAAAACAAAAAAAACTTTAAAAATCGACCATCTGTAGTATCCAGCAGTCCTTCCAGTGATTTCTGTCTTGCTCTTCCAGCGCCCTATTTTTAACTCTTGCTTTTGTTGATGTTTCTGCTCTTATATAACACAGAAACTTTCAGTTAAACTGATCATCCGAGCACCGTGTTGGATGCAAAACGCTTCAGAATTTCATCGAATCATAACTGAACCAATACTGAAACCGGTTTTGAAGAGTCCACAGTTGCAGTGTTCGCCGAACACTAACTGTGGGCTTTCGATTAAATGTTCGCTGCACTTCGGACAGCTTTGTGTGTTCAACCTGAAGCAACTCTATATGCCCGCTAAAATTTGGTTAGTCCCAATAGCAGAGATTCTCGTAATTGGAAGAAAGGAACCTCTTTTTTTTTCAGCATCGCTATGCAGCACCCTGAAAAAACTAGGAGGACAGCGTAGTCATGGCTCTGTGGTCACGTTCGTAAGCCGGAAGGTAGCAAGGCCGCCCGAACTGAGCATGAACAGATCCATGCTTTTCACGACATGGTCAGTCGGGAGCGTTTCTCGAATTTTTTTTTCTTCCATACTATCAAATTAACACCATGCACAAATAATTAATGAAGCGAACGGTTTAAAAGGCGGCAGTAAATAATTACATATGAGGAATAATGTCCTGGTATCTGGAATCAGTCGAATGTCCCAAAAAGCTTCCTGCGAGACTCGCTTTATTTTCCCACCCACCTTGTGTGCGATGCACACGTTTTTTTCAACCTCCGAAAACTTATCTATCGTTTAAATGTTCATGGATCAACGGCATATATATCTCGCTGTTTTACTGATATTCAGTTCAATAAATCTGAGCACTCTATTGCAGCAGGTTATCATATCGAGAAACCGATGCAAACGCTTCAACGTTCAGACTGTACTCGGCTTTTGCAAGGCAAGTTTGCTGATGCTTATGAAGGCGATGCAGTACCTGAGTGTTTTTTTAGGAAAGTGCGACATTTTGCAGAATCGCTACCATCGTTATGCGCTCTCCGACTATTCCCTCCACCCTCACCCTCTCTCCCTTCGATGAGGCAGCTGGTTAGCTCCAACAAAATGAAATAATTCTAGTATTTAGAATCAAATTCCTCGAGGTTATATTGCAGAATAAATGCGAATTCTCACAAATAGTCAAAATTACAAACCGTTTAACGAAATGCACAGGTAGAGAGTAAACGCAACAAATATCCGCATTGTAATAAGTTAACGAGAGATGATGACGTAACGGGCGTCGTAGCTCCCAACCACCACAAGATGCTCGCGTCAACGTGATCGTGTCGGTATTGCTTCACAACCACTCTTGCCTTGAACGCACTGATTTCACGCAACTGACTGATGTGTTGTCGTCAAATTAGCGAAGGTTTTCAGAACGTTCCTCTCTGTTTTTCTTTTCTCATTATATGAGAAATATGGCCACCCGTTTCTGTTTTTACCTCTACTAACTCTTCGATCATCTATCGTTTCTCCTCTCAATTCTTGTAAAACACTTCCGCGATGCACTTAAACATCGCATCATTGCATTTGTAACTTTTTCATATGACAAAAGACCTAAATAGATTTGCACTCCTCTTCTGCTTATCACTGAGCAAAGTGTTCATTTCCACGCCCAAAATTTAGTCATCTTAACATTTTCAATTCATTGATTTAACATCAGACTTGTTTCTATTTCACCTAATGAAATAAGGACAATGAAGGTTCCGTTTAGATTTAAAGAAACAAATGAAAAATCAACCTGTGCATCACAATTTTTACATCTTAAGGTCTTCTACGCGAGAGCAAAAGCGAAGAAAAGAGAACGATCAAACATGAGAACCAACACGCAACTATGCAACGAATTTCGCTGCTATCAAACGAGATTGTCCTCTGCCAGGCTATATCAGCAATCAGTATATGCATTCTCCGTAAGCTTCGTCTTTGAAGTTAAGGCTGATCTCATTCAAATGTAAATATATCCGATCACCGAAATCAAACCTCTTAATACGCTCATTTCCATGAAAGTTAAGCGTTCTGTTAAATTGCAAAAACAACGGGAATTTCCAAAACTCACTTTTGCTCGTCATCATCGAACAGTGAATAACAATCTTCCCTTTTTTCCAAGTAAAACATTAATGGCTATGCAAATCTATGAACTTCGCGGAGGTTCAATGAAAAGCATTGACTCAGCTGATTTTTGCAGTAAGCTGCGGTAAACGGCATTACTATCGCTTCGAATGAAATGAAAGAACACAGTGTGAAAAATATGGAAATGAAAAGGCGTCAAATAGCTGCCAATGAATAACATAGCAAAACGACAACTGACACCTTCGCTTTACTTGTCACATCACTTATTTTGAAAAACAAATGGATACTGGAAGAGTATCGTAATTGTTCGAGAACACCCGAAATGTTTTTCCCCCTAAGATAATACCTAAGTGTGGGTGTCATACTCCCCCGCTAAAGCACCGCCGCCACAGACTTCAATAATGGGATCATTGCATAAGAAAATATTGAAAAATAAACGAAACAGTTCGACCAAGAATGCGAATCAAACAACAGCATAAGCAAAAATGTCACATAAAGGAACAGAACATCAGCTCCCATTGATATGTGAGCAATAAAAACATGAGCAAAAGATGCTAATATGCTAGAAAAATTCCAGCAAAATACATCTAGCCAGAGGCATCAATCGAGCAGTCGAGATACAGTGAATATATAAACAAATCTAGCCAACCAACTTTCATGAGCCTTCAATTACACTTAATGCACTTGATCTATCTCCCCTCTCACGCATTTCGCGACTTTTTTCTAACACTCCTTCTTGAATACCTACCTTCGAAGGCTAGCTGCAATTAAATCCGCCTCCTGACATCTCGTTATACCTCTTTCCCAAGTTTTCTTATTGCCTTCAAATCCTGGATGACACCAAAAACCCAATAGGGCTTCAAATTTCGACTTCTATGGGTCCTAACACGAATAACATCCAACGCTGTCAAATACAGTTAAACACACTTCGACTGCGAAACGCCAGTAGAAAAATACGAGAAAACATAGAAGTTACGAATGTGTCACTAGCATGCTTTATCTGCTTCCGTCATATCATCGAAGTCATAGTCATCCTCCTCCTCCGTTCGTTCAGCGCTTAACGTCGACTGCTGTGTGCTACTGCTTAACGTCACTTCATGTGTTGGAACGGTTTCCCTGAAGGAAATAGAGGTTTTCCAGTCTCAAATAAAAATCCAATATTAAGTGAGCCGATAAAAACCTATATGTTGCGAGAATCTTTCAGTCACATTTGGTGGTCTGACAAATTACTTTCGGAGAAATGTAAGTTCGTCAAGTTACGTGAGACGCATCAACCTTAGCAGTCATCAAACAGAAGGTAAGTTGTGACTGTAGATGTAGTCGAAATGCCCTATTTAACACATCCACACTTTACTACCTTAAATATGAACATGAGTCAAGAACAAAAAATATACTCAAGTCCATCGCTGACAGGAACGCAAATTTTGAGTGCCAAATATGCTTTCCTATATTCTTTGCGAGGATTTCGTAAATACCATTAAAATGAATAAGGTCTCCAAAAGTTCTGAGCTCTAAAAGAAGTATGCATAAATCTGCAATTTCAAGAAGCTACCAATCGCCATCAAAAAAAAACTTCCCCTTGACTTAATATGAATGAACTGCTGGAATGAGAACTTCAATTTACTGAAATAATTCGAGTAATGAATCCACCACTCGCAAACGCACCAATGAAACCATCTCTACCTGAAGGAACAAAAAAGAAACCTGCTCCTAATTCCTTCGTGCACTTGCGTGGATAGCTCGAAATATTGATTTGGATGAGTGATCAAAACACCAAGTGAGTTTTCGGCCATTTTATGCGTGAACTCAAAATACCTTGTACAAGCACGGTCGTACTGAGCCGTCTTTGATAGGTTCACAATCTGAACAATAAAAAATTCCCAAGTTGACGAGAATTGGTCAATTCTAGTTAATCGAAAGGAAGTTAGCAGATAAGATGAGCGATGAAGGATATTAATCACAAGCTGCCCATCGAAGTAGTCTCAAATGACCATTCAATCTATGAATAATGCAAACTTCAAGATGAATTGCAAATTGTAAAAACCCCATAAAATTTTGCAATGCACTGCAAGTACCAATACATTAACTTCAATATTACTGTATGAATATCGGCTGTGTTAAAGTGCAGGAAAAATAAATATTCGGTGGAAATATAACGTCCTGTTGGACACAACATGTTTAGAAAAAAAGTAAGATAAGACCCGTGATGCCCAAAGTAAGTGTGGAATCGACGCCCTGCAGCACTCTACCGAGGTTTTAATGCTCAGTATGTAAACCCCTACAGTTCTGCTTGAGCTGGCAAGGTATTATGTTTATAACCGAGCAAATAAACTACAGTCTTTTTAATAAATGAATTATCTACTTCTAATTAAGTGTGTAAGCAGCTACAACACATCGCATTCTTACATAGTCAATCTCTGATTACATCAGTTTTATTCGGAAATTACTGTCAGTTGCAATTTAATTATTTTCTGAATTTAAAAGATTAATGAACGGCTAAAAACATTCTAAGGTACATACCGTAGCTATGTGCTCCTTCGACAAACCGACTCCTTCTAGCTTCTGCGCCAATACTGTCGGATCACTATGTCTGTATGGACATCCTAGAAACATTCGAATAAAGCGGAAAAAAAATTTGAATTTCGAGTGTGAGTTTATAGAAAAAAATTCATCCTTCTGGTGCTAAACGCGTTGTTAACAGATAAGACGGCCACTCAATACTTATCGATGTAAACTGTCAGATATGTGTTTGTCGCCGATAGGAACTTAAACGAGTAAAGCTTACTAAAATCTTAGTTCAATATATGCTTTAGCTATGCGAGCAACGGACAGATGGTGGTGAAAAGAGCAGATGCGAGAGAGAAGACAGACCGATGACTACTTTGTTGCAAAAACCACTTTCATGAGCAATTTCATCCTACATATTACTCAGACAGCCGCAATAAACCTACGCCTACTATAGTATTTCATGGATTATTTAACGCATCCCTGATCTATGAAGAAAAAAAACGGTATAGCAGAAACCTTCAATGAACTCCGAACGACATCAGTCATTTCAGTCCGACAGACATTGAATCAGTTTGTTACATATTATTTTAATCGACACTTGATTTCAGGTAAGGTTAGATGGAATCCCATTTCCTTTCCTCGCACATAGCCGTGTTCTCATACATTCAATGCAACAAGTATTTGAGTTTACGCTAATCTAGTACTACCTATCACAACCGACTCCGCTGTTTTGTTTAATGACACTATCCGTTTTAATGATTACTCATCATTTTCTTTAATAAAAGATCACCTACCATGGCAATCTTGAGCAGATGGTGCACTACCAAGGATAATCTTCGAGCATGAATACGCTTTATAGTTTACACGACGTCCCTCTTTACCGTAGTTATGACGTATATTATAAGCATACTGCTTATCAAACTACAATCATTCACATCTTATTCAGCGGTTAGACTTAGCAGTTAATGAAAGAAAACAAAGAAAATTACAATCCCCCGACCTGAAGAAAAAGGAGAAGGAAGTTCTGACACAAAATTTCTCAAATCTATATTATTTCCGATATATAAGAACGAACTGCGCTTTCAATGGCAATAAAACAGTGAAGATCGATGATCTTAGTTTCGCCACCTCAACCTCAAATCATCCGTACCCAGCTTTGATCCAACTTTTCTTAGGCGTTACTAGTTGATCTCACAGAACAATCATGCTGCTTCCTACGACTTAAAAAAAGACCTTTAAAATGCAAGAAGAACCAAAATAGAAAAGCAACACTAGACCCGGTCAGCATCAATTTTCTTAGTAAATTCAGCACGCCAGAAAGCGAGTGCATCTTCAAGGGTAAGTCCGATTCCCTTCAAGAAAAGACCATATTGCATTCTTGCACCATGCCTTAGATGATGGTCAGCACACAATCGATGATGAATTTGACGCATGCATAATGGGAACGATTTCGCACACAGCTGAAATTATTCACATAATTTAAAGCTATATTAGAATTGTCAGAGGAATTCATCAAAAAACACATAAATGGGGATTTATTAAAGTGAGCACAGTGCCGACAGCCCTGATGTCGTACAAAAAAGCACTTCTTAGGCAACTGCTAATATTCAATGAATACGTTTTGTAATTAGAGCTTTATCATTTTTGCCTTAGCTTTTCTGACCAGTTAGCTAATCAATTAATTAATCTTCAGTCAATATGCGACTAGTTCGATGACCCAAAAACCAACTACAGTTCTCCCTCCAAAATGAATGAAATATCAATTGCTTCAAAGCTTTAATTCTTCTAAATCGGTACCACGACGTCTTGTTGAAAATGTATATATCGCTGAGACTTTACTCATAAAGGGATATAATCGAAACAATGCAAAACAAACTGAATGGATCATTTCAGGAGTAATGCGCTTTGTTGTATCTTCACCAGCATAATCCTTCCCAACATACGCTTTGTTTGTCAATTTAAGCAAGAGAGGCATTAAGCGATGCTCCTCTTCAATGAATCCAATATATTTACAAGCACGCTGAAACAGTTTTAATCATTCAAATTTAATGACACATCACACTGTGAAAAGATTTACGAAAATCTCAATGCATCGTTAGACAAATATTCTGCACGAGAGCTAAAGTGAAACAAAATGTATGGGTTCATTATTCATGAGAAATCGTATTCTCATTTGTTCGCCTGGCCGATAAATTATAATAATTTGCTCCTCTCCGATTTCGATTTGTGTGACACTGAAATCCGATCACTGAACTTCTCTAAAAACCCTATGCTAAATCTGATGTGTATTTGATCAAACTTTACATCTAACGACGTCAAACTGCTATATATATACTCTGGTGGGGAAACTGTCAAAAACTGTTATACAGCGCTGCCTCAGTGACTCCACTTACTTTGGTGGGAAAACTCCACAATGATTTCGTCTTCACATCCATTCGCCTCTCCTTCTATTGTCAAGTCTACAAACGCTCTAAAAATTCAACCATTTCAGCGCTTCTTCGAACCCATTACGTCCCGCCATCAGCTTCATATCGTCCTATTCAAGAAGCAATCCGTGCAAACTATCAAAATCCTAAATCGCCTGGTAACTGCCCAGCAAGCTGGGATCTGCATACAAAAATAAACTTTCCTCCTATGCATCCGCAGCGACTGCGTCACCGTCAGAAACAAGCTGTCCCTCCCACCTGATAAGCACATGTCGTGTGCAGGCTGCCATCACAATTTCTCTGCAGACAGCAGAGAAACCCTTTGGAAGCTTGCTGCCTCGATATCTGGCGTAGGCTCCCAAGCACAATCGCTTTCTCGTAATTCCACACTCAACGATTTTCCAATCGCTTCTCATTTTCGGAGTGCGTGTTGCTTTCTGCTCTTAGAAAATGCACCTTCTTTCTTTCATATTGACCCTTTTCTATCATACTGAACACATGGTTTGCTTCTGATTTTCCGTTTGCGTCCTATATACTCTTTGTGATAAATCCTTATATCTTTTATCACCTCAGTTTCCATTATAGCCGACTAGTGGCCCCACTCTTGTTCCAATTTGTCGTGGATAGAAGTAATTAATACCTACCTGACATCTTCCTCACAGAGTTAGTAACATCATCCCTTTATTTGCTGAGTAAACTTGTGATGTTTTATTTGAAATTGAAGAGCAATTATAAAAAGAAGCGAGAATGAGCAAACCGCCATTGCTGAAGACATGTTCATACGAAGTTTCGTGCAGACAATGACGACAAGATCATCACGTGAAACATATGCAAAACCAGCGTGCAGAAAAACTCTTCTTCTACGAACTAAATCTAACGCATCCACGAAGGGCACTTTCCATACATCCACACATCGCACCTTTAAAATACTCCTGATATGCTTTGATTATCACTGCAGGGATTAACTCCAAATGAACTTCTAAGCTCACTTATGGTCAGCCCTCTCTGAGAAGCTGCTCCATTGGCCACAAGAGTCGAAACTGAACTACCTACACCTTCCAGTTTCGAAATGGGCAACAACATTACCGATGTGATTGAAGGTATACAATGCCTGAAGAAGGTATGAAGAGCTTCATAAGCTGGATACTCAACACACTGCCCAAAATCAAAGAAGTATAGGAAGCAAAATTAGTGTCGCTGGGTGCACATGAATTAAATTATCGCCAATTTGTGTGTGGCTATGGGACACGACACTGCTGTGGCTGAATCTTTTTGTCACTTAAGAGACGGAACAGAATTCATGAAACCTACACCACTGATCGGTAGAAATATTAAACAGGTTCGATGACTGCGATTCGCGTACCATTTGCGTTGAAACACCATTTGCATTGGCGATTTTTTCAGCGAGCTGATCTTTTTCAACCTGTGTTAATGCTGTCATGTTGAAATGATTTGTGGCCAGAAAACGAGCGATGTTTGCGCGATTCTTTGACTCCTGCAAGGCGTGCATTTAAAAGAAATACACTTTAGGCATAGAAACTTCTGCTATGAATGAAGAATACGAAGGAAAATCTATTCGAAATGAGAATACCGTTGAGAAAATTAGGAAGCCGCATCACTATAGCGAGATGCATCTCTATTTATGAAGTTGAAAAAGAGAAACGACAACTGACCTGATCTTCCCTTTTTCCTTTCAAATTTCAGATAAACAATATTAAACATTGCCTTTTTTGAACATTTAGCTGAAAATGTCTCATCTTAGCAATTTTCATTTAATGCACACATATAAGCAAGTAAAAACGAGAAATAAAACTTACCATATGAAAGCGATATTTGAATAGATCAATTTCCTGTTGAATGAACCATTTCGTCTGTTCAGCTGTCTTACAAAAAGCAAGCCGCAATATGAAATGCGATATTATATCTCGACGTCTCTCGTCGGCAAGTTTATCGGCTGGACATATATTACATGCTATCGGCATAAGCTTCATTAACTCCTATTAAATTGAGCACTTTCAGTGTAAACAGAATGCAAAAGAGAGCAAGTTTCGAAGAAAAGTTCTCTCTATTTATTACGTTCAAATGTGCTGAGATAAAGTGATCAACTGATAAAACATGTCCCATGGGCAGCGATGGATCATAAACCTTTATCGGGCAAATTCTGCGGCTTATCACTGATTCATCCTGTGATACAGTGGTTGACTACATTATTCGAAGGTATGACATATAAGCAACACGTCCGCTTTAAGGGCGGTCCTTTTTTGGAGCGGAGGGGGGAGAGCAGGATGGGCGGGAGAGAGGGGAATTCACCTTGGCCGCCGTTTACCAAAAGGAGTAAATGTTGCTATAAATTAATACAGCATCGAGCACTTGAGATTTGCAAAAACAAAGTAGTGTTACAAGAGTTACGGCTGTTGAGATTTAGGGGACGGGCACATGTGAGTTCAAGCAGTGGGGAGGGGCGGTGGGTGGGGGAGGAGGAAGTGAGGCAAGTTGTAAAAGTCGATCGAGCAGAAACAGTACGCTCCACCTTTGAGAGTGCTTCATTGATTTCTTCGGTATTTCTTGCGAAACGTTCTTTCAATTGCTCCACAACCCGCAGAACTTTCAGACGATTTATTGCCATTTCTTCGAACTCCAAAAGCGAAATCTCGTCCACCGGTGGCTCCAAATACATTTGCAGATTTGTTTCTTGGGAAGTCGCGCTGCCCTTAAATAAACTCAATAATTCAATGTGAACGAAAAAAACAACGAAAAATTGCAATATGGAAACTTTATGCGACTAAAAATGCAAACCTCAAACGATCAGAGGGGATGCATTAAAATATTTCATTTACCAGTTAATAAATTTTTAATTTAATATATTTGAATCATTGCGGTGAATCTGAAAAATGCTCAGCTTATCTCTAAACTTTATTATTGGCTAATACTAATCGTGGCGATGCCGAAGATAATTCTCCCTTTGCTTCTAAACGTCTGCAAACATCATCACCTAAGCTGAATTCAGCTCTTATTGGCATAACGCTTTCTTTAAGTGGCACACTTCGTTGAAGACAACCAGTTTTTGCTGCCCTAAAGTACTGCATTAAAAAGCTTAGAAACCTTTTGCAATGCAATTCGCGCACCACTGATAAATGATTTCCGAACGATTCTCGAGCTCGATTCGAATTGCATCTTGAAATAGGATAAAATCAGCTCCCAAGGCTTGAAATTCTTGACTGCAAGCAAAGGTACAGCTCTAAATGGATCATCTCGTGAAAACCAACGACGCTTTGCATTCACAACGACCGCTCTAAGTGGCAACATACTGCAAGCCGATGAAAGAGTATGCGAAAGGAATATAAGTGATGAAGAAAGGAACAACGAGATGCCGGGAAGGAAATAGCAGGATGAACAAGCGACCCCTCAACATCAACAGAACCGACTAGTTCATGGTGCAACGAGTCGCGAGCAGCCTCGAATACCATCAACGCCGTATTTCCCACACTGAAAGAAGCTTTCCGACTGCGCGTTCACCTCCAGTCTACGACAAACTCTTTAATTATTTGGCTTTGCACGGATTGCTTGCCTATAGAAACGTACTACTCCACCCACAAAACACCAAAGACAACCACTATATGCGAAAGCATAACTATTAATCCACGCAGCGGCGAAATGTTGGTCATTCGCGTTGCTAGAAATTTGAATTCTTCAAATTGGCGCCGTTCCACGCACCGTAGAGAAGTTCCCACGCACATATAACAGCTCCATCGATTTCAAACAAAACTCGAGCCTGGACCACTATCAATAAAGAACGTCTGTAGAGCGCATGATGGCAAATGGAGGGACTGTTGATGGCACACTCCTGATAGTTATACCTAACCGTGAATATATAAATTTGTGTCCCACTGCACCCACATAAGGCGGTGTGATGTTTTGATGCTGCAATGAGTGCCGTTGATTTCCTTTCCATAGCAGATATTAACTGCTAAATCACCTGAAGCAATTGTTAAGAAAGCAAATGTCTCGAACACATTTCCGACTGCTTACTTATTTTATTTCCACCAACGACAGCAACACAACTGCAAAAAAACGATGAAATCAATAAGCGGGCAACTGCAAACAACCCGCTGAGTCTGACGATAAGATCTACTAACTCACTTCCCGTCGGTATCGAATGCTTGCAAAGCCACAAAGCAATACCCTTCTTTCTCAGTCTATTCTCTTCCCTTCCCTTCATACACTACTTTGACTTCCCACTGGGTATCTGAGTAGTATCCTATAATAAACAGGTTCAGAGTTAATTAATGTAGCTATTCCCCTCATTCTCAACGTCTCCATCCCCCCACCCACCATCCCTTACAAAAACCGCCATTTCATTGTCTTATTGTCGGCTTTGCACGTTACAGATGCTTGTCTGCAGTACCATCTCCGCCTTTCCCCTCCATTGGTTCAATGCTGAATCACCCTACTGCACTAATAACCACGGCCGATCTATGAACCCATAAAGCTAAACAGAGGTATGCACAAGTGCAGTTATAAAATACGACGCTAAATGAGAACAACGAATGCAAATGAAATGCAAAACACAACGATACATTCATCCGCTAATATAAGAACCCACTGTAACTCATAAGAAAACACAATCAACGATAAATATAGCTTTCAAAATGCACGGAACTCGAGAAAAACCCATACAAAACGCTTCAAAAACGAAACGAAAAGAACACCAATCATGAACTATTCCCTCTGAAATGCAAAACGTCCATCATGAGCATCGGAAACATCATAGACTCATCGAAAAATCTTCAAGAAAAAGACCTCTCACATAGATTCTTTCACATCCAACTTCCCCTTTCCGTTTTCCAGTAAGCAGTCGATCCCGACATTACAATAATGAAGTGAAATTTTCCTCATAGGCCCACTCCTCGTGCAACAATAAAACACACCAACAAGCATTATTTCCAGTCAATTAGCGAAATATTTGAAAAACATTTCTCAGCTGTAATCAAAACAATACAGAACCTAACTAGACGCTCCTATACTGCCACATCCGATCACATTCGCATTAAATCGGAACGATCCTCATAGTGACAATGACAGCGAAACGATAAATGAGCATAAATCCATCATAAACCACCAATCCCCCATGTACACTTCGCGACATTCTTCTGCATAAAAGTCGAACAGTAATCTAAAGTAATTGAAACAAACACAACATCAATGGATATATAAATATTTCGTAGTAAACGACGCTTTATCTACCAATTCCCCCATAACCTTTTAGCACTCGCGAACAACAAATTAGTCCAGAAATAAATCACTAACATTTATGCAATATGCATCATTGCATTCATGTAATTCCTATCAACAAAACTTAACGAAGCAAATGGGAGAACTTTCATTTATCAAGTCATGTTGTTGCCGTTGAACTTACTGAGGTGCCTTCCACCCAATTGGAACGTTAACTGAGCACTACTTTTTGCGATACAGCCAGGTTGTAGAGGAAACAAAGTACCAAATGCAGGACAACCGGTAACCATTTAAAAAACAACAGAGAGGAAGTCTAACAACGCTGTTTTGCAATATTCATAAATAAACAGGCAACGAACAGCAATAACAGTAACTGCATTTATTTTGGCCTTGCCTCCACATCAGTGATTCTTCGAATCACAACACAGCTATCCGGTGGCGTCGTAGGACTCTCTTTCAATTCGCTCATAGAGGATGCAGCAATTGCCAGTTGTGTGCCAGTCGGATTGAACGAGACGCTCATTATACTTGCTGGGAACCTGAATTTATAAACTCAATCGACAAATCTCAGAGATCGTAAATCAAAAAGGACCTATAAAATTCTGAAACAAATTGAAAGGAATGACAAACATAGCTTTCATTAGGCACCCCAACATTAGGGGAATATTCATTCCAAGTTGTTTCGTCCAATACCAAGTTGTTTCAAACGGATAAGAAACTGTTAGCGTTTTTCGCCCAATTTACGAAAATCCTACCCACTTTCAGATAATCTTAAATATGCACTCGCCCCTCAAATATGAACTCTTTTTAATCACTTTCTACCTGACAAGGAAAGCACTCAGAACAACGTGCGTCTTTAATTTAAGCATAACAAGCCTGGAATCACTCACTTATGAAGTTGGCAAATTCGTTTCCTATTGAACGGATCCCATATGTTCACAAGCGCATCCGAACCTAAAAACGATTCTTTTTTTAAACTTTTCATCTTTTTTTAATTTCTGGGGACGAAAACAATAGTTTATTGCTTAAATGAGTCTGAATATAATAAAATATATGTGAAAAGTGGAAAAATGTGTCAAAGTAGCGGTTGGCTTGACATCTTTATCTGCTGTTCCATTCATCACATCATCCCGATCCTACAAACTATTCGAAGATTATTCGATTTTTTTGTGAACACAAAGAACCAGATACTTTCGAATTAAATATTCAAGGTCTCCATAATTCCACAAAAAATCCTAACCATTTTCAGTTAATCTTAAATATATATTTACTCACAAATACAATCCCCCTTTCGAGCACTTTCTGCTCGACAAAGAAAGCACTCAGAACAATGAGTGCTTAGAACACCGAACTTCATCTTTCAATTCAAACAAAAAAATCCTTTGATTCAAAAAAATTCGAATTCAATTAAAGATCTCACCACCAGTAACGAAGGTGTTATGCACCGGATGGAACGCAAGGCAATTAACCGGATAAATCAACTCGGTGCCCGATTTGTCCTTCTCTCTGTGGCATTTGAATGCATACTTATTCTTCTGTACCTCGGGCGACTGATCGAAATATTCAACAGCAACGCGACCCTCTGTTGACGATACGACGAATGCGTCGCCCGTCGGAAAACATTTGACCGCTCGAGTTTGGTACTAAACTTACGGTAACCAAATTAACACTATTGCAAGGAAAATTGGAGGAAATAATTCATTCTGATACAACGAAGCAGACGAACGCTAAGTCAGTCCAATTCTATCCACGTCTCGCATGTGAACGGTATCCCACCACACAAGGAGGGAGATGAGTGCAGCAAGAATGATAAGCGCATTCCTTTCAAAAACAGTGTGCCTCCGAGAGCAAAAGTGGAAGGGAATTTGCCCAATTAAATGAACCCCGTCTGTTCCAAATCGATCCTCGAGTTTGCTAAAAGTTATATAGTCCTCTCCGCACAAATTGTCAATTAATACATACACCTCCTCCTCGCTATTTACGGAGAAGGCAATGAAGTAGTACCGACGAAGCCAAATGGGCGATTAAATAATCACTACCTTGAGGGGGCTGTCCCGTATTTGTTCGGGTTCGCCCAAATTGCGTACGTCCCAAACAATGATTTTGCGATCTTTTGTGCCGATCACCACACGATTCCCAACCGTATCCATCGCGTACACCTTGTCACCATTGTTGCCGAATCCAGCTGAACCTTTTGTTCTGATATCCCATAACTGCAAACTTGGTTATCAACCAATACCCTCAGCTGACTTCGACAACAGCCCAAAAAGTATCTGATGAAAAGGTAAAACTAGACACCAAATAGATACTATGGAAGGTTGCGGAATAATCAATTACTAATTATCAACGAAATAATCATGTCGCAACATACCAAACTATTGGAATTGAAAGAAAATACACGATTTATTAACGGTTCAAGTTACACAGGGCTTGGCTGGGATGGAATAAATTCACTGAAGATCACTGTACCCTTGGAAAAGCCGACAGTTGCATTCAATATATGCGCTATTCCTACAACTTCTCTGCTACTGACTTCAAAATTAAATTCAGAAACTTCCTGCGCTACTGCTGCTAACTGATAACTTAGCTAATAAAAAATACGAAAGTTAAGAATTCTGAAAATGTTACTCACTTTCACTGTACTGTCCCAACCTCCTGATGCAACTAAATTGTGCTCCTTACAATATTCGATGCATCTCACCGGCGCATCATGACGTCCCATCACGCACTCGGCACCCATCTCCAGATTATAAGACTTCACTAAACAATCTAGACCACCGCTAGCCAATTCATTCTTGCTCTGCAATATTCGCTCGATTCATTCGATACAACAGAAAAATTCTCAATAGAAGGATATAGGCAAAATACGCAGACGCTCCGCTTTTTCTTCACTTCAACATAAATGATGCGATAAAACCGTTGATAAAACAAAACACATCAGGCATTTCAATTAAATATCTCAGCTAAAACTTGAAGCGGACTCTCGAATTTCCAGGTCTCTCCTTGCTCCTTCAAAACAAAGATACGTCATTCATCTGTGCAATTTGCAGAAACTTATCACTATAAACTAATGGTGCAATGGGAGCAATTCATGGAGATTAGCCAGCAAACTTGTTGTATTTGCAAAGACGGCGCTCGAAACCTCAGACATTCGCAACTGAACACTGAAAGAGAAAAACAATTCTGAGGATTTCAGAAGAAGTGGAACGAATGAGGTCGATGTCGCTCAGAAAACCTTATCAATTGCTTCTTTTTAAGCTTGTTTCTGTATATGAAATGAAGACTACAACACCCACCGCTAGAAGTCTGAAAAAGAAGCATAGAAGAGCATCACAAAAGAGATCAAATGCTCTCAGAGCAGAACACCGTAAAACGACAAATCGAGCACCTTTCAAGTGCTTTCTAAATCCCATATTTTATGGCGCATCTCACGTCAACCGGATACGAACTAGACACACGTATATGCTCATTCACTGCTCGACGAATTTTGCAGAATTAATCATTCAGCAAGGAAAAGCAACATTTCCACCGCAAACAAGAATTCACTCTTCAACTTTTTTGTTATTCACAGTCGGTTGTCGAACCGTGTTCACCGACATCTGAAACTGAGGAACTAGGCGAAACCCATTCCCAAATGAGTAGAAACGAACGAATGTAGTTGAATAAGAAACGAAGTACAGCTTAACGTCTGAAAAGCGATATCCCATCAATGGTTTAAACCGTGACAACCCGATGAGCACTTAGTGATGGGCCTGCTTCTTGCGCTTATACAACACGTAACTGACGCTCAAAGAATATAAATGAAGTATGTGTAATAACACTATTCTTTTGCAAACGCGTATCGACAAATAAAGCAGTATGATAGTTTACAGCGATAACTAAGTAATGCGTCGAGCAGAGAACTTGCGCTAGCTTAAATTATAATTCCACTTTCGCTCGATGAACTATGAGCTCGCAAATAAAAATTACTCCACTATTCTATCGAAACACATAATCAACTGAATGAAATGAACGGAATGAATAAATATACATAAATAAATAGGTGTTAAAAGCGATATTAAACCTACAAAGAACGTGAAGGCAAGGACAGCTTTCGTATGTGCATATACGCGTCGCTCCACACCGACGACGGGCGTAGTTGGGAAATGATAGATGCGCACCGTGCCTGCCCAACTCGATACGGCCAATAGTTGTGATGCCTCATCCGGACCGTACTGCAAGAAGCCTTCTTTAGCATATTTACGAAAGCGGATTCCTCTAGAAACCACCGGGGAAAGTCGTGTGCCACACCAAAGAGTGCTCGCCACATCCCCAACCAAACATTTTGCTGCAGATGGGAATTCCTTTTATGCTGTCGCTTAATCCATATGTGTATGAAAAAAGATAAATTAAATGAAGTCTCGAGGTTTTATTTCAAATTTTGTGCAAAGAATATAACTCAACGGGTCCAGTGCTCATTTGCTGAAATCAAAGACAAATGAAGTATGAGAATGTGAATGAGAATATCACTGTGCTTGAAGTGCAATTAATATTTTGCGAAATTTAAAGTCCCTCTCTGTTCACATCATTATTTCCGTTTCAACTAATGGTCACAGGGAGAGATGAAGTAGATGAAGGAAGAATGGAATGAAAAGGAATATACCTGCACTTTGGATATCTGAGTTCCTGGCGGATGTGGCAGAGTGCCTTCAGTCGAACCGGCCGCAAAATGGAACATATCGTCTTCTGTCGGAAACTGCGAGATTTTCTTTGCGTTCGTTACGACCCTTCAATGCAGAGCAAATAAACAACACTGGGCGAGAGGTGGTTGCAAAAACATCTGCATCCCGAAAGACAACGTGAGGTATGCCTCGGCTATGCATGCGAGATGGCAAACCGGCCACGTCGAAGGTCAAGGCGTGATCACGACTAAGCACTGAAACTTTGTGAAGCCAATTCCAAGAGGCATGAGATTTGATTCAGGGAGCCATTCGCCTGCCCACAGCCCTAATTCGGCAAACATCATCGCCCCGATCAATAGCCTACTTTTGAAAGTCGAGCCATTCCGCCCAGGATTCCCTGGTACTGCCAAAATTCCCTTTCCACCTCTCTATCTGTTCAGAAAATAACCAAATCAGTTCGCTTCGAAACACAGTTGCTGTCAACAAAAATCAACACTCACGCACACACGCAGCTAACGTCACCGTCACCCAACAGGCCGACGAAAACATCACCAACATAACTGAACACATAGCAGCAAACGCATCACAGCGAGAACTAAGCACTCATTCGCACACATCCCACCACCGCTACTCAAAGCCCTCACTAGCCGCCACTTTGCTCATCTGCACTCCAAATCAGACCTCACCATCACCTTTGAGCAGACGACATTCGCGCCACTTTTCCATGAGGAACATCGCAATCCCCTAATCGTCTAGCACGAATCTAGCGTTGCCAATGAAAGCACTACAATTGGCGCCAAATGCGACGGGTAATGCTCGCAACGAGCTACTGTACTACCGCGTCGTTCAAATAAACTGTCCGAGACAATAGTCAGTACTTGCAACGTTAATGCGTGACTGCGCCGGATTGCTAATGTCAAGCTCGGGCCAATGTAACAAAGGTGTTCAGTCCAGAAATTCCCGAACTGTGCTGTGGCATTAGTTTCGTGCCATCAACACTCGAGACCTCATGTGTGCTTGTGCGAACGAGAAAGGAAATAAATGAAAAAGTTTCTAGGAGGGAGCTGGCACAATACGCGCTTTTACGCTCCATTCCAGCAACTTAGCATACTCCATAAGTCAACATTTATTATCAGAATATGCACTGGAATGCATTCATATTCTTCGAATTAGACATCTCGTGTAAGTAATGGTTTGCAAACGATTTATTTTACATGTTTTCTGAAGTTCGCTTCGCAAAGCTCATCATCTGCATCTGCGTGTGTGTGTGTGAGTGTCTGCTCACCTCTTTGTTCGGTCAAGAATGCATAAAGCTATAGTTACGAAGAAGCTATAGGCCCCAAAAAAACTGAAGAAACCTTTTACGTTCATTTTATAAGGGTCGGGTTTTCAGGTTGCATCGGCTGGATCACTGAAATGCGAAGTCTTTTTTACGAGTGATCAGATGAGGATTAGTGAAATTATGAAAGCGTTATTCGGCATAAATAATTCGCTACTAGGACATTTGTGAGAGGTGACTGCCTAGGTGAGAGGCATGCAGATGATCCCAATACGTCAGCCCCTATGACGTGCTTTCCCAACTATTTTGTGGTCGCGATAATGTAAGAGGAAATCAGACTGGCTGCAAATATAAATCAGACTGGCTGCAAATATTACTTAGAGACTGCAACACTTTTTCAAGCTCACAACTCAGCTCGAAAGTGGTATAAGCTGTAACGGTATGGCAGGCCTTATATGCATCAAATCTCGTAACTTCAACTTCAGCGGTTCTTAAGTTGAAGCATAGGCATGGCCTAGCGGTAATGTTTCACTGACGATGAAGAACGTAAACGTAGCCTATCTATTTAATTCGGCTCATATATGCCATCTACTTCGATGGGGCGTAGGTCGTCTACTGCACTGCTCGTACGACCTATAAAGGTTTTTGGATGTTATTTGGCACCGGCCTGTAGCGTATCGAGCGTATACATGTAAATACGGTGGCAATATGTCGCGGACATGCAGTCCTGTAAGGAAATTTTCAGCAAACAAAGTCACATGTCGAGTGCGGGTGTCGGTGACATTATTAGTTCTGTCGATGGACGATAGATGTATTCGATTAATTGATCGTGAACGGAGCGAACAATGACTGAGCGAACAATTCCGCTTATGGCATCATCATACAGATTCACGTCATTGCAATGCAATAAACGGGAAAGAAAAAAGAGTGCACACCGATAGACAACGACCGTTTTCTAACAAAAGCAACGAACAACAAAGGCCATTTACGTCATTCTCATATTTAACCTTAGTCTTGATGTTGCAGAATGAATTTCTTCTCATGCCTTTTTTATCATCGGAGATATTTCAGTGTGCGCTATCGCAGATATCAGCATGCCGCTCCTGTGTCGAAGGTAATTTTTTGCCGAAATCACCTCTCCATTAGTGCCCATGTTTAATAGAAATCTATCGAAAATGCGCTTCCTTCCTGTTTAATTTTAATTTATAGACGTAATTCTGTTCGGATCTTTGTTCGGTACTTTCAAACCACCAGTTATGAAACTCATACAGGGAAGTTTTTTGTTTATGATTTATAGTCAGTAAGTTGTTCCTGGAGATGGCATTCCGTAGCGATCGAATAGCAGTTTCCTTGTAAATTTTGGGAATGTGGAAGTTTATTTCTGAGATTTGTGCCCTCCAGTTTTGTCGTACCGCTCATGCCAACGTTTCGGCAATTGTTGTTCTTGTTCCCTTAATGGTGAGTGTTTATGTCATTGCTTGGAATGATAGATGAAAATATAAAAAGATTGCAATTACACTTTCCCTATCCACTCTCTAATGACCTTAAAGCAAGTCAACTTTAAACAATTTTAAGTAACTTAAGTGATATTTCCATAAAAATGCAACTGCACGATGGCTACATTCTATGTCAGTGTGAAGAGAGCATAAGTTGACTCGAACTTCGAAGAACGAAACTTTCTTCGAGCGCAAACCGCAAACACCTACACACTGTGCACCAAAATATATTGGATAAAGCACAAAGCTTCGTACTCCACTTCATCTATTTATTCGTTTTATAAAAATCTCTTTCTTCTTATATTCAAATGAATATAAATTTAGCACTGGTTGAATGCAATGAGCAAAATCAGATAACATTTTCCTGAAGACTCCAGCAATTTTAAGCGACTCCTTTCTGCTCTGAAAACTGAAAGACCTTCATTGTTTAGCACCTCAAGACTACTTTAAATCTGGTGCACTGCGACAACTAAGAACGACATCAATTTTCTTTTATTTTGTTTCTTTCTCCTCTCCCCTTCCTCTCCTTTGCCCATATTCCACCCCTTTCGTTACTGAATGGGAGGCACCACTATTCATTTCAATTTTTGGGAACAGCATAGCAAGAGAGTCCTGTCTTTTCTTGTTATACGTAACAGAATGTTGCTTTGAAACGAGAGCGGAGAAGAGTGAGATGGAACTGGTTGTTATGAATCCTCAGAGCGGGTCCGAATGAGACAATGAAACATTGGAAGGATGTTGACTGCACATTACCACTTCATTCATGAAGGAACGAATATATGACATCCAAAATGCTCGAAAAAGAGCGTCGAGATTATCGGAAGAATTTGAATCCGAAACAGTCTATCATAAATGTTGATAAGTACCGAACAGAAAAGTTATTTTGAATTTATCACCGTCGATACCATTAAGCAATCGCATTTCACTGAAGTGTTTTGAGTCACGCAACGATTGTCATTCTTTATTTTTCACATTTAATCGACAATAACTGATCATAGACATATATAGGAGATCCATGTACTTTGATATAGGCAATTAATAAATACATAACGTCATATGCGCCTATGCAACCTTCGTGTTTCCTACTTCGCTTTCGAAGAATGATTGCAAATATTTGAATGTGTACAAACGATAAAGAGACTTGTATATTTTTAAAAAACCGATTCCGATCCTCTCCATCTCCCTTGTCCATCCCTTCCCAAAGGTTTTGTTCCTTCACTCTATGGACGACTTTTTTCTACCGCACTCATAAACAGTCTTTAGAAGTGTTCAAAACAGAAAATTTTTATGTAGTCAGGCCACTGAAAATTGCACGTTGAATGCCGTAGAATCTATATTTTTAGAACGACGAAAGCGCATAGATCACTTCTCAAATCGACACAAATCGAAAATCCGCTGCAAAAGATCGCGCCATCAAAACATTACAATGTGAGGACCAGCTTTTTGCCCAACAACTTCCAGTTCCAGAATTCAGTACAATTAAGCTCCACAAATGATAACGTGTATTAGTAAATAGAACTCACTGAAAGGTCAATTATTCTTATCATTTGCAGTCGAAATTACTGACTCCAAATTCCATGCTGCACTTCTTTTCGTAGAGATTGGGGTATTTAATTACAGCAACCTCAAAAGTTTTTATTGTTGATAATCCAGACAGAACTAGAATAAATACGCTCTAATCCAAATCATTTTGATGAGATATTTCCACTTTCATTCATAAAATTTGTTAGCAGCTTTCTTACTGACAGCCTTATAACTCACCACTTCAGTGCATTTCGATAGACAATAATGGCTGCAAAGACTCTTTGATTACATCATTTTGCGAACGCTGAAGAACTGAATCTAAAATTAAACTCGAAAATTTGAGGTACTCGAAACTATGAATAACGAATTACTTTTAACACAAATAACTGCTTTCTTCAATTACTGATGAGGTAGAAAAAAGCAAGTTTTGCAGCCATTCACATAAACAGAAGCTACCCGTTGAAGAAATTTCGTTCAGCGCCATCACCCATGTATTGCTATCATATTCCTGCAGTTCACGGTAAAATAAACAAATACACCAATTTTTAACATGATGCAAAAATTATTCAGGATCATATTATATTCAATGGAGTTTTTCAGAGAATATGCTAATAACAACACAATGAAAACATGAGATTTTCGGACGATTCGAGAGAATCGAATTGAGTTATATTCGTCTAAAATAGACAATTCACGTGAATGTAAATAGACACCTTTGCTCTTTACAAAGCGAACTTCAGTAGACACATAAAACCAGCCGAGATGAGACCTGAAATGTAAGACATCTTTGAGCAAATTAAAAAAGACATTCACTGAATTGCTGAAGGTAGTTAAATCCACCGATAAGATATGAACACTGCCATTTAGGTTCTGCAATTAAAAATAATATATTTAAGCATCAAATGTGTGCGTACTCTATAAATCATATGCATTTGTCTCATAAAAGCCTACGCAATGTGATAAAGTGCTTACCGGAAACCGGAAGAGTGACGAGCCAAGAAAGTGCGACGTTACGAAATATTTTCCAGTCAATGCCTTCACCGGATTTTATCGAGCCGACTGCCACGACACTGCCAACCTGATAATGATTTTATTGAGGAAAATCGATCTCATTCGATAAATATTGCAGCAAATAAAAAAGGAAAACAAAATATTCAGTGCATATTTGCAAACGAAGTGAAATCTTTTTTGTTCGAAAGAAATTGATTAACGTTGGGAGCTCCGGTTCCTAAAGAAAGTACAAGTGTTTTGTTCCGCCATTATAACCGATGCTTATCTCAGCTCAGTATTAAAACACTCGCCCCTTAGCACAAGATTTTATTCACTTACTGTACAACATGAATTTTGTATCATGTGATTTCGGATGAGCGGAAGTCACACTATATTATCAAATATTGTTACTTCATCTTAGCTCGTTCGTAAATTCTATTGGCATTTTCGTTTTACAGTAACTTTTATTGGTGATTCACATATTGGCATTATATAGAGATGGTGGCACTAAACAAACGAGTAATCGATGCAAAAAGTCACCAATGAATGCGTCGTACTGATCGGAAGGCCCACTTTACTTGCAAGAAGCGCTGTTACAGCGGCGCCAAACTCGATTGTGAAACCACTGAAATAATATGTGAAGTTCACGAAATTTTAATGCTAATCTGACAATATTTGTATGCAATTCTTCATCGTAAATTTAAAGTGGCGATGCCATAAAATATTTCATGCTATTGAAATGCATGAAAAATGCATAGGAATGTGATCCCATAAATGTCATTTCCATTTGCTATTCAGTTATCGATTGATGAAATACTGAAATAAAACTCCGCCTGTTCCTTACGATTCCCCCTTGACTTAGAATTTCCAAAAATTGAATTTTTGTTGCGAAACTGAAACTTGGATTAAAATTATTTACGAGCAGCACTGAAGTTATCGTCCACTAATGACAAGGTGCGAAACTTTGAATGAGAAACTTCAATGCAATACCTAGCTGGATTAATTTCCGACATATTTGTACCGATCGTTCGAATAACTTTCTTGCCAAGACAAACAAGGCCCACACAAATTGCAAATACACCAAAAAGGAGCACATAAATGGGTGTTTCGCCTTTCTGCTCGACGTCCATTTGAGTGTATATGAAGAAAAGTGATGTTAAAGGAGCGATCGCGTTACTGAAATTTGGTCATTTATCAGCGAAGATATTTTTGAATTCATTACGCAAGTTTTGTGTTTTTTTGCTAATTCGGCACATGCAACTTGAGGCTGAAAGTTGGCTAAACAACTATATAATTTATCTGAAATTTCAGTGAAAATTCAAAAGCTCTTCTCGAAGACTTCTCATATATAGTGCAGGAAAATTTCGTGCATGATGCACTTCTTCGAAATTCAATAATCGACGTGCAGCCGTCGTGATGGAGGATATCGAGTTTGCGTTGTCTTAGAAACTTTCCAGTACCTAATGTTAGTGTCTCATTTATGCTCACTGCAGAAACTAACGTCCTTAAATAAATATAATCGCACCTCACATCGTTTGCTCCGTGTGCAAATCCAGCGAAGCAAGCCGTTAATATTTGAATTGAACTGAAGATTTTCATGGTTTTTGGGTCTTCTTTAAGCTCACGTTGTGGTAGCAGCCATTTGAAGAAGGCTTTAATCGCTGAAAAAATTTCCATCTTATTTAAAAACGGAAATTCTAAAGGAATTCCCCATCTAGAATAGAAAGAATTATGTTGGAATTTTTTAAAAACTGAGGCTAAAGATTTCAAGTTGAAGAGAATCGTTTCGCATAAGAATATGCTCGTCCGAATTTGGATCACTCAAGAATGTCAAAGTCTCCCTACAAAGAAATGCGCATGAACTCACAGCCAAATGTGGTCGGTGCTTGTGTGGACTGCAGTGTCTTCACACTCGTACGACTGCTGACACTCGAAGAACTGCTAGACGACGTCGTCCATATTTGTCGCTTCTCTGAAATTGTCGCACAACTTATATTTTCGACGAAATTCCCTCAGACATCATAACGGATAATCTTAGAGAATAATTTTTGCAAAGATTTCCCAAAAATTTTTTTCCAACATTGATTAGGAACTTAACTGTGCAAATTCAGCACTTTGAAGCGAATGCGATGCTCAGCGAAGCTGATTGCTGATGAACGGGAAGAGGAATGAAACATACTTTCACAAATGACGACACTCTTCATTATATCTTCATTCCCCGCGACTGACACATAGGAAAGATCATCGTCACAGTTAGCATCGAAATTATCGAATGCCGTTCGGGGCTTATCAACGACACTCTCTGAAAAAACTAAGTGCATATGATTACAATCTTCACGCTCTTGCATTCTGCACTAAAATTTGTCCTTAGTTGTGAAAATTTTTGGGTCTGAAATTTGCAAACTTCCAACAGATATGTGAACAAATGATTTTCGTACTGAATCTAAAAGTTCCACTGACGTACGCTTATTCATAACTCACTTTGAATCCAAGCTTTCAGGCGCGGCACCATAACGAAGTGGATGAGAATAGAGCAAATGGTCGCAAGTCCAAAACTGAAGCAAAGACAAATCCACAACGGCAACTTAGACAGGTGCAGCACTGAAAATGTGGATCTATAAATGACGAAATATTTAACGTTCAGTTTACTTAGATGGTTTTTTGACAGCATAACTATAGGCAATCAATTCAAAAAAACGCAAAATGTTGCCCAACAGAGAAATTAAAAATCTTGAGGCATTTTCTTTATGTTTCCTTTATGTTTATTGCGACTGACGATTTATTCTGTTTAAAACCAAGGCAAAATAAAAATAAAATTACACAGATTTGTGGACTTTCTTACATTTCGATCCTTGAAAGCTGACAACAAACGCGTTGAATGCAATACAAAACCAATAGAAGATCGGAAGAACACGAAATCCACATTTGAATGGATTATTCTGCAATTGAATTGTGATTTCTTACTGCTCTATTGAAAACTACCTCTCACTTCAAAAAAAACTTAAGGAAAGCTTATACTACTTCATTATCTTAGCTCATATTTTTCTATGAACAAGCTGATGCATTGCTTCAATTGTACCTCAGATCTTAGACTTAGAGAAACGTTTCGATGTTTTATTCACTCCGTTCGTTTTGTTGATGACGACTGCTGTCGCCCTCTAATACATTTTCACTCTTTCCTCTTATTCACATGCTCACTCTTTCCTACTTCCTCTTACTTAACCTCATCTTTTATGACGCCAACTATACCTTCTTGACTATTAGAATGCTTGTCGCTCGAAACACTCCACATAAACGTTCTTCAATCCTTGATGCCTAGCAAAATGCAGAAATGTTGGAAACACCTTGAATAAGATCGAAAGAAATAATGTGCAAAAGCC
The DNA here is from genome assembly GCA_037576465.1 of Parascaris univalens. Taxonomy (NCBI): domain Eukaryota; kingdom Metazoa; phylum Nematoda; class Chromadorea; order Rhabditida; family Ascarididae; genus Parascaris; species Parascaris univalens. The sequence continues at coordinate 4,080,379 of CM075173.1, forward strand.
ATTATCATCAGCCAGATGCAAGGAACTGAACCAACGAATTAGATGTAGATAAAAGTATAAAACATACTCGGCGCAAGACGGAAAAATCGACGATCATGAACATCAATGAGGAGACGATACCAGACAGAACAGGTGAGATGAACCATGATCCAACTAAAAAAGGAATGTCATTTTCGCACCTCTTATTGATACTTGTAAAAGAATCACAATGACGCTTTTATGAGATGAGTATATCCTATCGTTGGCAAAGCAAAAGAGTTTGGAAACAAAAAAAAGCTGAAAAATTGAAAATAAACGATGCCCGTTGCTTTCCTGCCGAAAGTTCCTGCGTAAAAAATTTTCCTTGCCATTTCCTTGCAAAATTTCGATACCGTTAAATTCATTGAAGTGATTATTTATTTCATCGAAACATTCGGTAGTGTGTTTGAATGCAACGTTTATACGCCAGAGACTGACCAATAGCCGCGATTTCATTCCAATGAATGCCAAATGCGCCACGCGTGACCAAGCCAAATCCAACTGTTGCTCCCGTAATACTATGAGTTGTCGAGACTGGAAGATGCGCAAAAGTGGCTAATATCAGCCAAGCTGAGCAACCTAAATCGGCGAATCGAACTTCTTTTTGCAAAATGCTTTAAAGAAATCACAGATTTTCTGGTTTATGTAACTGTTCACTCTTAAAATTTCGTAGAGGCAAATCTCTCTCCGTGGGTATTAATCTTCCTGCAAGAAAGTAGTCAAGAATTTGATTTAAACTACGTCAACATTGTGATAATTTGCTTCGAGAAAAAAGGTCAAAGGTCGTTGGAAATTTTGAATTTCTGAAAAAAAGTCCTTGGCAAAATCCATTTAAATTCAAAGGAACCTGAAATTACTGCCAACCTCCAAGAATGGCCACTTGTCCAACTAATAATTCTTTTGGTTCGCTTTTATATAGCGCTACCTCGAGAACATTCTTACGCATAGTGTCCGTTACATTATAACCTGAAATGGGATTCTGTAATTAAGAAATTGTCCCAATGAATGGTTGAGTAATAGAAAGTAGTCAATAAACTTTGGAAGGCAATCAATTACTAATCAATCAAACTCAGATGTCTTGCGAAAAATAAGATAATCAATTTGAGAAGAATCAATTTTGAAAAGTACATGAGCAATAATTCAAAAATTTCTTTGAAAGGAGGAACGGTTTGCCTAATAATTAAGAAACTGTCAAGAGTGGTCGTTTTTTTTCTTCGCTTCAATGATCGCATCCCGCAACGAAATGACACAATTCTGTCGTAAACTTAGGAGAAGCCATACTCGATGGATGAATAAATTAACTAATAAAAAGAATGAATGAATAAGCAAATGAATGAACAAATAAATGTCAGCAACACATACCGACTAGCAATGCTCCAAGTGTTTCAAAAATCGTCGCCAGAATATAGGCTCGTTTAAGCGTAAGAACACCACTGCCCACCGAAGTACCAAAAGCATTTGCTACATCATTGGCCCCCATACCAAAGCCAAGCAAGAATGCCAGCACTATTCCAACAATCAATGCCCACAGAAATTCACTCTAAAAGAGCAAACAGTCTCATAAAGTTGGTTCAATTTTTCCATAGTTTAAAATTTCAATTATTTTTGCGACGTTCAGTTAATAAACCTTTGAAAACTCCCTAATGAAAATCCCCGCATTCGATTTCAGATTATTCCCTCAGTGAGCAAAACGACGTGGAACGGAATGAAATTCGACCATGAACTAGATAATTTCAATTCTATTTCTTGTTCTTAGTGTCCAAATTTGCATTAATCATTCTTCAAAGCATACTCTAAATTCGCTGAGTGTTATTTCGGTGGTGAATGTGATAGCCGATATCGTCGTTGAAATTACATCCATGGCTATTGGCTGAGACTCCAAAGAGGTCTTCAAGTGACAATCCTGAAAAAGGATGAATTTTCAGGTGTCCATAAAGAGTAGGCTTCAGTTTTTAGTAAGAGATTGACGATAACCTGATCAACGCATTCGCTTTCATTATGCAACCAAATGCGTCCATCAGTCCCTCGAGTATAAGAGTTAAGCAATGCGTACCATATGTTTTCTATTTAACTCTTTTGCCAAAATTTTTCCTCACGCACAGTCAGAAGTGTTACATCCATATGTAGTCTACAACCAGAACCACTGCCACTATATCAACTGGGTAACGGCATCTGCAAGAGAATGGCAATCGGGCACAATTCAAATCCTCACCTAATGTACATACTTTCGGTGTCTGATCGTTTGGTATGGGATTCTGAACAGCATTCGACGAGAACGCACATCAGATGATCAGAACGAGTGATTTCGTCGTGGGTAATCGAATGAATCAAAAAGAGATCTAATCGAACGGGACGCCGGAAAACAGGAAGTAGTTCCATGGGATCAAGATTCTCATTTGAAAGTATGTTCCAAACGTCGACAACTTTTTTGCACTAAGTTTGTCACCGATGAGAGATGCCACATAAGTGGAAAGGCTAGAAATGCTCACAAAATGTTGAAGAGGCTGATTTCGATGACTCATAGCGAATGTTACTAGCAACCAACTAGCGAAATGATAAACCTTTGTCGTAAATCCGCTTAGTTAGAAAGCCTTTGTAATACAGGACAGTAAAGCCGCCAAGGTCGTCGACTGCTGTTGTTTGGTTTATGCCACTATCATTTATATTTGTGACTCACACCTCATTATGGCCTCAAATGTAGTTATTATTGATCGGAAAATGTATCCAGTTTTTCGTGTGCTCTTTCCGCTGGAATTCACAATGAGGTCTGAAACCGTAATGAAACAGTTAAGAGGAATGAACAAGCGAAATGGACTGTCAAAGAAACCTCCCAGTTTTCCTAGTGCGTCGCCCTTCGTTCCATCCTTTTATACGCCACTTCTCGTTCAACAGCACCGCCCTCTCGCATTTTTAATAGACTACATTCTTGCTTATCAAGGCGATTTTTTTCACATTCACATGCAAGAAACAGTGCGATGAAGCGATAGACCGTCGTCTTTTTTTATCGATACGGTATTCTTGTAAAGAATCAAGGTTCCTGAACAGAAACTAGAATGAACAGAGACAGAAACCATGGCACTCCATATTTAATCAATGCAACAAGATAGGAAAATAAAGATTTTAAACACCGTTTATGCATGAAAATTCAACGGCAATTGCATAGACAAATTGTTTGCAATGAGGGAATGGGATATCCAGATTTGGCTTCGAAGACTGTGACAGTAGTTTTGCATTTATTCAAAAACTACGTTTATCAAGTCAAAATACAACTCACTGACCAGTTAGTGCGTCTGAGTAAAATGAAATCAACGCAGAACTTTCTGAGTTGAGATGTATATGTATATACTCAATTTTAAGCATTGAAATCTGCTATTATTAAAATTATCATAGTATGAAGAGAAAAATAATAAATACACACGACGAACGGAGTGAATCCGTACTGCACGTTTTAAAATCTCCTTCCCCTTTCCTTCCCCTTGTCACCTACCTCATCACGCATACTCACGAAAATTCTCACCATCCTTCGCTTATCCTACCCTCACATAAAAATTAACCTTTTTTCCTCTTCTAAACACCAACGAACTTTCCCAGTAAGACAAAAGAAATCACAAGGTCACCTCCATATTAGCTTAAAACGATGTAAATGACTGAATTTAGAAAAAAAAAGTTCTGATTGGATCGCTTTTTCGGAGGATTTTTCGTTATTTTTTTGCTGATTCATCGACTCATCGATTCAGTTGAAAAGTTCGATTTTAGACTCCAATTTTAGATTCTTTTATGAGAACAGAATTTTGTTTAACTTATCATCGAAGGAAACGACATCAACGAAAAGAATTCATTTTGTATTTCCTTCAAAAATTCGAAATAAAATCACAGGGCAGTTTTATAGTCATCTGCTGATTGCAGTCATTTATTGCCGGATTCTCTTGTCTTCGCGTTTACTCTCAATTACTGATGGTCATTCAATCCTAACATTTCTGCGACTCTAATGTTTTTTCTTGCTAATAACTAAAATCTAAATACATTCCCTCATTCCCCTCCTAAGGAAAACGTTAATGGATACTCTCTCCCTTCTCTTCGCACTCTTTCAACTTTTTCGTCAGCACAGATAGAAGTCACACTGAAATGCCTAAAAAGGGAATCTGAAATAAGGACAAGTGTTCAAAACGTATGTTTATCTTGATCGCTGATATTATATAATATCTTATAATTATATTCACGTTTTAGACGACTTTTAAGCGTCTTCTTTCCGTTGTGAGGTGAGAGGAACGAAAAGAGCATAGAATGATAGAGAACGAGGGACTGGATGGACGGAGCACTGTGAAAAGCTTTGAAATGATTGATAAAGCATATGGTGGAATAAATGATATTCTCACTTTTAGACCCATAATAAATAAAAGTTAGATTTTATTTTTACTTGCTATCTGATTTTGATGAGTCGCGACTATTATTGGCCACTCGCAACATGTTCTTGCAATGATAAGCACACTTTGAAATATGGCTGCATGTCGCGGACATTGGTCATCAGTTGGGAGGGGCATCATCGATTGGATGCTTACGCGCAGCAAGAATTTGTAACCGCAAGTAAAGAGTAGAAGGCAAGAAAAAACGACGACATGACTATTCAATCCAAAGCGACAGTTTAACACCCTCAAGTTTATTTGCAGTGTATGTAAACTCCCATCCAGCTCCATCGACTGATAGAGGCTCAGTTGTGAAGCTGAAGCTTCTGAGGTTTAAGTCGCCATCAGGTACTCAATAAATATTTCTAAGATATTGAAGATTCCGCACATTTTCCAAAAAAAAATCAACCAAAAGTTTAAAATTTTTATATTTTCTGCTCGATTTCCGATCAGGTTTGGAGAGTCACAGATTTGCTTATGACAAAAAATTATCGAGTTGCATACTCTGGCCAAAAAATAGTGAGCCTTATGACGTTCTGAAAATGGGATGGTACCTACCTTCGTGGCATTCATAGCATACAGCTTTTAAGCGGATGAGCTTAAAGTTTAGCATTGTTAAGCCAATGAACCTAGATGACACAACAAGGTGTAACAGAGGAATTGGATGTGTGCTGATTATGCAGTTGTTTTCAACATGCATCTGATACTTAAGGCAGATTTTCGCCATCCGTTAGCACTATGCTAAAGAGTTTGTCTGATGCTTCGTCTAACTGCTTCCTCCGATGATTTCCAAAAGTCCTCTGTATGTTCGGCGATATGAGAACTGACGGTGGAGAGACCTCATTATCCCAATACTTTAAAGTGGAAAAATTGCACTTGAGGTCGCTTCCACGAATATGTGGTCACTGGATAAAAAACATATGCGATCACTCATATCAAAATGTGCGAGATTTTCTCCAAAGTTTGCACCAAAATATGCGTGAATCACGAATCTATGCGTTCTGAATTGAAGCTTTCTAAAACTACTTTGAAGCGCCTCTGTGCACTGTAATTCTACGTGTCCCCTTTCCATCCCCCCACTTCTCCACCAGTGAACTGCTAATCCACATTCTTTAATATTTCAGCTATATCTATGTCTACATGAGAAACTGTAGATGTTCAGCAGCTTTTCTTTAGGAATCGCCATGTAAAATAAGTTTATTTATTAAAGATGATGCTAATCTCGTACTATTATGTGAAGTTTGTTAGTGCTCAATGAAGTTAACATCAAAATGAAATCTTTTGTTAAGTTCGATGGATTAAAACAATCAACATTCTCGTTTAAGAATTTCTTCTTCTATGAACAATTTTTGGGTAAACCAAAAATATATGTTCACAATGGTTGGCTGCGTTGAATTTTTGCAAGCTGAATTAGTGAAATGGATGTTTCTCCAGACGAGCAACGTTTGAACTGCGAGATGTCTGAAATTCTTCTTTTTGTCAAGTGCCCATAATTGCATGCTTGCTTTTCTATTATAGTTTGCAATGAGCCTCTAACTCGAGTAAAACATAATTTTTCATTTTTCTAAGCGACTTTTTTGGTTCCTTTCGTCGAAATAATACCACTAGCCAAAGTGTCTATGTCAAATCACCTCCTCGGTTGTGTATACGAAATAAATACTAACAAGTAATGCATAAAATACATATGCTTGCGAGCGCAGAATCTAGAGGCATTTTCAGTAATGATAAATGTTACAGCTTCGTTACAACTTTTCGTAGAGCTTTTACGATTTTTGGTGATTATTTCCAAAAGTTGTTGCAACGCATTACACTCTTGTTCAGTGTGAACAAAACTCCTACCATGCAAAAGTTCTGTGCCTACTTATGTTACGGTGATCGTTAGCGCCAGATGGACGGATCCTCGACGACCCACAAATAAACGCCACTCACCCGTTTGTCGTTGACATATCGGCTTATTTCGTAGTTAAGTGCCATAACTGCTACGTTGAGGAAATAATGAGAAGAGAGAGAAAGAAAGAGGGATCACGTGATCACTGCATACGCTCGTGGTTGACAGACGTCTAGAGAGACACTTTGTGATAGGCAATGCGAAGTGTTGCAGTAAAGAGAATTGGATGAAAGTTTTCGATAGGGATCTCATTCATCTGGAATTGAGAGGGACATCTTAGCAAAGAGGAGATACAGTACTGTGAAGTCTTTGGTGTGTGCCATAAACCGAGATTATAGCCCTTTAGCTTATCAGCATAGGCTATGTCATTAGTTTGACGGGGAGAGCGAATTTAAGGATGTGGTTTGAGCTCATTGGGTTCTCCTTAATGGGCTCAAACTGAGGGAACGTATAGGCCACAGTGGATTCGAGTAAAAGCGGGGAATATTTAAGCCTCACTCCACGAAAGTTGGACTTGAATTTAATGGATGACTATACTAGAAGAAAGAAACGATTCGAGGTCTTGGGCGCCTAAAATTTTTCTGACACAGTCGATAGTTGCAAATCGAGATGTTTGCAGAAAGCGGAACATCTATATGGTCGAACTTATCGCAAAGAATAGTGTAATTTTTTACGAGCTCATTTATCAATGTAAAAGGATCCCATTTGTTGAACCTTTATGCAAGTTCGGTAAATTCTATTTGCCACTGGTCTCAATATCTTATTGATTACAATTACAGATGACGCTCGAATTTATCCTCTCGGCAGCAAATCTGCGTCCTTATTTTATTCTCATCATTACGCTAACTGAAGCAAAATTCAGTTGGATGCAGAAAGCATAAAAGAAAGGTGAATAATTTCTAAATTTTGTATACAATATTCCGCTATGAGCACACAGCTTTGGAAAACCTTAAGCGTTAAATATTACCGAGTAATTTGTGACATCTGATAAATTCATTTGTGGAAGGCAAGCATTTCATGAAAAGTTAAGAAGAAATGAAGTGGATGATGTCACAGAATTATTATTTCACTCTTTTTCAAAGAGTAATAAACAATTGAGAGAGGAGTGGAGAAGCGCGCTAGAGCAGTGGATGCTGAATATCCTCATTCAATTCAGCTTTTAAAAAAACCATTAATTGCTTAAATTATCAGCAAGTTAAAATATGCTGAATAATCCATCAAACTTTTCACTGTCCCGACCTCTCAAGCATTAAGTGGAAATACTCTTTTTTGCCATTTGATCGTTGTAATATGAATACATGATCCGCTTAAGTGCACCCAATTATTTTCGGCTATAATTGCCTGTAACTCTTTTCGAACTTGGATTTTCGCGATGATTTTAGACTCTGGTAAACCAGTTGTTAAGATCTGCTCTTTCCACAGTTAAAATGGCGGGGACTTTTTTTTAGAGATCAGTGGTATAGCTTTTGCCCCACAAACGATCCTCAGTAGCTTTGCTAGGATGGCATTTTCTGTAGTATACATTAGTATGAAATATGCTTCAGTACTCCCCTATGGTTATACATCATGCCGAGTAAATTCTTTAACCTTAACTGAGTTGTTTCCAACATTGAAACTGCTGAGCAGAATTGTAAATACCACGTGCTTATACATGGGCGCGATATTGCGATTGCTCATTGCAAGTACAAATTAGCATGGTAGATGAAATAGGGAAACAACTTTTCTTCACTCTTTTACAAATTTTTCCCACCCTTCATATTCCATTATTTTAAGTTATGTTACTGACACCACAATTATATGGTTAAAATCTCATGACTGGCAGGTATACATGCAATATTCTTTGAACACTGCGGACGCTCTGTGCATAACCGTCGTTCCTAATCCTGGCCAAAAGCTGCCCACAAACATCGGCATATCCTTGATCTTATGCTTGTAACACGAATGCTGCAGCTTTAACGTCTACAATAAAGAATTAATGCTATTTCAACTTTCATATGAGATGGTTCTACCATATAACAACACCATGTCAGAAGTTTTATGAAAGCAATATTCCGAAATTTCATCGTGTTATCAGTGTCGATTAAGGAAACACTCACTGCGAGTGTTTCATGGAAAACAACTGTCGATGGCCCTCAACACGGAATGTGCAAAACAATTCCACTGAGAGAAAGGTAAACAAGATTTTTCAGCATTCCTCTCAACCATTATAGTACTCTATAATTTGGATTATGTAATGCAGCCTCATCATGGAAAAATGCATGCATTTTATTGAACAACAGTAACTTGCAATTTATGCGCATAAGTTTGAATTCGTTCTTCCGATCCGATTCGATCAATTCATTTACGCAAAAATCCATCTGATGGAGATGATGCAACTGAGAGACTAAGTTCCTGATAATAAATACAACACATGAAACGAACAGAACTAAGCACCGCCTAACACGAAAACGAATGCGAATAAAAATGCTATATTGGATTGCACAAATTCTAGCCATCACTAAACCATTTCAGCAGACTAGTCGAGAAATTTATCGATGCAATATTTGCAACCTCGATTACTTTCACAAATTCTTCTTCTGCATCGCCAAGAAAATGACTTTACAAGATACTACCAACAAGTGACGATTCAAGTAATGAAAATGGCTAAAACATTGTGGATTTAAAAAACGGTCAAATATCACGGTCTAAAGCGTTGTATTCGATTTACATTACTGAAGGAAAAGCATAGCATACATTTTCGAAAGCATCTAGCTGAAGATATAACCCGAAATCGTTTAACCATTTCCACTACCAAGCATCAAATCCAACAAGCTAATGGGAAGCGTTTCCACCTGCAGTGGTTGCTGAAAACCTCATTCTTAATTAAGCTTACGCCTTCAGAAACTTAATAACCAAACACATTCTCGCTTGACGAGAAAACGAACTCTTCTCCACTGCTGTATTCGTTCAAACAATGTACAGTTCAGCCCTTCTAAGCACAATCGCTTCAAACGTTAAGTCTTCTGTGCGAAGCAGGTCTTTCACATTCCATCCTCTCTCATCGAACAAAGTTCACCTCATCATATTAGTCCCCTCCTTTAAGAAGCAAAAATGCTACAGTTCCCCGTCATGAACTTGCAGGTTTACGGTATATTTAATAATTACCTAAACAAAATGAAACAATTACAGCGAAATGCACATCATTTAAGGCTGGTTTGGTACATAACAGACCCAAAGATCATCGAAGATTTGTTTTAATAAACGCCAAAAAGTGACACAAAAAACCAACGAGAACAATTTAGTACAATAAAAAAGACTTTGGATAAAAACAAAACAGAACAGTAAGGCACAATGAAATCAAAGATGCTGAATGATATAAAGAAAGAACGACAAAATTTAGTACAACGAAGTCGATGGTAGTGGTGACAGATGAGAATCTTGATGATTTCTCAATTGAAAATTTGGAAATATTAACGAGAAAATTACTTTATTAGCATTCTCAGAAATGTTATCATATTTTCGAGCAAAAGGAAAGCCGATGCGATCTTATTTTTCAAAAGATTATTCGATGCTCTGAACGAAAGGACTCATAGCCAAAGAGGACCCTATATACAATATCCAGAAGCGCATGAAAATCCACCAAATGAATTGCTTAAAACACTTCAATTTTATTCAAAAACGACCAGTTGATGCTCAGGTTAAGCCCTATGTCATTTGTCTTTAAGTATAACTCTTTAGTGTCGAAGAAGATGAAATAATTGAACCAATTCGATCAGTCAGATCCAACCCCAATGCAACAATCCATTAGTTATCAATAAAAAACGCGTTGCAAATCAAAAAACTTTAAGATTCCAATTCTCTTAGCGAAAAACCTCATTTAATTTCCGGTATTGATGTCAAAGTAATGAAGAGATTAATGAAATACCACTTAGCTTTTCAGTTCCACCAGATAACTCTAATCGGAAGCATTTCTTCAAAAATTTTGAGCTGAATGAATCCAGAAAGGCCCTCAAAAAAGATCAATTGAGGTGAAATTCTTTGCAATTTTCCCCAACTAGAAAATTTCCCCCACTTTCATCGTCGACTCCTCCATTAAAGCACATCATCAAACAACCCATTTCGATATATGTATCTGCATCGAACCAATTGAATGTACTGCAAATTCTCTTCCAAGAAAACGTTTGAACAAATAATCCTATTGATTTCGATAACATCATACAGGCTGGATAGAGATTTCGATAACAATCACGAGCACTAAATTACCCATATAATGATATTAAGTATACATAATGATTGGCACTTTCAACAGTGAACATTTGTTTGAAATTATACAAAAAATTTCAAAATAAACATAATACCAGCAGAGATTAGACCTGAAAAAAAACTGAAATTAATTCGACAAATGAGAATAAATTTAGGAATCGGAACTAGCTTTGGGGAATCGTATGAAGGTGTTTACTTGAAGATTTAGTCTCTGCTTTCTATTTCTGATCACCAAATTCGTTTAGCGATCGAGTAAACTAAAAAGAAAAATCAACTGAGGCTTTTATGCAAATACAATGTTTGTTGGCATTATTATTCTACAAAATTCTGCGACGGAGGAGAGCGATTTGCTTATGCGGCAAGTGGTAAGGAGGGAAATAAAAAACAACCACAACTGTCACCTATTAACAACGATGAAAAAAGCTTAAATATGTTATTTTGAAGAAGGTATACCTGACACAGGTAGAGTAACCATCCACGAAAGTGCGATATTTCTGAATATCCTCCAGTCAACACCCTGTCGTGATTTCACAATTCCCACAAATACAACACTGCCAACCTGAAAAAATATTGCTGTCTTCAGTACTCATTTCTCGTATGAAAAAAAAAAACAATTACATCAAAGGAAAAAGATTAAGAACAGGAAAATACTCCGAGTAACTAGAACGGATTTAATAAATCATTTGAAAGATCCATTATAATTATTTGAATCTGTTTTTTGATGGTTTTACTATACAACTACGTAAGGACTGATTATTTCTATTGGCTACTTAACTGGCTTAACACGCGACACTTGGCTGCGATCTTTGGAATCGATTACATAAACGAAATGGAAGCAAGTCTCACAACAAATAAATTTTCGAATTTTCACCATTTAAACTCAAATCGCTGCACAAAAATGAGCTAATTTAGCTGGTAAGAAGATAATTGCAGTTCGATTACAGCCAGGTGACAAAAAAATAATCACTTACCAAAGAGTGCGTCGTACTGACAGGTAAACCAGCCTTACTCGCTAGTAACGCCGTGAGTGCTGCACCGAATTCAATTGTGAAGCCGCTGCAATACACTTACACATAGCTCTAGCAAGACACAAAGAAATTTTGATTTCTTTCGGTATGTGTACAGGTGGAAGACAAAAACTGCTCCTTCATGACTCATAAATATACGAGTGAACTTTATCTGGCTGCATTTACCAGTTTTTTGATAGTTCTGACAGCCAAATGATCTCACAATGAAGCTAGCAAATTTTCATTTGCATTAAAAAGCAACCTCACCTGGCTGCATTAATTTTCGACATTTTCGTGCCAACCGTTAAAATGACTTTTTTGCCGAGTACAATAAGACCAACACAAATTGCAAATACACCGTAGAGCAGCACATAGATCGGCGTTTCACCTTTTTGCTCAACGTCCATATGCATATAAATCGCTAACAATGCAGTGAGTGGAGCGATTGCGTTACTGAAATACTCACAGTTGACGTAAATAATGATACTCACCAATGAACGGCCACCAAAATATAATAACAGCTCTTAAACCCGAAATTATGCGGCGATAGACTTGCAAACACTGGAAGCAAAAGAACAGAAATGCAAATAACGGCATCCTTTTGACAACCGGAAAACATAGTACATCAACTATTGGCAGAATAATCGGGATATGAATTGTTCAAACATAAATACTGCTTCCTTCTTTATCTGGGCTGTTTTGCACATGAAATATTACCACTCTCAATTCAAACAGTTTTTGCATATGAGATAAAATGTTACTTCTCCTCTCTCGCTCCACCCTAGTGACCTTCGTATAAAGCACGTGAAAGCGATAGGCACCAAGAGATAAGAAGTCAGTTGCCTACCTGACATCATTCGCCCCATGAGCAAATCCAGCAAAACAAGCAGTGAAGACTTGGATTGATGAGAAAACCTTCAGCGTTTTATCATCGGGTGTCCTGTTTCGTGCCGGTAGAAACCATCGTGTGAAGCGTTTCAATGCTGAAAGATTTTGTCTTCAAAATAGAATAATGTGGTATCAGAATGTTATAAGCCATTTGAATACAGTGACCGCTATACCGGGTAAAATTTCAGCTCCTGTGGCATCCTTTTTATCGTACTAGGCATACTGTTGACACTTAATGTGCACTGATCGCCAGATTAGGCAAAGCCAAGTGTTTGTAATCACATATAAGCGATTATGCAAAAGCGGATCTTACGGTTTCAATGTGGGGGACGCTTAACGAGAATTAAGACTTTCGGAGTGGCAGTCTTAATTATCACAAACTTCAGTTGCCGCTGGAGCGAGAGAGTCAGTGATCGCTGTATAAAGTCTTAATGATTCAGCAATGGCAGCTGCCAAGGCAGCTAAGTGCCATTTAATTAGTTAAATGTTAATGCTAGGCAAATGTAAGAGTGGACAAGTGCATGCATGAACAGACAAACACTGAGAGATATTCTAACCAAATGCGTTTTACGTGACACTTCCATTTCATTACTATGAACTGCTAAAGCAAAAAAACGTTGATACTAAATAGGAGCTTTCCTTATACTAAATATGACGCAAAACATATCGCTCTCTAACCCTTTATGGCCGATTTCATATTTAATGAGACTGCAGAGTCCTCTTTACGTGATAAGGAATGGTGACTGACATCCACAACGGTTGCGCCTCGTTGCTCTATGCGTATATCAGTTGAATCACCTCAAATCCAATGATGTTATCAATCCACCAATATGGACATATGAATCTGAATTTTTTCAACAGGTTCGTTTAAAATTCTATTTCATATCAATACCATATGAATAATAATGAAAACAATCTATAATATGTGTAATAAACGCATATGCAAAGTAAAAAAATCAACTGGTAACGTTATTGTCACGAACAAATCTGATATTCAGCAATTGATGCTCTTCGAAACGATAGCTGGCTGATTGCAGCATCGGAATGGAATCGCAAAGGCAATTAATCACTGAATTGGGATTCATTAAGTGATGCAATAAATATAACATTTCCATACTATTTGTTTTCTATAACACTCAGCAAGAGATATACTTGTTTTGACACATTGTGTTGGTTACAAGGAGCAGTCAAAGTTTGACGGAGGCGAAAGATGGATGAAAGTCAGAGCTAGTAGGTGCAATAACAGATTTCTACCATGAGCGGTTACTAAAATATGCCGAAGCATGCGGCTTCAAAAGATCGAAATGAACATCTGTAAAAATATCGGATGATTGAAGGCGCTAATGCTCAGCATACTGCACTCCACAACGCGGTAATCCTCAACCTTCAGGCTACATACAAACAATAATTCTTAATGCGACATCTCTTGAGGCAATCATTTCAGCAACCGGATAAAAACTTAGAAAGGCTTCCAAACATAAAATTCATTACCTAATATTTACTCTTAAGAGCAACAGCTATGAGAACTGTTGCAGAGCTCTGAGCGAGGCGCGTCACACAAACTTTATATGTCATCTAAAGTGCTTGCAGGTGATGTGAAACTCACACAGAATTCCATTTAAGTTTATTTCTTATTGAATACAACGTATAAATTGTAAATAAAAAGTACGAAAAAGAGCTGCATGAAAAATTAATAAATAAAGTTGAATTAGCTAAATAAATGAATTAGTAAAACCGGTTCATATAAAGCTCACGCTGTGGGGATGCAGTTTGGTAATCGTGGTCATTGACGTCGAATGTGGTTTGATGTGTTAACGATGTCCCATTCCGTCCGCTGTCTGATGATGAACTCAGAACTGCGATGTCCTGTATAATGCCCGATGCTGAAAGATTTGAACACTAAATACAAATGAAAAAAGATTTGATGTGTAAATTGACTGCATTATTTAATACACTGAAATTTCAGGGTGTTTCAGTATGGTAAATGGAACTGTATAAGTGAAATTCAGAACAAAATCTGACTCCATTATTCCAATCATATTGTATATTTCAGAATCAGCAACAACGAGTAGCCTACGGTATCGCTCTGTTAAAGCCCACCTAGGCACTCACAAATAAAACTGAAGAAAACCGGCCAAATTTCATTTAAGAAAAAGAGATGATAGTACCAAAAATGAAAGTTCTCAAAGAATTATCAATTCTGAAGAGTTCGCGTATCGTCTGCATCATTAAATATCAAAAACTGTTTTAATACTCCCCTTCCCATTCTTATTGTATGTTTATATATCGTACTATATGATGTTTATATAATCCAAATTAAGCAAGCTCACCTATAGAATGATCTTTATCTTCACTGAAAGCTACTTCTTGTTGCAAATTTCGTGACATGTCGAGGGTGTCCAATTTATTCAAGTGTTGAAGCGGCACATTGCTTGCGAAAAAAAAATCAAATAAATGACGAAGGTCTATGTTCTGAACAGGCAACGTAAAATTCAAAGTTTCGTAAGGTCCTAAACTGCAGAAGCTCTCAAACTCACTGCTAATAACTTCATCGAGTTCTTGAACTTTTGAAATGGAAGTGACTGCGGTCGACTTCTCCCTCTTAATGCCGCATTTTATGTCCCTTTCTTTATGCCCATTGACCTGCTCTGCAAATTGTTACGGTGCTAAAGTACCAAAAATGGATAACGCAGAGGATTAATTTAATACGACTAAACAAGTGACACTTTCGGTGACACATACAATAACACCCGAAAAGATATTTTAAAAAACTACGGCATTCCAACGACACATAAATCCGAACATTTCTTTTGCAGACGCACTCATTTAAGCGCATTATGAACAAATTTTTATTCAGCATACCTGCTGATCACAAACTCCCTATTGCCAATTACAGTGAGTCAACCAGTTTTTATCCACTTCATCACATGACTGCTCGAATTAAACCATGGAAAAGCAGATATCGCAAATGCCAGTGACTAGCCATTAACTATTTGCTTTTTGCTTTATATTCGACAAACACTGCAAAAAAAACAAAAAGACACCGATAATGATACTTACTTTCAACCGATTTTTTCAAGTAGGGCACAACGATGAAATGAATCGCAATAGCGCAAATTGTTGCGATCACACAACTGGTCGTGATACTTAGCCAAAGCGGTACACTAGACAGATGTAATACTGAAATTCACTCTCAGTCAATCATGAAGTGTAATTTAATTACAGAAACTTGCGATAGCCAAAATATATACGCTTGTAAAGTAACATTATCCTAAATTTCGAAGGATTTGTTGCTATTGTAGCGATATTTGAGTGAAAATTCTGCAAACCTAAAACACATTTTGGACGGATGATGAAGTTCTAAGTCATAATATTCTTTTAAAACATATCGCATCATCAATAGTTTTAATTGTTTCCGTTATTTGCAACTAAAGTGACTTATATTTAAAAAGTGTAATAATTGCATTTGAATAGAAATAAAAATAAATGCGATGTACATTTTGATCCTTGATAACTGACTGCGAACACATTGAACGCGATACAAAACCAATAGAAAATCGGAAGTGCAATGAGACCGCTAAGAAATGGATTCGACTGAAAAAAATAAGAAAATCTCCGTTGAAATTTATGAAATGATTGTAAGACCATATAAAGGTTATACGACCATATAAACAGTTATCAAATGGTTATACGACCACATAAACAGTTATATAATATAAGTAGCAAGCTGCCAGTTGGCTGCCAATAGAGACTTATTATGATATGTATATTTAAATCAATCAGGCGGTGGCTACGATCTTGTACTATGCATCTACATGCATCAAATTTTTATATACGCAGCATGTCTGCAATAGGACGTATCGTTATATACAGCAGGCGGTTTGAATGCATATCTACAGCGTCAAATATGTACATTACAAATAGTGCGAAAAGACACATCGAACGATCCCTTCGCAACTGTAACCTGGAAACGGCACTAACGTACCATTTCCAGGGTACGGCTGCAAAGGGAACCGAAGTTAGTCCTAGAAACACCGATCATAACTGAAAGTGGTGACAACGAAAGAGGAAAAATTTTGATCTATTCGAAAGATGCATAATTAAGCCTCAATATACGTGCACCCAAGCTCAACTTGAGGTGATTTTGGAGAGTAAGGATTTTCATGTTTTTTGCCCCCATTTAATATAGCCACATCTGCCAAGCAACGACAACTTCTGCCCGCTGAACAATGGGGATTTTGATTCACCAAGTAACGAAGATTTCCCTCTCCCCCACCCTCTGAAATACTTGAAAGTACTGAGCAAACAATGGAACAGAAATAAGGAATGATTTTATGTGTGAAAGAAATTTTCGGCTCGTCAAAAACGAATGAATTATTTATTAGTGTTCGGTCAATTAATGGCTCGATGAATTTCGAAAAACTCACACGACGCAAAACTGAGAAATCGACAATTATGTAGAGAATAGACGAGACGAGTCCAGAAAGAACTGGTGAAACAAACCATGAAGCAACTGCAATATATTTTGAATAGCGCCAATTGTATTTTAATTCACATATGAGTGCCTTATTAGTAAAAATAAGTCAAAAACATAAATGTTGGAAAGTGTTTTCATTGATTTTTCATCTACGGAATTTTGGAAAACTGCGCCTATAAGTTGAGAAAACTTTTTTATAGGGAACTTTTTCTTCATATTGTTTCCTAATTGGTGAAACATTTTGGATGAACGAAAATAAACAATCCCAGATAGATAGCAGATAGAAGCAAAGAAATTAGCTTCCCTTTTCATCATACACCCCTATTAACATATTATAATACTAATTAATTAACGTACACATTCACGTGTCACGAATTAAATCCGTTTCAATGAATGCTGTATGAATTTTTTAGCCCATCGGTGACACAAAGCAAAACCCTCATAACTGCCTATTCCTGAAAGATTTTAGAAACTACAATTCGGAATCAAAAGTTAGCGTCCCACATGGGTGCTATTTACTGTTTTTATTGAAAGAAAGGATTTGCGTTCTGCCATCTAAACATAAACCAAAGGCTCAGCACACTTACCTTTCATATATGAGAAATTCAGATGGTATGCAAAAGAGGATGCGAAAATATTAGTAAAGTGGAACAGCGAAACTATGAGCAACTTACTAATGCTAACAATCTTCATCCAGTGAATACCTTTGCCACCCATTGCAACGAGACCGAATCCAACTGTAGCGCCCGTTATACTATGTGTAGTGGAAACAGGTAAATGTGCAAAAGTTGCAATCAGCAGCCAAGCTGAGCATCCTGAAATTAAACAAACTGTCATTCGACTGAAAGTATAGATGACAGTGGTAGCCTTAAGGAAATTTTGATAAATTTCACGAGTTCAGCGATGTTCTCAGTTCTAAAATGTCCTTTCAAGGAATTTTATTCCCTTTTGGCTGTTAGAAATGTAAAAAATATTTGTTATATCTTATCGTCTGATACTTCTCTGGCTGGAATATTTTCTGGCTGGATTAATTTTGTTGCACTCAGAATAGCGGTGAAATGTATGAGGCAAACGATACAGAAATTCTTGCACTCGGCAATAATGGTACCAAGGTGGTCTGTTTCATACCCAGTAAAAGCAACTGCGTAGGAAATGATGCACGAAAAGACTCTTTTACAAACCCCCGAGAATTGCAAGCTGTCCAAGGAAGAGGACTTTTGGCTGGTGGTCGAATAATTTGACATCGACAACTCCTCTACGCATTGTATCCGTAACGTTGTATCCTGAAACATCGGTAAGTATTGAAGAAAATTTTCGATCCTTGAGTTAAAACACCTCTACCCACTTGGTTTACCGGAGGTTTTGGTGGTAGTCGTTGATTAAGTAGATGTGAATTTTATTTTTTGAGAAGTCCTATGCTGGAAAATTAATTACTGGAAGTTTTGTTCTGTCACCGCTCACTAGCAAAAACAAAAGGTACTTGTATTATTTTCAAATCTGAGAAGTTCATAGATTACCTTTTTCTATAGCATAATCCGGCAACCGAATTGTGAGCTGAACGCAAGGGCAATGGAAGTATAAAGATAACAAATCTAATGAACTAACCAACTAAAAGGGCACCAAGTGTTTCAAATATAGTTGCGAGAATGTAGGCCCATTTGAGATCTATAACACCGCTGCCCACCGATGTGCCAAAAGCATTCGCCACGTCGTTGGCACCCATTGCGAAGCCTAATATAAACGCGAGTATTACGCCCACCACGAGTGCCCATAGTACTTGACTCTGAAATTCGTGAAAAACATGCACGTTTCCTCATATCGCAACAACGATTCTCATCTAAATCAACGCACTGCATTGTTTGAAAAAAATATCACTTTTCCAATGTTCTGTAAACAGGTATGGGCGGTTAGGAAATCAGTCATTTGTGATGAAGCTCAGACCTTCTACTCCACTTCTGCTTTAGGAAGTACTAGCTCTTGAATGAATCGTTTACTGAAAAACGATTGCCGAGGCCAAACTGGTAAGACATCACTCGTTTCTTATAAATGAAAGAATATACGATGATGAGAGTCGAGCTGATAGCGATTTCATATCTTGACTTGGTAGTGCCTACCTAACTTTTCAAGTTCTAGCTCTGCTTTTTGATCCTCGATCGGATAAAACATTTAAGCTACAAGGTTGAGCTTAGATTATCAATCACTTTTGTTACATGTGAGTTACATTTGTTACATTCTGATGATTTATATGATTTATTCTCCATACTACTTAAAAAAGATTCTATATTCATTCCCATCATTCATTCCTAGTTATTCGTCTTGTTAAATTCTACGAATGCCGCAGTCCCTCATTAGCATCTGCTGACACTAAAAATACAGCGCCACTTGGTTTGCACCATCAGTTGAACAGCTCGAAATCTGGTTCTCAACGTCACTGTGATAAAATAATTCAGTGATCGATAGCAATCTTTAATCTGAATCTACATATACATATATTACTGCTCTTATTTCTCCTCAAAAGAGCGCCCATTTTCCGTTAGCCGTTTTCTAAGAGAAAACTTTCCACGGCTTTGTGTGGTGCACACATTTCAGTATTCAAACTCTCCCTCCCTACGCAGTTCTTCTTATAATCAAAGAAATTTGAAGCAATAACCTGGTCCACCTGTCACAAGTCTGCTTAGTTTGCCAAGCATTTTCAAAAAACTCTTTACCACCTGATTATTCTACTGCTCGATCATTAAACTTCCGGTCTCCATTCGTTCAGTACTTGAATCTCCTTGACTCCAGTCAAGGAATTTAAATTCTCTGTCTATGTTTGCGAAACAAATCCACTTCTTATCTCACGTTGTTCGTACTTTGAAAACGAAAGCCGAAAATTTTATAAATGAGAATTGAATATTCCAGCGCGTAACGAGCTTGAAATGAAAAAAACTACATAAACCACTGCGCATGCTTTTTCACTTTAAAAGTAACAGGGCAATATTCGAACAATAAAACAATGTGATTATGACGTTTCGAATCGTCGTTGAATGAAACTCAGTTTCTGAAGATTTATTAATATTCCGCTCAATTAACTCACTCTGAACTCCGTGACAGTGCCCTCAGTAACAGATGAAGCGATCGTGGCAATCGTAGTTACTAGCATCTCCATCTTGGTGTGGTGCAGCTTGCGAATGCTAACAGTTATTATCTGGATGTCGCTGTAAAGCATTACAATCCATCATCTATGTCAGATATCCATCTGCATTCAAACTCATCACGCAAATCGACGTTCTTATGTGAACTAACAAAATTTAAACGACTCGTGACATACGTAAATGAGAGGATAAATCGACTCATAAAAGTGTTTTGCATTTGATGCGCCATTTTAACAAAAAAATCTTAATGTATACAAATTTATTCAAGGCGAACAATTTGCGCGAAATTAATTCATTTCTTGATACATTTACATTCGTGATGTCTTTCGATCCCACGAAACGTGAATCAGAATAAGCTAGTATTGGAGAAAGCTCTTTAATGATGTTTCGGAAGGATGGATCTTTAACTCTCAAATATTCGTCGTTTTCTGTAAAGGCTTTCAGAGTACTTGGCAGTGGAGGCACTCAGTTAAGACTAAATCGAAGGTCTTGAAGAAGCCTTCGAACTCAAGGTAGAATTTAAAAGATTAAGGCACTATCCATTTCAAGTTGTCGTCCCAATAGCCTCCAAAAAAAGAAGAAAAAAAATGAAATGCTTTTAGTGCAAGAGAAACGTTCCATAAGCGATCAAATTCACCTGGTCATGCTGCTTAACTGTCGGTGAACTAATATAACAGCGACGAAAAATAAATTGAAAAGAGAATAAATTGTCTATTTAACTGCTCCAAGCAAAAAACATTTCTGCAAAAGTTATTCGCATAACGGAGATTAAGAAATGTAGGCTGATTGTCAATAATAGAGAGGGGAAACGCCGAGAACATCCAAATTTAGCAATTTCTCTTCGTTCACTTGCCACCTTGTATTTATGAGACGCTTGACGACATTGCTGTGTCTGCATATAGGTTTATCATTCTATCAATTCATACAAAAGTAAAAGTTTTAGGACAGTTAGCTTTATGAGATTTGGTGAGTATAATATATGCTACAAAGTGACCTCCTTTGTAAGCAGGTTCGCACCATCGAATGCAGTTATTTACGCTTAGATGGTTCAAAAATTTGCACAATTGCAAGGACTTTTGTATTAGCTAAGAGAACTTTACAATCGGTTGGGTGGAAAGAAGATCTACTGTTGAAAACTTACACAAACGTCTGCACCAGTCGAGTTATGTATCAAGTGTTGTGAATGCTACATTGGTTGTTCGCTTTTCATGAAATGACCATTGTAATGAGCACAATTGCAGAATTATAAGGTGCATTTAAATGGTTGCAGAATGATTTTCAAATTCAAAGAAAAAACAATGTAGCGCAGGTTATAAATGTATATGTGACGCAAGACTGCGCATCGGCAGTTCGTTTTCACCAATTTTTTATGCACCATTTTCAGATAGATATTTCGCATCGAAAACGCCGGCACTCTATCGGTACGATCGTGAGGCGTTGTTGAAGTGGGCAAATGCTCTCACAAATGATGTAGTCAACAGAGAATCGTGCTTCTCTCAGCATAAAAATCGACTTAACTTTTCGAAATCAGCATATGTTTACTTTCGTCTCGTTTGAAAAGCTAGATGGTCAAAGAACCGTGAGCTACAAAACGTTCGCCCTCGTCCCCTCCATTTCCTCAAATCCTCTGATGGTAGCAATTTAGAAAGCCTAAATTTGAGCAAATACACCATAAATTATCCACTTACTATATTTGGTAATCAAAGACCAACTTGACTGATCATTACTCACTCCTCTTGAGGTCACTGTTCATTAAAGAGAAAGGGCACGAGAACCTTCCTTTCTTAAGCTATCAAAAAAAGCTCGCAGAGTTTATTTCTGTTAGCTTATTACATGTAAATTAAGCCCGCTTTCATTTATGACTAAACCTCATTTCCCTATCAAAAACGAAACGTAAAGCTCTTTGAGAGCGACACAAAGCTAGTTGGTGCAAACTGATAATTTTTATCGCACTTACAATCATAAATGAATTCGCATTTTTGCAGCAAAACAGATGAGGAGTTTCTAGGAGGTTCTAAAAGATCCATACTGTCGCAATTTCAATAGTAAGTAATGTTTTCTTGTTTCACTCACAAACGATCGTAACAATGAACCCGGCAATGAATTTATTTAAACCTATTTACTCGTCATTTTTAAGCAAATATGAGCATTTGATAAAATGAAATGAAATGAACTGCTTTCATATCGTCCTATGAACTGCAAAAATGCCGCAGTTTGCGATCGTGATGTTGTCACAGTGCATGGAAATAATTTAAGAATATCAGATAATCCTACAGAAGGACACAACGCTAGTGAGACAATACTTTGATCGCCTCAAAAGCAGAGCAAAACTTAACTATTTGCAAGCTGTAAAAATGACAAATATGCAACAATCGAGTCGAAATATTTGCTGTCAGATGATTAATTGAAGATTTGCTGTTGGCATCGCGTTCGACTGGAGATGAAGTTAATCGCAGCTGTTAGCGGCGTTTGTATGGCTCGGAAGCCGCGCTTTAAAAAGGGAATTGTAGGTGACGGAGAATTGGGCGTGGCTTTGTGCAAACATATGTAGTTCATAGTGCAAACAGTCGGAGCATGGCGTTTACAAAAATTCCTATTTCCTCGACAAATACCTTTTCTTATTCACCTGCTGGAAAACACGTGGCTGTTGCATGCCACTAAAAAAAATTTCCCACTCTCTAACCTCGACGCCTATATCATGTGTGACTCACATTACCTGCTGAGATCGTATAAGGAAGGACTTCATGTAACCGGAAGTATAACACATTTCGTGTCGAAAACAGACATGAATTGCGTTGTACACGAGAGAGGTTCGTTCAGTCACTTGTTCATGATGTTCATAATCATGGTGCATTAATCGATGCCGAGCTTCGTTCCACTATTGCTGAAAAGTCATCGAAAGTTAGAAACTCTGTCTTACCGCACAGATGTATTAAGCATTGTTGAAAGACTTTCGCCACTCACTTATTTTGGGCTGTTGTACTTCAGCATAGTTTCCCCTACGTGGTTACTGAAATGAGACTGTTAGATAACGCCCAGAAATAGACCGCCATTATTGCATTTGGTAAGGTTTGTTGTTATCTGCAGAAGCAGAATTACACCGCCAGGCTGAAAGTTATCAGCCTTAATTAGTGAAATATTGCAAACCCAACTTTGACTTGAATTTTTCTCATGGAATTGTGCGTTGCATTTGCAACATATCGCTTTCAGGAATATTTTCATCTGGCTCTTCTGTGACTGACGTGAGCGTCAGTTTCAGCTGAGCAAAAAAATGTTGCAGTGCAAACAGTGTTCTGGAGTTTCCAGTTTTCTGTTGCTCCAACATGCATTCTGCTTCCTCTAATACCGTTAATCCGTTCATTTCTTCAACCTTCAAATTGGTGTCGAGTCGTTTCGAACCTCATCTTATTGTTCCTCTTATGTCCTGAGTGTTTGCTCGGATTTTTGCCTTTCCTGGATATTTCTTGCTGTTTATGCCTTGGCCTGATAGAATCCTCGATAATGCATCATGCGCATCATCTTCATCATTTATCACCTTTTCCAACGAATCTGCCCGTCAATATAATGCATAAAGTCGGCCGATAAAGTAGATATTATTTCACGCTATCGACGCGAAATAATGAGAGAAAAAATCACAAGTTTCATCGTCCACAATCATTTTCAGTCGGTGGAGGCAACAACTAACAGTTTGTTGTTTAGGGCATTCCTATTCGCTACACAACTGCTTAACAGAACGTTCTACGCAGATGATAGGCAATTCCTCCATTAAAGTTATCCAATTCTAATTCTATACGAGGCGATAATGTACATACTTAATTGAATTTTAAAGGCGAACACATAAAATTATGAAATTCGCGCAAAACAAAATCAGCAAACTTACGCAACAAAACAGAACAGTTCAGTAGGGAAAAGAGTATACCACAAATTATGATAACAGTAATGTTACAAATTAAACTATGGAGTAGAAATCCAAGGACGTTAATTAGGAAGCCAGCATGTTGAAGGCCTCATTATGAATCTGGAATAACTGAGAATTTGAATACTTACAAAGAAGTTTAGAGAAAATGCGAACATCCAATAGAAATGGAAAATGCAATTGATGCAATTCGGCTAGGAATAAAAATTAACAGAAATGAAATTGATAAATGAAAATTTGCCGACTTCATCATAAGAATTTCGACATAAATTATTATAACTGCTGAATTACCAAAACCTTTGCAAATCACTTCTTATTGAAATTACTTGCGAACGAAGATTGCTGGGATTCAAACAATAATTGATGGCTACTGAACATGGATGAGGTGGATCATTACAAAAGTATCTATTTGACAAAAGAGAAGTTGCCGATTCTCGTCAAAGAAGTCGTTCTCCAATTCCTGTTCTCATCGTTTATCACTTAGATATAAGCCTCTGCTCACTGTGACCGTGCCCAGCGATCAAACAAGTCATTCTTGTACAAGTCACACTCTTAACGTCGTCGTTGTGAGATTAGCAATTGAATAAATGGTTTTACCGCGGTAGCAAATTACATTTATGGGGATACAACCACCTACGAATTGAAGTCCCATCAACTGGATAACTTTGATAAGCTCAGCATTGTTATGTAAACATCTGCTGACTTGCTGAAGCGATGATGACTCTGCACGTTATATTCGATAAATATCCACGATAATGCCGGTTGCCATACATACGAACCAAAACGGATTTCAGTTCTGCTGCCTCGAATTGATAGGAAAATTGTTGCCGGATCCAGTTAACTTGTTGCATTTCAAAGCTCTTTATTAGGGTTGTCCGAAGCTTCAACTTTCTAAGTGCACCTGCATCTCTTCTAGTGAAGGAGTCAAACAATACGACTATATTTGCAGCCACCTACAACACCGTTCTTCATTCCGTAAAGTTTGATTGCTAGAGAACGGCCACACAGCGGCCAAATGTTACCGATAATTGGGCGGCATAAACAGAACGTCACTCCTTGAAAGCGAGTTCAAAGATTAAAGGATAAGAAGGCATTAGTGAAT
This sequence comes from Parascaris univalens, assembly GCA_037576465.1. Taxonomy (NCBI): domain Eukaryota; kingdom Metazoa; phylum Nematoda; class Chromadorea; order Rhabditida; family Ascarididae; genus Parascaris; species Parascaris univalens. Next base: position 4,105,454 of record CM075173.1, read on the forward strand.
CACTGCACAGTATGCTCGATCAAAGCTGTCTAAGTAACATCAGGCGGAATTCGAGAAGCTCTCATTCCTATGTACTCTCCTTGAATTTTTCCAAGCAGAAGAGAAAACAAAAGATGGGGAGACGCTAAGTATAGTTTATTTTGCAAAGTGTAGTATTTCGATTTGTTGACGAGTGCTTCATATATGCAAATTTATGAGCACCGGTTTTAATGTTTAATGGGCATTTCTTGAGATCATTGCGATAATCACTGATTGAGCATTGGATTGCTTTTGTTGAGAAAGGCATGCTTGATGACGGAAACAAATGAATAGGCATATGAAACAAGTTGCATGACGTCAGCTTTGCAAGGTACTTCCCCTGTGTCACGTCAACAGTGTTAGCAATTTCAGTAATAAGTAGCACAGACGACCACCTCGATGAACTAAGATGTATTCTAGAAGTGACGAAGAGAGCTCGCACTGATCCCATAGATAGATTATGCTACAAATTCACCCACTTCCCATATGGAGAGCTGCTCATCTTGCATTGTAATAGATATCTTACGTATAATCTAAAGGTGAAAACTTTCGCTTGATAGATATTTATTAATGATAAGCAGAAAAATGTGAATTTTGTCGAGGAGGCAAAGAAGCACCGATAAACGGATGCCGACGTCGCTAAGGCTGAAAGTGAAAACCTTTTAAACCGTATGTGACAGTGACACTCGCAGCTAACACGCACCACTGATGCACATATTCAGAGAGCGAAGACAAGTGGTGTGGGCAGAAATATTCGACATCGGCTGAAAACCTGCTTCATGTAGGGAGCTTCCGTAGCAGTTACTTTTTTGCATCGTTCCATTAACGCATTTTGTTCACCCTGTCTTGCATCTTTGTTGAGCGGAATCAAACGCTGCCATCAAAATGCCTGCCGGAAATTGACGTCCTGTGATTAGCAACCGCGAAATAGAGGAGAAAAGTAATATGCAACACTTCTGTGGTGCGCTTGAGCTTACTTTGAAACCATCTTTCTTTTCGATGTTTTCCTATCAGCTGCGTTTCAAACTGTCGGGAATGACAGATGGAGTGCTTCCGCATGACGAACGAATTAAACAGAAAAACTGAAATTTACTGCGAGGGGTTCATTGAGGCCAAAGATAGCTCCTGGTTGGAAAAGAGCCAAGAATTACGGTTAAGTATACTAAGGGCTACTTGTAACTTTGTGTACGTTGTCACTCGACTTCAGTCACGTGGCAAAGAAATGATGGTGCAATTGGAACATGATGGAATCAGTGGAGAGGGGTTGGAGAGGAGGACGGAATAGACGCACAGACGAATTCAAATGCATGACCATAGATCATGAGATATCTGTACTCCAAACTTTGCTGGCCAAGTTTTACAACTTGTGTTTCTAGCGGTTTTGCCATATTCGAGTGTGCGTTTTTGCCGCTCTCGAAAAACGACGAGGAACAGTTCATTCAACATTCACTCAACATTTGTTCTATAAATGCATACATTCAAGTAACCGTTTCATGAAAACAAGGTTGAGTGCGGCCACAGAGCTGCAGAAACTGATCCGTATTTGAAACTGCTTCATCACTGCTTAATTTTTACGTATTTCTTTAGATTAATTGTGAAAAATATGAAAAATATATTAGAATTTTTCATTTCTGAAAAACAGGTAGAATTTCAGAATTTCTCTTTACAATAATGAGTTGATATGAACAACAATCTTTATTCCGCTATCTGAGGCTATAACAATGGATCATATGCCAAATAATAATATCGATGAGTGGTGAATAGTGAGCGAGTAAAGGAATCCGCGATATTATTGCAGTAATTGTTTGACTCAGCGCTCGCATCCCAGGAGCGCATAAGGTAATCAAATACGTTTACCACTCGCTTTCTGCCTCACATCGACATCGACAAATGTGTCGTCGACATATGCGATACATGACTGCGTTGTCATAAAATAGTGCAACATACACTAAAAACGCACTAGTCACATTCCCACCATTATATCTCTTTGTGATCCTTTAAAATGCTCAGAAGTATATTTCAGTGTAAAACGATTTATCAAGGGAGGAACGAGAATCTAGCAATTTTGAGGTTATATCCGGCAATGATGACGCTCGATAATTTGATTTATCTCATTATCATTTTTACCTAATAATTTTTCATTTCTTTACCTAATGGCATCTAATGAGTTACGAAACATCTAGTTATTGGAAGTCAAATTATGAGTGAAAAAATGGAGGAATATGAATCTCACAAATTAATTAAAAATATTGATTTATTAAATCAATTGGTAGGAGAACCCAACTCTATTGCCAGCTGTTTCTTTCTGCTGTCTGCTCATCGTTCAACAGTTGTAGGCTTGTACAAATCTCCTTCATCTCCGAAGCGTTGTAGTAGTTAGACTTTTTTGTTCACTTATGTGCATAGGTGCATGTCTGTGTGTCCAATGCTTTCAATTCGGAACTCATTGAAGGCATTTGATGAGTATAATTTGTCTAAAAATTCGACAGGTATAATTTGCACGAGCATATTAACATTCGTGATGAATCATCAAATTTAAAACGAATTAAAGACCATTAAACGTGTTCAATTTGCTGAAATTTTGCGAGCAGTTAGGTCGCAAAAAACACTCATTTCATTGAACAAGCGAAGAAGTACGCAAGGAGAGTCTTGTGCTGCATTCATCTGATTGATTGCTTTCACAAGTAACAGCAAGACACAACAAAATTTGTTGAACGACGCTTGATCGTTTAATCCTTAGAGAACATCCGGAAAATACTCGTTTTTCTATGACCCTATCTGCACAAAGAGTGTGCACATGTTTCGGCTCATTTAAATGCTTTTTCGTGGAACTATGTTACTCGGCAAATCGATAATCTCGAATGGACTTAATTTGCCCAATTTTAAAATTATTAAAATTGACAAATCGAGATAAATTTTTGTCATCTTTGAATACCAATGAGGAAAACCTTCGAAGCCTGCCAAATTTTTTGGGCAAATATGTATGGGTAAGTTCAAAGAGATCTTTTACTCAGTCAGCGCTTAAATCACAATCAGCGCTGTTTGCGGCTCAATCAAGAAATATAAAACACTGCGATCTACCTATCAATTTCCATCCATAAGTGCTTCATGAAACGTTTCCAAGAGAGAGAGGAAGGACGGAAAAACCATGGAAGAAAAATATTGGTTGTTGGAAATTCTAATATTCGGCGACGATAATGCTTGATGAATTGATCGCAAAATAAAAAACTTTCAAGAAATAGAACACAAGTAATGTACTATTTTATCGCCATAAAAAGTCGTCAAACGACTATCGGCCATTAGTCAGCGAATGAACTTCACAGCGTCTATCCACACTATCAAAATTGCCGACTGCAACTCACAAACTCAACCAAATTGTAATTATTGTTATTAATTACAATTGAAGTCGTGAGCTATCATTGCCGGATTTTCGTTGTTCACTTAAAATAGCCGAGTTGAATCGCATTCTTACAATAACTCGACTAATTGTTTCGAGGAAAAAAGAATCAAATACATCCAAAAGGCACGGAAAATTCTGTAGAATTGTCGAAGGTGTTGTGTGCATGTCACTGAAATCATATGGAATCGAACAGCGATAGAAAACGTTTTTCATAAAAACGTCGAAATATCGAAATCATTTCAAACATTTCTGAAGCAAACAAATCGCTCTTTAGAAATACAAATATTTCCATCTCGTGATTCACTATAACCGACGCATATTGCAATAATCTTTGCACCATTATAAGCGTTACAACTGCAATAATCAATGTGCCAAAAGTGAAGAAAGTTACCATTATGTTGTGATCTCAAATTCTTTTCAAGCAATCAATGAGCAAATTTCAGCTCAATTCACCGGTAACGTTGATACGTTACCAAATTTTCATAGAGCAATAAAGGAGTGAAATAAAGCGACGAATTTGGTAATAGGCAGAGACAACTAACATATTTTGGAGTGAGAATGAGAATTTAGCAGAGAGCAAAAGAACAGAAAGGATTAAGAAACGAAAAGATGATGCAAGAAAGCAGCTGAAAACAAAACAGAAAAAAATGGAACAGGAATTAACTTCTGTTATGTGTAGGTAACAAAAAGACAGTAAAATGCAGAACAATACAACATCAAATTGCGACAGGGTGTTCTACGAGGAAGTATGGATTTATGTGATAATAAAAATAATGGACAATTTAAATAAACGACAACAATTGATAATTGCGCCACATTTGTATTTTTTTCACTATGACAGCAGTTTAGAGATCCTAAGCTTTAAGCTGTAAGATATGCTAGTACCAAGTTCTTCTTCTGATTAACTGAAGCTGTATATGACCTAATGCACCTAGAAGTGATGAACTGAATGAAAATAAGATAAAGAAATAAGAGGAAAAAAAGGAAAATGAAGTGGGATAGACTGAAATAGAATATGAAATTCCGACGGACAAAAATAAGGCAAAAAATTTGTCAAGCGAAGTCTTGATCCTCAGAGCACCACTATACCTGAAGTTGAGGTTGTTGTGTGTCTAGTAGTGTTATAACAAACAATCATAGTATACACTTGAAGCTACAACTTGATTATTTTCAAGTGTATACGAACAAACTACTCAATACCGCGTTTGCAAATAATGGAAAGCGCTGCGCATTCACCTTCATGCTAAATACATCCCATCACAGCACGGCCTAGGGTTGTCGTGATCGTCAAAGGATAGAACTTGTCGTGCCTGAGCGCGATAAAACTGGCAACTTTGTTGGCCGCCTTTTCGATTTTTTGCTCTTGAGCATTAAGCAGCAATGTCAATCCAACTTTCTAGTAGCATTCAATCACGCAGCTTCGATTGCTTATCTCTCACTTCTTCGTTCTCCCTTGTAAAATACACTCAGATGAAGCAGCGATGCCTAGGCTTCTAAGCTTCTGTGCTTCCGTATGGCTCGGATGAAGAGATGCCAACCGCATCCTTGGGAATGCATCGGTTTAACCAATGCAAAGTAGAGGGACATCACGTGGATTTTACAGGTCTCGACCACAATCGGAAATTTCCGGATGTTTGACCCTCACATGACTTTTACTACCGGAAGCTATATTATCGGAGAATAAAACCTGTAAAATAATGTCAATATCCGTAGCGGTCATTTTGATTCAAAACAACTTCCGCAATATTACGCGTATCATCCATTTGAAGGCTGTTGAGCTACTGAAGAAAGATTTCTAATTTTCAATCAACTGCAAGGGTACTACAAGCCATATCACCCACCCGCTTTAATTTATCCACAACGGAGGAATACTCGTATTCATTTAAATTAGCCAGGTGAAGCTTGTGTTATCCTTTCACTGAACTGCAGTGGTCATTTCCATTAGGCAATGCACTCAGGGAAAAAACACCTCCGACTGATCTCTGAAAATTTCCGGACAACACAGGTGCTATGAGTTACCATTTCTCGATTCTTTAAATTTTCTGATGATGGGTAATTCCAAATAAAAAATGTCAATTTCCAGGACGCCGCGCTCTCTTTTGGTATTTTCACTAATAAAAGCTCAAAGAACGAACTGGACGGGAGGTCTGGACGATGATGTCGTCTGCTTTGTGAACGACTGAGCAACAGTCAAGAATCTAGAGCATACTCATTGGCCGACATATGAAGGACTGCAAACGACATGTCTGATCAATCGTACAAAACAGATTCCCTCCTTTTATAGCAATATAGGCCACAAATAAACCAAGAACGAAGGAAAAAATGATGCCGAACATAGGAGATACTTATCTCCAAAGAGTTTGTGGTCTTTTGTCGGAAAGAGTACACTTTATTCTAGACGTTCAACGCGCTCAATCCAATCGTTCGGCATCAACACTGACAATTACAGCAATATTGGAAAGCAAACGACAAATATTTTAAGAAAGACAAAATATTTCCTTCACGCAATCACATCTCCTACTCCATATTTAAACATTTTCACAACTTTACTTTTCAAATATGCGAGATGACAGTCTCTTGTCTATGTCTTTCTACAATTGCGCTTTACGGTCTTAGGAATTATTTCTGCTCACGCGAATACCCTAGTCACTTTTGCACGCCTGATCATTTTAAGTGTTGAAAAACGCCCAGCTACTGTTACGTTGAATATACCTGACCAGAGAATTTACCAATAATAGACCCGAAAATAACCACCATTATTTACCTGTCGCCGTATGAGTTCGAGCGGTAGTTGTGTTTATTGGCAATAAGACCGAGTTAGCACGGTGACAGAGATGGACAGTATTTTAGGCAGCAGGAGCGTCCTGAAGCTCGACCTTCCGCTATGGATACGAGGGCACTTGTTCGCTACCCTACCCACACAGTACCGTCAATGACGAGAACTTTCGTCAGAAGTGCACAAGTCAGAAGTTCGAAACTCCGCAGCTATATACTTTTAGCTTCTTAATCTCTCCTCCTGGAGGATGACGGCCCACACTTACAAAACGATTCACCAGTTTGTGCACGTCAGCATGGTGACACAGCGGGTGCAGTGCAAAAGTATTCCACCGAGCGTCTCGCGTCGTTGTAACGCTCCGCCATGTGGTGCACCACTCATGGCAGTAAGTGAACCAAACGTACGCCTTTTTATGTCCCGCCAACACGACTTTTTTGGGATTAAGGGTTTTTTCTGTGCCGTGAACAATCCCCTCAAATCACCTCTCCTACATGAAACATCTCATCATTTTATACATTCAAAGACTTCACTTGTTACATTCATTATGTCGCTGAAAACATATTACATTATTCAAAACATTCACACACTGAAATCCGCGACAGGTAAATGCACATCGTAGCTGCTCAGACATTCGGCCCTAAAACCGACAAAAGTCACAGTCACCGAATGCTGAAATACGGACAACAATCCGCCGCTAAGAAGAATGAAAAGGGGAAGCATTCGTCTGCGGTTCCCCGTCATCACAAAGCTAACAATAAAACAAGCAAAATACACATAATAGGTGAATCGCCAACAACACTTTTTCGCCGATGTGAAGTAAAATGGAAAATTTCCCTAACAAACTATCAAAAGATTAAATCATTCAAAAATGCTCTCTCAGTATGCAGAAAATTAACTCCAACAGTCGCATTTCTGAACGATAAATTAAGCTTCCATGTGAAACTCAATGTGGAACTAAAAAAGAACTGGAAATCGTGCCAACAATTCCCACCAATCCCTTTTGGCAATTAGCGTTACAGTGCAATGAGATGAGCACATGAATGCACCGTTTAAGCCACTCATAACGTTCAGTAATCGTCGCCACCGTACCCAGCAGCGATGAGAGGCGTATCGTCACACTGTGCCCCATATGAGTTCGTCCATTGTGCCATAGTGGCAACAAGAGCTGAACTGCGTTTCCTTCGCAGTGACAAATAATGAAAGGCAAAGCAGTTAGATTTCAAAGAATCCATTCAATACCGCTTTAAAAAGAATTCCCATAAGAGTATGAGAAATTTTTTGAGAGAGATAGCCTCTCAAGGTCAAAGCACATAATGCTCCATATATGAATTAATGTCCAAAATACCTGAACAAACTAGAGGCAACAGCTGCCTCTGCTCAAAATTATAATGATGCGAACAAGAAGGAAAATACATTCTCTGTCAATGACGAATTGGGATTTTACATTAAAATGCAAAATAATCGTTTCTGAAGTCTGAATAAAATCCAAAACCTTCAAAACTACAAAGAGGATTGATTGCCTAAAGGCTGAAACGAACAGATCAAAAGTCAAACTGAGGCCATAATGAGGGAAAACAAAATGCCACTTGCAATAACATAACTGCTTCGAGCCTCAAAACATCCCTTCAATCTTACATCCACCAAATAGATGCAAAATCTATTCGAATTCATATTCATCCCGGATCGATTAGATCAATAAAACAACCGAAAAGTAGTAAACCCGACAATTTCCGCTTATTATTGGAGTAAGTTATTAAAAAAACCCATTGAAAATCGCAGGTATTGTACAAAGAATAATAAAGAATAAAGAACAACATAAAGAATAATCGAAACGGCTTGTCAAAATAGCCCAATTATTTAAGAAAAGAATTCTTTCGGGCCAAATAAAATCACAAAGAACTTAATTAACCGCTTGCTCAATCAAACTTTCTTACGACCCTCAAGGCGCATTACTGCTTCCAAGTCAAATCCAGTAACTGCGTGGTATGTTACCTATCGCTCTTTTCTCTCCCACTAGTTGACCATCACCTCTTGTTTCCCCAATTGAATATCTTTAAAAATTTACTTTAAAAGCTCCAAACGAAAAACTGGCAAAACAACATCATCGAATGGCACAAGGATCGATAATAAACCACACTGGAGGGCACTACTTCCGGCATAGAAAACACGATGGCTGATGAGCAATTAACCAATCAATTGAGAAATCTGATCGACATTTTCTGTTCGATATCTGTTTTCTCCATTGCCTGAAATTACAGCAAAATCAAAACGACGAAAAACCATTACAGCCAAGTAAAATAAACCCCAAAGACGCGAGTTCTAATAATAAAAGAAACCGGGTGGGTTCTAAAAATTCTTAAACCACTAACTCCCACGAGCTGTCCGCGCTTGCTAGCAATCATTTAACTTCACGTCCTGATCACATTTAGGGTTCACTGCACATCCAACTCGTCACCAACGCCTATAGCCTATCCATGAAAAGTTCTACTTAACTCCAACAATACGGTGGGTACTGCTACATAAACAGTTCCAACCATGCCCCTAACATTAAAAACAGTCCTTCCATTCACTCCACACGAACATAAATTTTCTTACCTCTAACTGATAGGGAAACAAAATCCTTCTTGAACCTTCATTTGCGTAAAGATATGTTAGAGATCATTAGGATGAGTAGCTGAAGTGATTTTATGATAAGGGCAATGAAATGTATAATGTTGAATGCATTTTATCAAATAGATTTCGATGACGCTATACTGAAAACGAAACGAAACAACCAACACGACAGAATTCATCGAAAGAAATCTTTCCATCGTTGTCAAGATCGGCCTCAGTTATTGTTCGATCGGCAATGCTATCCAGCTGAAGCAAAAAGCTATCAGCATATATTCCAAAACGTTCGCTCATAAATACATCCAATAATAGTGGTAAGAAATCTATGAACCCATAAGAATAAGAACCGTAATCAAACTAATATTGAACCCTCTACGAATCGGCTTAGACCATTCATCGAGAAACGCCCTCCAACAACCGGGACAGAATTTCTTTAGAATAACTTCTTCCATTCTATAAAAGGTAGAACCAAAAATGCGGTCGAAATGTACAAATAAATTTCAACGGAAATTGAGAATGTCCTACTAATGTTTTCTCTCAAGTCTCCCTCTTCCCTTCTATGTCTCCCGTCTCCCTTTCTGCTCGAGGACGGAAGGAAGCGATCTTCTCGAAAAAAGTCAACGCAGACCTGTTCGGGAGTAATATTTGCGCCGACCATCATATTCAAAATCACTTTAAATTCGTCTCGAGTTATGTATCCATTCTTATTCAAGTCATACATTGTAAATGCAACTGAAATTGTAACCATATACAGCACAATATGAAATAAATACCCTTTGCTCATTCGATAAACTAGTTTCATGACTTAAAAAGAGAACAATGCCGCCATGTCACGCTCAATGTAACCGTTTGGACAAATCTCCTTCTACGATAGGAACGGTGAAAACGAAAGTATGATCAGCCTAAAAGGTAAAACATTTTCAGTGCTCCGAGTTACGTCATAATACTTTTCGAGGACGACAGATCGCCGTAAAGAAAGCGAGTTATGACCACTTTTATAACAACTATCATCGAACAATGAATGCCCATCACATCAAAAAAAAAAAAAAACTGTAATCATAACATAAGCATTTTTCGCGCTGCAACTTCTTGATAGACTAATAAACAGATACGTGCACCAAGGCACAAACACAATATTTCTTTGATGCGTTTCATGAATACTTACATACTAAAGGGCATAAGAACTGTTATTAACAGGACTCTACAAATATTTGCTGGTGAATGTGACAGAGGAAAAAGCATATTTGGAGATCGAATAGCAATTGCAACGCCATCCTCTTCGATTTTCAACAAACGAATCACCATCAACATGAATAAATCATTAATTTACTAATCAAACTTCATGCTCAAACTGCTATGAGTGTGAATTCGGCTACAATCGATACCAGTTGGTTGAGCGTAACCGACGCTCGTCGGCAATTTGACCGATCCCAAAAAACGAGTAAAAAGAACTCCACTTTGAAATTCTAATGAAATCCAGAACATCTTAGCAACTTACATTTAAGCTTCTCGTCACGACTGTTTAAAGAGTTTTCTTTGCCTTTACTGGGAGGCCTGAAGTGTGCCAAGACACGAATAAACTCCCGGAAATTGATCTTCTGCTCTGGGTCATCTCTGCAACAAAACAGCATAATTCACTCTGCAACTTTGAAGGAGAATTTTGTGAAGCACTCAGTTATTTGCATGTGGTGAATGTTCGTTGTATGCACACCGTTGCAAATTAGCATCATGAATTCCACGACGAAATTATCGACCGAAAAATATGAATTATTCGAAGGAATCATTTACAGTGAAAATAAATAAGGGGGTGTAGTGCTGAGATTATTTGTTTTAACAGAAACGGATAATATAGCTACATCCTATTGCTCATTTGGCACCAACGGAATGTTGCAACTACATCAATAATTATCAGTTTTACCCATAAAATTTCTCAAAAGCTGATGGCTTAGCTGCACAACAACCATCATATATTTGCTTAGCACTTCGATAATAACGTAATCAAAAAAGACTGCTTCAATGATTTGTCGAACCGATCGGACCTCCAAAAAACTTGGAATTCATCCGAAACACTGTTGTGCCTACAATAATCTGCTATCCCTAAATGAATTGTTTTATTAAATAAAACCATGACAATTTCCGAATCAAGCGTGATACGAGTCCGACCTACTTAGAAACGACAATTTCTGTTACCCACGGACCAAAAACATACGTTTCGGTAAAGAACGCGTCAACGATCCTATCACCGAGTGGGTTGATCGCCAGCTCAGGGATCCTCAAGAAATCATCACGCTCAAGGTAGCCGCGCCCTGAAACATCGACCGATCATCCACTGAACGCCTCAAGAGTGACAATGAATCAAATACAACAACATTTAAAAATCAAACTTTGAAGAAAAAAAACAGTGCACAACAATTACTGCCATGACTACAAAAAAAACGCATGCTGTTTTGCAATTTCCATAAGTTAACTTCGTTTTAAATGACTACGTTCTTTTAACACCAATATAGACGATGAGGCAAAACCTGTGTATTAAAATTCCCATTTTGCTTTGGAATTTAAATCTTCTCTTAATTCGTTTATTCTGATTTTATAAGGGTATAACTTTGCCATTCTGGAGGATGACATGTCAAGAAATATAAGCAAATTAATTTTTAAAGAGGCAGACGGCAAAAAAGAACAGAACCTTGCTTATCGAGAGATAAAAATCGATTATACAATCGAACAATCTGATTGCGTGAAACTGAAAAAAAAGAGAACAAAATGATAAAGAAATAACGATGGATTAACGCCAGAAAAAACCTTACAGGCAGAACTTTTTATGGAAAAAGCACAAACTTAATAGAAAGAAAAAGGCTGTGTTGCACGAAACTTCAGAACGACAACTGCGCCACAAAGGTTACCTTTATTCATCTCATGATCATCTCAACAATTTTAAATCTCACGTCCACACCTCCACTCACAACGCCAAGAATGATCTCTTGATTTCATACAACTAACACAGAAAAGGATGAAATCTCATCATCGCTGAAGCACGAGTGCAGCGGGAACCAACGTTGCTTCATTATTCAAAAACATTCCGTCGCTCACATCTACTAAATCCTGCTACTAACAGCTTTAGCCTTCGAAGAAGTATCGTTTTCTAACCTAAACAACGAACTCAAATGGATCTAATTTGTAAAACTGGAGAAAAAAACATGAACGAGGAACAAACGCAGGCATCATAAAATGTTACTAACATCCAGTTTCCCTTGAAATTGCCAACACCTCATCTTCTTGTAACATAAGTGAACTGCTATTTCCCATTATGCGTACGACTTCCCGATGATTCCTTGATGAAGGGATACGAAAATAGGAGACCAACAAGCTGAAAAACTGTTCATTATACATAACAAAATAATATTCACTCAAATGTATATCAACGCAATCAATTCAAATCCCGCCACTTATTACTGAATAAAAATTGAATTGAAAAACAAACATTTAAACGATAAAGCAACAATACCTAGCAACAAGCAACAAACGATACCTAAGTGTTCGCCTTCTCCCAGACGTTTTCACGTCGAATATATAACTGCCGAAAAAAGGTAAGAGAAAAATTGAACCCCAACTTCGTCACAGCTTTCGTTTATCCTTCGAATCACGGCTGGCAGTACCCAGTTCGGCTTAGCTTCAACTAATTCACATTGCATCGTGTGAATGCTATCATAGCGCCTTTTTCGCTTATACGATAACTTACAAAGGCCTTAAATCAAGTCTTACGCAAATCATGAAATATCTTAAGTTCACGTTCAAAACAACGGAAATGCAACTTCTTAAATACTGAAAAAAGCATAGTACGACATGGAAGCAAAGAATTAAGCTGCGATAGCATATTTCGGTGCAAAAATACCTTAGAGAAAGCTAGCACATCATCTGTTGTGCGTTATAAAATTTATTCCAATTCCTTGGAAGAAAAAAACAGCAACAACTAGTAGACCATCTCAAATCCCTTGAGCAATATAAAAATAGAGAGCGGCTTCTAAACAAAGGATATCAACGACCAAAGAACTCCCTTCCCCGATCTTGAAAGTCGTGAAAAAACATTCACAAAATGTACAAGAAAAGATAAAGAAAAACAATGTGAGAGATTTCGAGCTTCCTTCCAGCAATACTGAGGTCACTGCTTGCAACGTTACAGTATTTAACTCCGGCAAAACTACTCCTCCCTAATCTCTATTGATACGAATTTCCATATAAAAAAGCAAAGTCAGGTGAAGTCCAAAACGCATCGAAGATTTCACGATGACGACGACAACGGAATGACATCAGAAACCATTCGCACTAAATGCGGGAACCTTTTGCCATTAGAAAACCGGATAAACCACTCATCATTTATGGCTTTTTACAGCCTTAACGAATTCAATCCACTAATGCCCTAAATCTTATTTGATTTATCATTTTGTGAAATCTGTGATTCATATGATAGAGAAGAGGCGAACCAATGAAGAGGAGAATATCAGCAAAGGCTGCTCCCGAAACGAATGCACAGCCAATAAAATGCGGTAAAACGATATACCAACATTAATTGCAACACTGACTAATCAATCGGATACAAGATTTTCATCTCCGCATTTGGACTCCGCACTCTCGCAATATTCGCATGCGAATTCACAACCCCGATATGCGATCAAGAGATTTCGCAGCTTGAGAGCGAATATTTGTAGAACATCTGCCTTTTTTTGCAATGTGCCAGATCCAAACGTTGAGATCGAACACCACTGACTGCCTACTCAGCTTATGACCGCTTCACTATCGTGGACAAAAAGTGACAAGAAGAGATGAAGTAACTCAACGAGGTAAAGAAGGATAGACAAGGCCCATCATGAGCACGCACAATATGTAACAAATACAGCCTTATGACACTGCAGCCACAAAACACAACATTAGCACTTCGAATGCCGCCAGAGATCAGCACTCCTCTGATCTGTACTTTGCTGGCTCGAAGTTGCTGCAAGGCTGAAAATCGCTTTTTTTTCTGATAACTAATTATCACCTCACCTCCACCTTCAACAAAGAAAACAACAGTCCTCTCAAATGTGCAGCCAGCTGTTATGCTCTAAGCAAACTTTCAATTAAAAAAAAAAACGAGCGACTAATTAATTTCTACGAGAATCATTTTCTCATGCAGTTAAGAACACAATCGCGATTCTGCTTTTCAAGAAGGTAATCAAAAGATTAGGACACACTAAGCAGGTGTCAGACAGTTGAACGAATCCTCGGACAAGCGTGGTACTCGATTAATTAAATGAAATCGAGGCAAACTCGACATGAGCAAAAATTTCCTTGCTTAAGAGATTTTTAAATCTCAGCACTAACGTAAGTTTCGCTTATGATGCAATGAACGCTGAAATGAACTCAAATGTATTAAAAGAAATTAAATATAAACTTGCAAGTTAGGAGAAATAAAGCAGAAAAGCAGAGCCAGAACGTTGAAAATAAATTAAAATATACTGCCACGGAAATCGCTATGGAGGAGAAAGGCCAGAGGTTAGTAGCGACAGCACGAGAGGAAGAGACGGACGAGGACGAAAAATGATGGGAAGGAGGAATGAGGGAATAGTGAAATGAAGCGAATGGAACAGGATCTGAAACAAGACGAATGCAGAAAATACAAGTGCAGCTAGCCGTAGATGCACTTTCGTATTCCCCTTTTCTCAGCAACCAGTTTCGCAACTTAAGAATCATCGCCTAATATTACCATGTTTCGTGATCAGACTGCAGTGAGACGAAAAAATCTGTTAATGTAAAATACAACGTTGTTCTGAAAAGATGGTTCAATACAAGATAGCGTTCTGGATGCGAACACTTTATACCTAAGAGAGTGAGAACTCTAATTTCAGTGGTTCTCTCGCTGAAAGCGCTCAACGGATATACACATACATACTGTCAACGCGCTCCATCAGGCAAAATTTGAAGAGTCGAGCAAAAGGGAGAGATGAGAGCCATTTAAAGCTGTAGCAACGAATAATGATGCGATTTATCAGAAACCGTTAGTTGAAAACATCGATGAGAAATCAGCAACTATACTATCGCATTCTACTAGACACTCAAAATGGCTGCAGAACAACGACAGCTACTGAAAGAACAAATCTCTGCCAAAATTTTATACATATTCCCCCACGGAGGTTAGCATCCACACAGCATCTCATTCGATATATCTCACTCAGTTACGCAGTCACAAAAAACCTTTTCCTACTCTTCTCCCTCATCCTAAAATGTGGTTCATACTGAACGAAAAACACACGACTGCAATCGAGTCACACAATCAACTGCTCAAGAAGGAATCGAACAGCCGACAACCGTTGCGCAGAGTGTGTTCTGCAGAGCGCCCAAGCAAACAGCAACGCCTATGCGTTTCAACTATTGGGGAGACACAGTACAAAAATTCCAGCAAGAAAAACTCGTCACGAGAACGCATTCGATGTGCGCAGCGTCAAACAATAACAAACACCAAATTCTTTCGAACCGCCGACTTGGGGCAATCGCAACTCGCCTCCACCACTTTCATTTAACTCACTTCAGAAGGCATTTAGTATATTCTATAAAAACGAAAACGACTAATTTCTCTGTAATTAAAATTACGCACTACTGGAGAAATAGGCGGTATAATATTAAAAATGGAAACCATTAGGAGACTTGATGAAAGTTGCACCGATTGTTAAATCAATAAGAAAATTGGGTCTGCTCGTTTCGCGTCTGCTAATAATCATCGGTTTCTGAAAAATACTGGAGCTTTTCGGCATGGGCGAAACAATGCAGAACACTAACAATGTCTGCTAAACATGGAAACTAAAACGTCGACAAGGTTTGGCGAATGCTGGCGGTGTAGCATTTGCTCGAAAATCGAGCACTCACGGATTTTCTCATACCCTTTTCACTAACGATCATTAAAAAACGATCACTATAATTCATGTGTTGAGAACTAAAAAATTCATTGGATTAAAGCAAATTCGCTGCAATAAAAAGCGCTAAGAATGTTAGATAATAAATGATGTGCCAGCAAGTGCAATCACCAAAAAAAAAGACTATAAGCATGAACAATGAGCAACTTCAATTCTCTGAGACTCGCAATGCGACCGACGTTTATCCAAATTAGATTCAAGATAAAACAATCGGAAATGACCAATAGAATTGCTCTTTTAAAGCGAAAATGTTGTAAAATAGTAACTTTTATTTATATTATCGAATCGATTTCCTTTCTCCAAGACTGTCAGCATTTGTTCAGAATGGATCATCACACGTCGATTCGACGGTGAAATTCAAGACAAAGACAATTAAAGGAAAGTGATCTCAAAAACAGACCATAAACAATTGGTACAATAAAAAAATTATGAAAGCAACGAGCCAACAGAAATCACCAACCGAATAAATGGACACTTAGCAATTTTTAGGATCATTCAAAGCGTTTCATTATTTTATATTTTGCCAGGTGTGCTTCTAAGTTATCCTATATTGCACTCACATTTCCGTTCCTATAATCTCCTCGTCTCAATAGAACCAAATTTCGCCACAACTGCTTCCCGCTGGCTCCGCAAGACTAATCTTTTCTTCACATAATCATAAAAAAAGCCAATTACAGTCGCCACAAACCACATGAATGTTATTGCTGTAACGGAACAAATGTGGAACACGCGCGAGTGCTACCGTTCAGAGGAACGTGGACAACGCGTCCACATCTGATACTGCATGGTTCCCGCTGAACCCGTATACTTCGACCATCGCCTTATAATGCCAACTAGATATAACACAAGTGAGGAGCTTTGAAATGAACTTTTTACTCTTTGGATGATATATGCAAAATACGAGTGGCTCAGACAACACCTCGATGACGCAGAGACGCCGATTCTACCAGAAAACTCATTTAGTTAAAAGTGGAAAAACGGCTACCATTGTGGAGTTCTCAGAAAATCATCAACGGTCAGACTATGGACGAGGAAGGTGAAAATCTCCAATCCATAAAATTCTGAAAAATGTACCACCTCAAAGCGCTAAAGTTACAGATAGTCAGTGGCAGCAAAACAAAACCTCATCATCCCGAACAAATCTTCTCACCTACAGCATTTCATTACAGATTGTTTCTGGCAGCTTGTAAGTCAGCTAGGCGCAAGTTTTGTTTCAAGCAATAAAGAAAAATTCTAGCAAAAATAGTAAGGTCGCTAAAACTGAATGAAAAACAATTGGAGAATGGGTAGGAAGTTGATCGGGGAATGAGGCGGGCGGGTTGAGGTTTGTTTAATCTGAATATGTGAACGCGATCTATTGATGCGATATTTGAATATCATGGTGGGACAGGAAAATTTTCAGCCGCCGAAATGTGATTAACTAAACGACATTCTCAATGCAACGAACTCTTCGAAGCTTATCTACTAACAAATCCTTGCAACTGGCAAAGATAAATCATATGCACTAATGATGTCAGAAAGTAACTACTTAACAAACAACTCTTTATTATACAAATTATCGTTACATAAAAACCAAAAAAAGCTGCGAATGCGAATTTTCTGACTTCAAAAGCCCAACTCAAATATGGGAAATGGAAAGATCACAGTAAATCACTTGATTTGCAGCTTTTATGAGATTTTGCAGCGGAAATTCAATCGATGGAGATTTGTACCAAAGATTTTCAGTACAACTTCCGATCTACAAGATAGAAACGTCGACGATATTAGCTCCAGTATTAACGTTTCATACCGTAAACACGATAAAGCAATGCCCATAGCGATTCCAGTTTCACGATGAACATTCAAAACAAAGGTATTCTGATATGATAGGCTACCAATAGATATATAATGGTAAACGAAATAATCAACTAAATCAAACAGCCAACCATTAGAAAGCTCACACTTTATGGTCACAAACCCTTTTATGCGTTTTTATTTGCATTTCAGTTTTTCGAGCAAATCCGTAAAGATGAAGTTCATTTTACTAATAAAGATGAAGGGTTTCTTTACTACAAATACGTTAGACAATTTGAATGCAATAAAAAATAAAATATGGCTCTAATTGGCGATTGCCGGAGTCATAAGTGCACCCATGGAACTGCTATATGAATGAGCACCAAACAAAGTTCATGACTACAGTATAGAAAAGAAACATATCCCGCCTAGTCAACTCACGCAATGAATAGTAACTTCCACACGTCAGAGTTGCTTGGGTTTTCCCACTATTTCGGCAAGTTTTTTCCTGAAAAATTTAAACCTCTCAATAACACGCGATATAATTTTTGTAAGTGCAGAGCTTGAGCGATACCTCTGGTACGCCAAATGAGCTGACTCCTCCTTGTGAAACAAGATATGAAAAAAGCATTCAACAAGCTCATGGAGCAAATAATGGAGCATGAAGCTCTTGAGGTCCAATTGTCCGCTAAACAGCTATTTCGTCATAATACACCACAGACATTCATGAGAATATCTGATGGTGAGTGTTTATTCCACTTTTTTAACTTAGCGGCATTAATACCATACCGATAAACACCACAGACATTCATGAGAATATCTGATGGTGAGTGTTTATTCCACCTTTTTAACTTAGCGGCATTAATACCATACCGATAAGTGTTTGAAAGTAGTGGCTAGCAAGCTGTAATTACTCTTACAATCCAGTAATGCATCTCCTCACAGTTATGTAATGATTAAAGTATTAGCTATAAGTAAATAAATAAATGAACGGACAAAAATCAAATGAATTAAACGTGAGAATGAAACAACTACCCTATCTTTTTATTTCGCGAACCACACCTGCACACCTTTTTTTGGTTCATTTAGCTTACCTGGTTAGTAGCTGCATAATGCAGAATTGCAAACGGCAGTTGCAGTATTTGAAAATGCAAAGAGCTGGAAGGAAGTACAACAGAGTGCTGATGTAAAAAGACAGGAAAATGACCATTCAGACTTCAATTAACAAGGAAAACAAGAGGTGTATTGCAACTACGCATCTTCTCTAAAATCTCCGACTAGTGAGAAAAAACGACTGCTCAATTATGAGCTGGCCTAAAGTGAGGTGAGACAAGCTTGCACTTGTCTGCACCCTAGCTTACAATAATAGTAATCTCGAAAATTTTCAACGAAGCAACTCAACAGTCAATCTTCCTCTAACAGTGACAAATTTCGACGTTCATCTGCATCGACGAACTGGCCTTTCATATCTACTAGAACAGTCGTATTTTCAATTTCCTTAGATCTGAAACCACCATATGACGAATCCTCTAGTTATGCCCTCACTACACCTTACTTTAGATATGAACAAAGTCATCTATAGGATGAGCCCTCAAAGGCGTTCCTCTTATACATCATACAACGATTATCTTTGTTCCCCTCCTTTTCCCAAATGTACAGTTCGACGTCCCTTAGAAACGTTTTTCTCAAGGACTGAAGCCGGAAAGCAACAATAACTGTCGAGGCCAATAAGACAAAAAAGCACCCGAATGCTTTAGTGGATCATAAAATGGAATGCAAAAAATGCTTCTATAGCAACGGACGAAACATTTGATATTCAGCTATTCCGATTAAACAACATATTTCTGGAGAGATGCCGTACTATCCTATAAGTAAAAAAAACCTACCCAATTCAGGATGCTCACTTATCGATCGATTGTCTGAATTGTCACAGCCCCTTAGTTATTACCGCTTTTAACAATTATACATTATAAGTGGACAGTATAAACGAAAGAACAATTCCTTGAAGCCGCTATCTTCAAAAATAATCGACTAAGTAGGAAATACACAAAAACCTTTACGCACATCGCGCAAGCTTAATAGCTACTCGACCACCTACGACACAGAAAAAACTCGAATGAAATCATACGGTGCCACAAAAACATACTTGAAAGCGATATTTCTGATGAGGCTTGAAGTAATTCTTCACTAATAAAACACATAACTTCATGCAATTATTTTTCATATCATCCGATCGTATATCGATAGGAAAACTTGGCAATGAGCATCCATCAGTACGTCGACCGGTTCGATCACGTGAGCACAGCTGCCACAACAAACAAATCCCATCAATACTGCTGTCTCGCATCTTTCGTAGACTTCAACATTTCTCTAACATTTCGTTATAAAACCTACAAATAAAACTCCACGCAACATCATCTAGCATTTCGCGGTTTCTTCAAAGCCATTCATACAATACAACTAAAAAGAAATCAGATTTTAGAGAAATATAAATGTGTTTCATGGCGATCAGTACCAATTCAATGAAGAAGTTACCATCAGAAATTATAACTTTTTATCCACAATATGCCGCAGTTTATTTGCTCACTAACAATTAGTTAAAAAACAAGAACAACGAGGAAGTACCAGCATGAGCACTCTTGAGCATTTGCAACAATACTCAAATATTCGCATTGCAATCAGCGCCGCAAATACAACCAATATATAAGATCAGCGAAGTGCTAAATCGGATACTATTTGCATCGTGGTGAAACAATCACAAGCGGATAATCTCAACGGTTCTATTTAACATTTCTCTTAGCTAAAAAGAACATCTGGTTCGCTTGCAAAGCTTAAAAATACCATAACTTCATTTGCAGGAAAAAGTTCAACATTTTTTGTCATACATATTGCTGAAAGAGAAGTGAGCATAGCGAAACAAATAACCGTAAAAAATATCGAGACTAACTTTCTTAATATGATGGTGGAATTTGATGAAAGAATTAAAACTCTGAATAGAAAAATAAAACGTGAACAATATGAATTTAGAGCGGAATTCGACTCCATCAGATTAGATTTTAAAGATCGAATTCTTCAAATAATAGAGATGGACGATTTTGCCATAGGACAAACGGATCATCTCGACCTTGCGACCGCGTTAGCACGAAATTAACTCCATTTTTTCTCGGAGGACTGACAGGGAGGGATATGAACGAAAACTGCTAACGAAAGAAATTAAAATATTCGCTCCAATCTTCAAAACGTTCTACGAAAGACAACTACAGGGTTTCTTTTAGCTATATAACGGAGAAGATGTATCACAAATAAAATATATGCCATGAGCAACTGAAAATTTGAAGCTCTTCTTAATTATCTTCACTAACAGCGACATACTGCATTTGGCTGAGTGTGGTCTCCTTTTTTTTGAGAAAATCCTCTTCCATGTTTTCTTCATTTTGAGCACGATTTGCAGTTAGACATTCATAAAAGAAACTAAAAATTATCATAACTGCCTAATTCATACTTCTCCCCACTTTCCATCCTTATAGATTCGTCTTTAAGAGAAAATTCCTGCAGTTAAAGCCAGGATTTCGGCAGAAAACATGGAATATGTGGAAACTATTTAATGAAACCAATGTCTAACACCTAATTCAATCCAGTAAACAACCTAAAATGGCTTCTGTCTCTGGCTTATATATCCATCCCTCATCAAAAAGCCGTTTCAATGTGCATTCAAGGTCACTTCAGCATTACGATTCCCAACACCTTCACGGATATTCAGAGCAAAATTGCCTATTCAACGATGTTTCGGTGCAGCACCACGATTAGGATTATAAACGTCGATGATGGGTCGCTCTCCTCTCTCAGAATCTTCATCCTCTTCACTTCCATCTTCTGAATCCGTGTTATCTTCCTCCCGTCCTTCATCATCAGATTCGCCTCCTTGAATGTAAACGTAAAAATATGCCTTGGAAATAAGCAAATATATAGGCAGATAAGGTTACAAAAAAAGCATCTATTTACCTCATCTTTTTCAGGGCGCGTTCTTCCGAATGAATTAAGTTCTTTTAGTATTTACAGCTTAATACTGAGAACATGACGAATCCCATACGATCGTCGACTTTTTCGAAAAAGGAGCAAACGGTTATTAAAGTTAGGTGCAATCGTATTCCCTTCGTGATTAATCAATTCATTATTCACTTAATACTGCAACAACACAATATAACTCGCTAATCTATTTCTATGAAGAAAATTTAATGGCTGACGTTAAACTGCGATTAGAAACAACAGAGGAGCGTCGCAGAAAGAGGAGAACAGATAGTCGGATATGGGGAATTGATGAAAAAGAATGTTCGCATAAATGCGACGGGAAATGGTCCAATTTCATTTTCCGCCTTTTCCTCCACCTCTCTCTCTCTTATGCCAAATTCGTCAGAAACGACGCCAGAATACTGTAAAAAAAGGAAAAAAAGTGGAAACAGAATCACGAACATAAGCGAGCCAATACAAACATTCATAAGGGGCAGCAAAAAGCAGTCCGCTTTCCCCACCAATTTTCTCATAAATGGAATAGGAAACGAAGATCAAACAATCAAAACTCACTCCACTCATCGCCGTTTCCGAATTGTCCATCATCTTCGTCGTCGTCACTTTCACTCGGTGGAAGCATATCAGCATCTATCACTTCATGTTTCTTATCACCACTTACATCGCGTTTCGCTTCTCTTGTTAACTGTTCTGCATCGCGTTCAAACCTGTGCATGAAAATGAGTAATTATCGCATAATCACAAACAGAATCATCCCACCTCCTTGTCCCCCATCGACAGAATTCACTTCTCGTATTGGGCACCGTTCAAAAAGAAAACAACTTAAAAACACTGGAAACAGATAGAAACGGAATCTCATAAAGAGTCTAATGGAAAGGAAATAGATGAAAAGCAAACCTCGAAGGCCAAAGTTTGTGCTCTCGAATATAGAGAACATTCTCATCGTCAAGCACATTTGTTATTTCAGCTTTCACCTTGTCTCCCTCTTCGATAGGTCGTACGAAAACGAAATGTCCTCGCCTTACCCATATCGACTTACGAAACTTTGTCGGCATACTCACTAAATATTTATCACCTTTCGAATCTTCAACCTGAAATGGAAAATTAAATCAACTTTTAGGTAATAATTAACAACACTTGTGTCATCGTTTCTCGGAAACGCAGCTTCAAATTAACGCAAATAACACCCACTTGTGAAATAATTCTTATACGTTCCGGTCTCCTCCTCACCCTCTTGCCATTAATTTCCTCCCAAATCGGTGCTGAAGTAAACAGCAACAACGTCCATATGCTTTAATACCTCGGAATACAGCTTTCTCACACTTCTGTGACGATACTGTCTGCTAAGTTGCAAAACATATTTATATATAACCAGCATGAGAGCCGTAAACCGGCTGTCTCGAAGGAAACGCCCGATAATTACGGAGGTATTTTATCAGTGGCACGAAAATTAAATGACGGAGGTGGTCTAGGAGCGCTTAGAATGCTGCCAGCGCTAATTGCTGAAACTGCCACCAGTTTCAATGGCCTTCCCCTTATGCCGATAAAAATGAGTCAGTTATCAGTTATCTTCTCAAAATTTACAACCTCCATGTCGAAATACTCCATTTTTCTCGACTCTCCAAAACCAATTCTACATTTTAAGAAGGTTTGCCTAATTACCTAATAATTAGAAAAATAAAATATGCAATTAGTGGAAAGTGATCGCCTCTTTTAATCTTCGTTGGTGGTGTTTTCTGAAGTCGCATAATAGAGATACCTCATGGAGATTATTTCCTCGAGTGCCGAGGATCTGCGCAATGATGTCTTCACGTTCGGGTAACACCAATTCACTCTCCACTTGTTTTGTGACGAAACGACGTTTGCTCGCAACCGACATACTGACTGATTGATTCCTTGTTCTATTGTCAAGTCGACTCAGGTCCCGAAATGTGTTGGATGCACTTGTATTCTCTTGCTAGCCAGAATGCTGTAAGAAACCATTTCAACTGGAACAATCAAAACCAACTCAACAGTGAAATCAAAGGGATCTGCGTTCTTCAACACAAATAATCCACGAATAAATGCACAGCATGTTCCACGGCAACTAGAAATCAACCATAGTAAGCGGGACAGAGACGGCTCATACCTCCATCGCAATAAGCGCGTTCCTTTCGAAATTATTACCGCAATGAAGAATGACCGCTCCACTTGTGCTTTATTAATTTTATTGAAAATCACTTGGCTAGTAAATATTTATTGGTGTGTTATGAGATTAAGCGTTACACACATATACGACGAGAGGACAGCATCCCACCCGCGCAAGAGTCTTCTCGATTGGGATACCTTTAATAAGAGGAATCAGACATTCCAACGAAAAAGTTTTCCGTTCTGCTGACACTCCTCGTTCAATGACTTTTCGTTTAGAGAGTCTATGCGCAGTATATTTCCACCCGACATGCGTCTCTAACTATTTCCTCCGCATTCTCTACGTTCTCACTTTTGACGATTTTTTTTTATTAAAGGTAGCCTGAAATTAGGAAGTTCCAATCGTCACCTTCAAGAGCCTTCTAACGGGTCCCTCACCTAGAAGGCTATTAAGAAAATGCCGTGTTGATCGTCAAAGTTGCACTATACAGAGGAGTTATTTTTTCCTCGCTTTGCTGTTTGAGTACAATCGGGTGAAAGACGTTAAGAGGAGAATTTAAAAACACCCTACGATGAAAAACGCTACGGGACTTCGATGGAATAGAAAGCAGCGCGTTCAGCAGCTCAAATCAAATGACCCCACCACTCTTCTACAGTTGAATATAAGAAATACTTAGAATTCCGAAGGAAGAGAATATCTTTCGGCGAATCGAAAGTCTATTAGTTGAGGGAATTTCGCACTAGGCGAACTAGCAGCGTTTTCAGCACTTTTTACTTTCATATAACTGTAATTAATCGCCGAACAAATATCCACGCAAATATAAAAGCAACTAAGCAATGAATCCATAAAATGATCCCATCTACAGACGGGCCACATCAAGTTATAGTTCATTAGCACTGTATATGAGCGACATCGGTAGATCATTCTGAACGTTAAATACTAGAAAAAATTGTGTGAGTCATGGAAGAATCTTGAGAAGTAGAGGGGAAATTATACGGTCGATAAAGAAATTCTTTGTGGTCAATCGGTGGTCAAAGAACTCATTGATCACGATGAGTGGTGGTGGTCAATCGCGTGGTCAATCTTCTGGTCAGTGTGGTCAATCGTGTGGTCAATCGCGGAGTTCACCCGAGTACCCTTACATTTTGATAGTAAATGAGTGGGTTTATGTTTCAGAAGACGAAACAAGTGTGCTACATTGTGATCAGCGATCGGTGCACGTCGAAAACGGGTTCTCTTCGCCTTTCTAGTGCACGCTCATTGGGTGCTCTTGTTGCCCGTCGTTCCTATATTACTCATTTCACGAAATCTTGTCCACTTAAACCTTCTGTGTCTTTTCTGCATGTTAGCCAGTTCGATTTTCTACTAAACGATGTGGGCGCATTCGGTCTTATTCCGCTTCTGGCTGCGCAGTGTCTGCGCAAATGGGCGCATATTTCTGTCTGTGTGTTTGTCCGTTAGTTAGCTTCAACTCGGCAAACGCTGAAGCTATCAGTAGGAGATCCAGTGATATCCATCACAGTTTGCTCGCATGTTTCACGTTGACCCATAAACTGCATGAGAAGATTGACGCATTTGTAAGAACTCTTAAAAAATTACTTGCTTTTTGCATTCATTGGTTTGGGCTGGCTAGATTACAAGAGAGATAAGTTCTTCGGGAGGATTTCAATGAGGCATCGAAATAGTTGCAACTCAAAGGTATCTGTATTATTTCTTATCGACCAGTTGGTGCAATAAGCGAAATATAAAATTCATTCGTTCTCAGATGGAACACCATAATCATAAATCTTTTCTTTTCATCGGCAGTAAGCGTATATGAAATAAATTCTACAGTTCATTGCTCATCTACAATAGAAGAATTACGTTCTGTTTATCTCTCTGCTGGGCACTTGTTTGTGAGTTGAATGGGCGCTCAACAGCTTGAGTACTTTCTACGTGGATATTTTGCCGAATTTGTTTAATCATTCCACAGGTGGGCAAGTTTTCAGACCTGTTAAGGTGGCACTCGCTTGATCCTTCATTTTTTAGGAGTCCCTACTAATTAAAATGAATTCTAAAATTGTATCATCGAAATATCTCCTCCATTGCATTAAAGAATTTGAACTGACTCGCGGATGAAATGCGTTCAAGTGCAGTACTTACGCACGTTGATTCTCATGCTCGATCAAATATATAGATATGGCAGCTGTACGCTCTGTCCGATTCAGCGATTTACCAGCAGTGAGACATCCTGCCACTGCACCTCCCGAGCAAGGTGGATGTACATCGGTGCTTCTGCATCCGCCCCGAGTCTACGACGATGCTTTATATAGTCCATACGATATCTACACTGCGGCCAGTATTGGTGATGCGGAAATTGTTGAGGTCCCCTTCTTTTCTCATTAAGTTGATTTTCTTTAAAACGAAAAAAGCAACAACCGAAAGTGTATGTTCCAGAAAATGGGATCAAAAATATTTTCTCGTGCTGGCTTATTCGCAACGGTTTTGAACCTTTGAGCACGCTTTAAGATGGCCTCAACAGTGCCTCTCTTAGTTTGAATATCCTTTTGAATGAAAATAAGTAGGAGAAAACAAAAAAGTCCACAGAATTCGATATCACTTTGAAAACAGAGATTTGGAAGGATGCACAATATATATAGATAGACGTTCTCGCATATGCAGTTTTCTGCTTGTATACGCTAAGCTCAAATGCAGGCGGTGAGAGGATATGCTAGAGGGGGGAAGTCAATGGCGTAAAGGTGAAACAAGTCGTAAGCGAGGTTCACCGTTCAGGCGCAGTTGCAATCTGGCTTCGATCCGAATCGCACCAACACATGTGGATGGACCGCACTCATGTATTCGGCCTATCTGGGACACGAGGTTGTATGCGCAACGCTGCTCAAATACGGTGCGTCCGTTGATATGGACAATCAGCGTGGACAAACGGCGCTTATGCTCGCATCTGCATGTGGTAATCTTCCGGTGGTATGTTTGTTTCTTTATTTAAAAATTGTCGCTACTCGTACCACATGTGTGTTGATGAGGCGGGATATTAAGCAGATATTTTTCGTTGCAATTATGTTATGAAATAATCAAATATCTATCTGGACTGATGAGCCCAACGATATGAATTTATTATTGGCAGGAGAATTATTAATCATACAAATTTGCTCGACTCATCAGTCGGTGAGCACAGAACGTAACGGCTCTATAGTGGGCGAATTCAGCTCTCCTGGATGTCTGTTTTTCCTCAATTTCGCAGTATTACTAACGAGCATACAGGTGAGCAAGTGATATAACGAAGAGTGCTATTTACCTTCGTACGCTTGTGGACTAAAACTATGGATAATGTGCATCAAATGCTTTAGATATCGTATACGAATCACCGTTATCCATATGCTCATTCTTCCAGTTCTCTCCTCTGAGAGGTTCGAAAATCTCATTTGAG
The DNA here is from genome assembly GCA_037576465.1 of Parascaris univalens. Lineage (NCBI taxonomy): Eukaryota > Metazoa > Nematoda > Chromadorea > Rhabditida > Ascarididae > Parascaris > Parascaris univalens. The sequence goes on from CM075173.1 coordinate 4,132,553, forward strand.
AGCAATTGGAGTTTTATTACATAAGTGGTGGTTTAAATTGCTAAACAATTTAGATAATATGAAATCGGTTTCGCGAAATTATTATCGCTGATAAACTCTTTTGTGTGTTGTCCTGTCAAACGATCGAGTGGATTATTCCAGAAAAATGGACCAGACATCGAAAATGACAACACTAACAGATGCATACATACATAGGCTGAATGCTAAACGAGATTTTTCAAAGCATAACATATGAGGGAAACTAGAGAAACACGTCTGATCGCCGCATCGCTTAAGCAAATCGAATGACTGATTTATCACTGTGCCGACTTTTGCAGTTACGTTTCGTTACTTCAGATAGGATGTGAGAAAAGCAGTTGCTTCTTCGGTATTTCGCATATTGAGCATTAACGTTTCATAAACGGCAAATGATCAAACATTGGGATATTCCACGAAATACGTTCACTTCACAGTTGTGTTTCCCGCTGTACACTAATGAGAGAATCTCGCAATTTGCAAGCAAAAAATGTAATAGGATCTTGTGCATTTAGATACTTCAAACCTCAAGGGTTCTTTCGCTTTCAAACAATTTCAGTCCTACCTGTATTAGCAACGAACCCGTCCCTTAAATTATTAAAAAATTCTATGAAAAATTCATATGGATATAATAATTTTTCCATGTATAAATAAGAATTCATAACTTAGGCCCCGTAGCCTCGTTTTTTTAGGCCTTCGGATGTCTCAAAATGTAGATGTATTGACGCTTTATAGGTGCGATTGTTGCTTCGTAAGGGAGCACGAGTTGACAAACAAGACAAGAATGGGTCGACAGCATTGGGACATGCCTGCGCATGCTCGCAGACAACTACCGCAGAGGCTCTTTTAGAAGCCGGTGCCGACCCGAATATTCCGGATGCGAGCGGAATGACACCAACGCTGACCGCTTGTTCCACTGGCCATGAACTTACTATCATCGCTCTCTTGCAAAACGTTACTTTTGCAGTATTTCCGCTGAACAATGACCGTGTAGAGTTTTAAAAACTGCTTTTATTTTATTCGGATCTTAACAGTCGATATGAATTCAGGCGGCTATGTCGGTTATATGGGACAAAAACATTTCACTTAAGACAGCGTTTTATCTTGTCTACCACGACTATTCTTTCTGGGAACCGAATTTCGTTCTTCGCTCATCGCCCAACGGATATCATATTTCTCTTCAACTTCTCCTTGAACTGATTTTATATATATTCGTTTGTTTGTATTCATATTTTTTTTATATTTATACACTTACATTTACATTATGTAATTATATATATATAATGTAACTGTAAGTATATTTACGTTATATAATTTATTTATATAATATATATAATACATTTTATATTTACACTTACATTGATATTTAAAGAAGTGTTATTTTTGAAACAAGAAGGTGCAAATTTGCAAAGGTTATTCACTAATATATCACTATGTAAATCAATGTTAACGACGTAGTGGTACACTTCTACACGGTTATCCTATCCGTTGAGCGATCGTTTTTGCATTCGGGATGGACTTCGATACTGTTGTGAGTTCATTTGATAAATAGGATCGATATGAACAATATCTGAGCTGATGTTCTTTACTGAAAGCGTAGATGGACTTTAATTCTAAGAAAGGAGTTCGTTGGATTTTCTGAATTATCAAAGGAAATGAACCGCATGAATGCAGTGGAATTTTAAGGATGGAGATGTAAAGATTTGTAATTCGAAGGGAGAGGATGGTGAAGCATTGGCATTCGACAATCCAAAAGCCATTGCCATTATAAACGATCCTCCACCGGTTGGTGTTTTGTTGCTCTTCGTTTAAGCAACCTTTTTTTACCTTACTCAATAGAAAAAGGGTTTTTATTGGCAGTGAGACGACAAATATTGGCGAAGAATATTTCAACGACCTCCCACCTAAGGTGAACTTTATTTGAAAGAATTCCTGTGGTATCAGGTGCTTGCTATGCACATCAGTATTTGCGTTTCGGAGAAAAAAAACTCGCTCAGAATAACTGTGTGACTGAATAAAGGGATCCGTTAAAACACAACATTTTGAGGGTTGAATTTTCCGTCAGTCGATTGTTTCGTTGGTAGACCGTCGGTGGTGAATAATCTGAAATCTTTCAACTCTAAACGATGGTTTGTGGTGCAAAGTGGACCAGTGAAGTCGGGCCATGTTATACAAAGTACCTCAGTCAATTCATAAAGTATAGAAAGCGTTAGCTAAGGCAGAATCGAGTGACGAAACATACAAATAACCGTAATCAGCTTTGCATAGCCGCCGCGATATCTTCTCAGTCAGTCCATTCGTTTCTTAAGTGAATCGTTCTGAGTTTGGAGAACGTGAATAGTAAAGTTTCATTTGAGGTTATCCCACTGTCTCATTCTTTTAAAGGAGACTTTTGCAAGGAGCATTTAAAAGAATTTTCATTTTATAGAGCAAGAAAGGAGAATCGAAAAAGAAATCGAATGATATAACATCATTGTCGGAACTTCTGTCACGATTGAAATTGGACAAATATGTCAGCATTTTCGAAGCCGAAAATATCGACTTGAAGCTCTTCGTAGAGCTTAATGACACCGAACTTATGGAATTGGGCGTCAAGGTGGGCCTCGTAATTTTACAATCGACTATTTGCGATAATATAACCTAATAATTTTTGGAAACTATGCTTAAATAAATATATTAATTTCACGATGTGCAGAAGTTATTAGCATTGAACATCGCTCTTTTTTCAGAGAAAACGAATTCATTTACAGGCATTTGGGCCACGAAAAAAGATGTTAAATGCGATAAGTCGATATCGTACGGAGGGTACGTTTTTGACGAGTTTGGAGCCAGAAGGTAGGGAAACAACTCGGAACAAAGATCGTCTTGAATTACGCTCCGAGCAGGTTACTCCTATAATTATTTTCAAGTTAGAGTAGCAGGTTATTCTCCTTCTGGGATGCTACTTAAGTGCAATTATAATTTATGGGTGAAGTTATTGATCGCACTTCAGAAATTCTTAAGTATTCTCAGACAGAATGAGCTCTGTTTACTATAATTCGGAAAGGAGATTTCATTTTCATTGATTAATTGGAAATATGGCTGAAATTAGATTTATCACAATGAAATATTCATAATAATTCGATGTGGAATGAATATTAGCAGCGATAACCATTTTTGCTTTGCTGTTTTAATTCAGTTTAGAAATAAATATGAGGAGCGAACTTTTAATCTCATATTCCTTGATCTTTCACTATTTTTGTAAACAGTACCTCTGGTTTCTGCAAATTTCTTTGCAGAAACTGCAGGGAGTGATGCAGATTTGTTGTCCAATTTGAAAAGAGCTAACTGACTTCATGAGGCAGGCGCTGTTATTGCCGGCATATCCGAAATCGTCGAGTGGTGGAGGAAAGAAACGAGAAGGGGATGAATTGGGGAACTCATTGATCCTGTTGGCCCACGTTTCCATTGAAAAAATCATGAGGATTCAAGGGGAAAGGAAGAATAGAATAAAGTTTCACTGACTAAAGTATTTAAAATTTTAGTCTTAATTATAACTCCTTTCTATATTTTTTTAGTGGGAAAAATAATTTATTTAACCTAAAAGATATAAAAGCCTCAGCAACGAGTCTATAGCCATGCTCTGTCCTTCTCGTGCTCCCTTTTCCCATTTTCTGTATGTCTGTGATCGCTACAGTCTATAACGAAGTTATTTTATCTGAACTCATATATTAGTGTTAAGGTTACAAATGAATTAATGGAATGTCAACAGCAACTGGCTGAATGTCAGCAAGAACTACGCAAATCGAGAAAAGTGGTGACTGAACAAATGAAAGTGATTGCGGCTATATCGGAAGCCGGAAAACAAACGCGAAAACTCGCCTACAATATGCTTGAGGTGGAATCTTCCAGGATTTTTCCTTTAACCTTCTAATTTTCCGAGATTCTGTACCGTTTAAAGGTCTTTTTGTAGATTAATATCTATTTTCACCTGATATAGTGGGGTGAACAAAAAAGATATTAATCTTTCGCGATTATGTCGGAATAACCGATGACTCCGAGTTGAATGTTCTCTTTCGCGCTCTCGACTTTTGACACTCTTGACTTTCCGGGATATTTCTTGGACACTTTAGAAAGTTGAGAAAAATTCAACGTGGCGTTTTTCACGTTTATTGACTTATGGAACGGAAAGGCAAGAGAAGTTTCATATGTAGCGTCTTGAAGAAAAGCAAGTTGAAAACACCTCTACCCTTTTATGTACTCTTTTGGTTTTGCAAAGTATAAAATGTGAGAATTTGGTCTTAGATGAATACTGCGATTATCGAAATCAAAACGCCCCACGAACCAATAATAGTTAAGAGCGATATATAGATGTAATCCGTCACAGATATTTCCATAAAGGTAATGTTAGGTTGCAAGTTCGTTTCACATCCTATTTTTATTGAGTATGACCATTCCGGAATGATCATAAGCATTTTTTATGCGTCACTTTGTAACGATTACCTGAAAGTTGCTATAGGACACGTCGTATTCCGACATTAACTATTCCCAAACTATTAAAATAACGTTTGAATTACTGCTTATGGGCGCAATTTTCGATTAAATTCTCGAGCATAGCAAATGGAATATTTCAGGAAATACGTCACGATAGTTCGTTTGTGCATTTCGAGAAAGATCTCCTCGCTATTATAAGAAATATCGACGAGATGTCGATGAAAATGACCGAATTGCCTCGAATGTGAAATTTGTTTTTTTTGGAGTTTTGTATTGTTGTGCTGATGAAAATATGTGGGCGCAGTATTTGATTTACAAAACGTGCAGACGCATCCGATTTTCATTGTTCATCGTTGCCACGATTATAGAGGTATAAACAAAAGGGAATAGAAAGGGAGCGATGTTTGAGCGAACTTATAGGCGGCGATCTCGGCGACGACATTAATCGCAAAGTCTCTTATGCTTGAAACGCTATGTTTGATACTCCATAACGAAGGAGCAACTTAACTAAATGAGTTATATGAATTCTTTAGAATGTTATTTTTGGTATTCACAATGACCTATTCATGGATTCGGCAAACGATTTTTGCATGAATTACGTTTCATGGAGGTCTCAGCTATACTACCCGAAATGCTTGCACAATGTTTGTGTGGCAATGACGTTGATCATTTAACTAAGAAGCAATGGAAATAATCCTCTTCTTTCGCTCAGACAGCTCTGTAACAGGCATTTAGGTCAATATCTAAAGAGCTTTCGTGGTAGTTCATTCTCATTACCTTTGACGCAATCGAAGTGTTTCACGCTTCCTAGAACTGGCTAATATTTTTTGCTTTCTGAAGCACTTAAACTTGTTACTATGGCCATAGGTTTCATTTTTGCCTGCATCGTTCGTGACAAAATTGGCGACGATAGAAAATGTTTATCATGATCATTTATGCAGCAACAACAACGACATATATATATATATATATATATATATATATATATATATATATATATATCGTTGTTCGCCGAATGCATCTTCCGACAAGAAGGGGAACTCCTGGGAATCATTTCTGAACTGACAAAAGTAGATATCTCAGTAAAACAGCGACAACATTCACATTAATGCTGTTACCCAGGGAGCGATACATCTGTTTCTGAGTCACACTTTGGGGTTTGCTGAAACTATGTGGGAATCCCATCAAATTTGCCACTTCTCGCCACGAGAAGTACCGCAGCCTAAGTGGTGAAATTGCAGCAATTTGTTCGTCGATGTTTTTCGCTTCCGATATTTTTTTAATGAGTTCTTCAGTCTTCGGATTCTCCATCTGGAACTCTTTAGAATATTTTATACTTTGTACGAAAATGACAATCCTTAATTTCTTCGATATCTTAGTTGGATTCCATTAGCTCCAAATATGTAACGTACTCCATCAAATATTAAAAGGCGCACTGGCAAATTTATTAGTGTCCGAAGCACGGCATGGGCGAGGCTCGAAAAAGAACAACTGAAATTTCATTTTTCCCATTCACTCCATCTTGCCAAAGCTGTCTTCAAAGGGTATTAAATGGTATCCACTAGTAACCAGTTAAGATGACTGCACTGAATTCATCGCCAAATAGATAAATCGAAAGCTTTTTTTTTCAGCTCAAGCTTAATGAGAGTGTTCACAGCACACATATAAGTGGAAAGTTACGCAGTTTAGGGTTTCGAAAATTTAATGAACTTAACTGCCTACCCTCCCCTCCCCTCCCCACACCTAAGTTGAAGTACTTTTGGAAGGTACTGTATAGGTCATCCAAAAAAAACTCAGAACTTTAGACTGCTGGACATTTTGGTTATCGTTTCAACACCGTTACGTATCACACGGCTCGTATCACAACAAAAGCGCTTTTCCTACTTTAACGGTCACCATGAATAACCTAATTGTAAGCTAAAAGTTTCTACAGATTATCGACGCAGGTATATTTTTTCTCCAAATATAAACGGAAAGATTTCATTTCCTCCTACCCCCTTATTTATTTTTTATTTTTATTTTTTGAGGTCGAAGCAACAATGACGCCAAAACGTCTCCATTAATTTAATCAATCACCTGATATTCGGGCGCAGAAACCAAGAGAGGACCTGAGCTAGCAATGAATACCGAATAAGATTTGGTGAAACAGGACGAACGTCGGCTCTTCCTTGTTACCATATCGATAGCTTTCGCATAACGACCTGCTATTCGCCCATTGACCATAAGTTGCGTTTCATGATCACATTCGTCATGTACATATTCTCCTGAAAACTAAGCTTACATTCCTCCCGAAACTGGCAGCATTTGGCCATCCCGTATGCTTCGCTAGACACCAAGGCTACGATTCCGAAGGCGATCACTGAAGCCTCTGACCACTGGGACGATATAAGAAAACTTCTTTAATAACAGATGCAATTAAATCCAAACGGAGTTCAATCGGATGGAGTGCGTAATATGCAAAACCTGTAATAGAAAAATGAAACGGGTTAACTTTGCTGCTGGTAGAGAGACAAGATATGCAGCTGGGATATAGGATGTAAATAAAACTTTATATGAACGACAAAATGATATGCTAGTAACTGATTTAAAACGTTCATCATAGTTAGCAAAATCTACAGCAGTGACGTTCAAATACGCCGATCCTAGCACTACTTGAACGTATCAACTGCCCATCGTCTGCGCACTGTCTCTTCTACGGTGTGCATTGCTCAATGCTGAGAAGTTTGAACATCACGCAAAAGCAGCAGTTCAACAGTATTGCGCCACATTGACAATGCAATAGAATATGAGTCAGTGCTCGTTCGAATCCCTCATTTAACCGCCAATTACGTTGATCAGAACTTACGATTTATGGTTCTGACGATAGAAATGGCTCTCAAAATTGTAATCCAAATGGATTTGATTGAATAAACTGATCTTCAGATTCGTTAATTTAACGTATAATTGGTGCTTAATAATGAAATGTGTGACTAAGAGCTGCGGATGATTTCATTTGGTTGTAATGATTTCGACGATAAAACCAAAAGATATTTTCCAAAAATAATAATTAATGGAAAAATAACTGCCTACCGAGACATCTGATGGATTGTACGTTTACAGAAATCATACAATCGGGGAATCTCGTCAGTATAACACCTGGTGTAGCATCGATCATCGAGGAATCGAACTGACGTTTAGCAAGGAGGTAGTAGCGAGGCCGCGAATTTGGGATACCCAAATCCATTGGAGATAATATAAATTCCTTGAAACAACTCAGTCTCTTACAATGACGAAAACAAACGTTCCGAATTTTACAGTCGAATGAATCGGAAGTATCACTCTATTTTTCATCCATTAAATCATCGGAGTTATTACTCTCAACTTTCTAAGCTTTAAATATCAAGAACATATCCATATCAATATCCGATATTAAGAGAATTAATTTGAACCCTAAATAACGACAAATCAGCAAATATTCAGAAATAGCATCGTTAAGATGGCCTAGCAACAGTATGACGGAAAAGTGAAGAAACACTATAAGTAATCACAAACCTGACTTGCATGTAGTAATGCAGCTTGGCGAGCACTTCAACAAATATCGAATGTGCAGTGGACGTCTCGAAGCCGCACACGTTCTCTAAAAAAATGAATCGCGGCGGTTCATGCATACTTTCTAGTGTAGAGCATATTTTCATCAAAGCATCGCATCGACGATCGTCCACGTCCCGTTGAATGCCTTTCCTTAAGCGCATATTTCATATACCACACGGATATCTCGTCATTAAAAGTTAAACAAGATAAGGCCTATCATCCTATCGATTAGAGTAAGAAGTCTGCCAAAATGGACGGCGATGGAGGGTGAACTCTACTGGATTAGGGGTTGACCAAACGAGAAAAACGAAAATAAAGTCGCAAACGAAAGTTGACGACATACAGGAAAACCTCGCAAATGAATAACTTCTCTATAATGAAGTCACAAAGTACTTACTGTGAACGACTTCTGCAATGAATGAAATACTGATGAATTCAACTCGATCCTGGGATGCCTTAGAAACACCTTCGTGCTACGTTATTAACTTCTACAAGAAATTTCCTGGAGAGAGGTCTTAATGGGTTTCATTAATGCGCCGAGGGGCGAATATCCTCCCAAGAAGACTTATGTTATATTACACAAAACACTCATAATTACATAGCACTGCAACATTCGTGAGTTAAGCCTATCTTTTAGCCACTCAACACCACTTAATTCTCCAGCAGCTATATGCTCAGCAACGTTCAACAATTTAAAACATCAAGTGCGATTGTTTCAGCCGATATATGGACAGGAATTTTGCTACGACTGCTCCAACCCCTACCCTTTCCACTCCCACAACCACCCACTGCAGTCTTGGTCACAGGATACTGTGAAGCAACAGGTCTGAAAATCAACGAAAATGGCGGCAGGAGCTCCTTATTTACATATACTTCTTTAGCATGAAAAAATACTTCGACAAAAGTCACTGCAATGTTTTCGAACTATTATATGCAGCGTTTACGTTAATCTACAGCTCGAGCTTAAAATAAAGGAGATTATTTCACAAAGATAAGCGAGCTCCTTATTTATTTTCAAAGGAGAGCAGAGATGGAGAAGCGATAAAATTTCTGCATTCGCGACCCGACCACGTCAACCAGTTATCCAAGTACTCGAAGACAAACCTCGTAAACGGCTGGCACGGAGGAGACATCGTCCATAAATCAGCACCTTGCCTATCATAGAATTCAGGTGTTAAAGCCTGTAACACAAACAATCAACAGTTAACTTCACATGCGAACACTTTTTGACCTCCAATGTTCTATCAACGAGCAGAATTCTCCCAAAGACAGCTTCTTCCCAATCAATAATCTTCTTTTTCCGAAAATTTTAGATCTTCGAAAACCTGCCAATTTCCGAAAATCCTTCCCTAAGCTATGGTTTTCTGAGGCAGAAGTTAACTCGTACCATTTTCTGACGGGCATTCACCACTATCCGGTATGTTTTCCGAAGCAATAATAGCCAAAACTTCATTGTTTTTAGTTTAGACTCGATAGGTTGGAATAAAACGACAATTTAACTAACTTGAATATTACATTGATGAACGGTGGTGCGAGGGAAGTTATGCTTATAGATTGCGTTTGCAACATCGCTGATATCGAATGCCGCTAACATCTCGAAACGAGTGCCACTTTCTGAAAAGGAAACGATGCATTTCGACAGTACAATACGCTATATAATTATCAAATATTGCCTTTAAAGAATTCATTGGAATAAGATGAACGACGCTCAAACATCTCCTGAGCGCTCAGCACTCGGATGGATATAAGATCACTGAACTGCGGTAACTGAAGCGCCGATCACAGAACGAAATAAGAACGCACGATTAACGTCTTATGTCAGCAACCAATTCTTCCACTCTCTATAGACTCAGGTGACATTCGCTGGTCGATGAGCAACGAACACTCTATCAGCGGATAGTTGAATGATCTTTCACGAAGCTCAGAGCTAGAGCGTTCGCTCAGCAAACGAAGCCACAAGTTGATAGCTCTGGATGAGCGCTATTTTCATTCGTTATTACATATAAAAAAGCATGGAAATTGAATATTGAATAAAGAATGTACCCTTTAAAGCGTAGTGAAATCCACCAATGCCGGAAAATAATTCCAAACAACGTAATGCGGCTGGTTGCGTTCGAGTTTCATCCAACATCTTCAACGATGTTTTCTTTCAGTATTCTCTCTTCGATGGAGAAGCACCCCTCTGCTTCTGTGCACCGAGGTGTTGCGTTTTCAGAAGGACGCAAACTGAGGTGGGGTCAGTGGAGGTATATTCTCGTGAAGCTGCCTTCCTCTTAACCTCGTGCTGGAATTAACTATAGCTTCTGTCACAACAATTTTCGTCTTCAAGAACGAATATTTTGAAAGTGAATACTGCACAACCTCAACACAAGACGGTCAGGTATGATCACAGTAAAGCGCTATCCGAGAGTAATATATCTCAGCCAAATAGGCAAGCAAATGATCGTCAAGAAAAATCTATAAACAACTGTAATATCCACAAAATCCATTGAATATATTGCATATTCACCATTGTAGTTATAGATATGAGAGCGGGGAAATTGAGGGGAGGGGGTTAAATTTAAGTAATACTGTATTTGCCACTTCCATAATCGATGGGATAATTGATTTCATATTCGATAGTGTGCAGTATCGGTGATCCCTACCTATTCGATAGGCGATAACTTGCAAATGCCGCATACTGTCTGCAGTTGGGAATTGACGAACGAGGGAACTGTCACTGAGTATGCGGATCAGTTCTTCAACGAAGCGTCTTTTAGCTTACGCATAATCGATCTTTTATTCGTTTGTATCCTCAGTTACGACCTTTCGCCAAATTAATTAAACATAGTGACTTGAATAGACACAACTGATTTGCGGTTCTATTTTCAACACCTCGTTTCTCTTATACGGGGGCCTTCAATATTCACTGAGACGCTACCTGAGGTGAAGATTCTGAGCGCGAAGTTCTGCGAGAGCCCTACTTAGTTAAGAAGTAACTGCGAGAGCCCTACTTAATTAAGAAGTAATTGCGAGAGCCCTACTTAATTAAGAAGTAATTGCGAGAGCCCTACTTAATTAAGAAGTAATTGCGAGAGCCCTACTTAATTAAGAAGTAATGCGGCGTTTCTTGATTCTACGAACTTTTAATTTGTGTAAGATTAGTGCAGACAATTAGCGCATTTTTGTTTGAAATAGTGAGTAGATGTTTAATTTAACTTTACTAGCGGGATATGTGTAACCAGCAAATTCTCGCAGAACCTTCGAAAAACCTCGACTTTCATACCAGCTTACTATCACCTCATCTTAGATACCAGCTTACTATCACCTCATCTTAGATATCAGCTTACTATCACCTCATCTTAGATATCAGCTTACTATCACCTCATCTTAGATATCAGCTTACTATCACCTCATCTTAGATATCAGCTTACTATCACCTCATCTTAGATATCAGCTTACTATCACCTCATCTTAGATATCAGCTTACTATCACCTCATCTTAACCCACAACCCACATGCACTCTCCGCTCTTCTCGAACAACACAAGTAAATGAGCGCCGAGTAAAGCCGTACGGCATCGGAGAAATGACCGCATCCGAGTCGATATTTAGCTGCAAGCAATTAAGTGAGCACCCCTCTATGCTTGCTTACCTGCACGTCATTACTGTAAGGAGACGCGAGAGATACTTTCACCCATTTTCACAAGTGAGAGTAGAGTGAAGATGAGGCGAGAGAGGTTGTGGAGGTGCTGTGCTTGATGTGAGGAAGGTGGTGCTTCAGGGGTGGAGGGAGTCGGACGGATGTCGGCCTAAAGTGTCTCTTTAGGGGAGGGGAGAGGTATATAGCCGTGAAGCGCTTAAGGCAATTTCTCTCTCATCGTTTGCGCTTCCCGACAATTTCGTGATATGTTCTCTCGGAGGATAACGCGCCCGCCTGCCAATCACATTTCCCATCACATCACCGGACAGCGTTGACCGTTAATCTCGTTGTGTTCTTCTTGTCCCCACATGTCGGGTTGATTGGGGATTTTCTGAGTGTGAGAAGTTCGAGCTGCGACTCTTGGGAGTTCTTTATCGCTTCGCTCACCCTATCTTTCACCTATTCCCTTCTCTTTGGTATTCTTCAGTAAGAGCCGCTATCGGAACCATCCATTTCAAAGATTACGGGTATTTCCAAACAATCGTCGATGTGAACTATGCGTAGTGTAGGTGAAAACATGATTCTCTAGTTTGTAGCTTGGACATTTCCGCCGTCTTCTATATGCTTGTCTAGCATCCTGAAACTATGGAGGTATGAGCGGTGTTGCCTATATTTTATTAGTGGACAAAAGCAATTGCTCTCTTCGATCAATGTTAGTGGCGGTTATTTTCTTTTCGTTAGATTCTCGAAGGTAAGGCGGATAAGCGAAGAATACGTGAGAGGATGCTGCCCAACTTCCCATGGACGCTTGAAGTCATCTTCGTTGGCCGCACGAAGCGACCGCCATGAAAGTTTTCTAGCTCTGAGAACCGATGTTTTTCACTCTGACGGATCTCGTGTCCGCTTTCCTATACGCGCTGAGTGCGAATATTGTTGAAACCTCGTGAGTGTGCACTTGTGGATGTATATTACGATGGCTGCAGATTCCGTTGACAACAAGATGAGTTTTGCAGGCTTAGCAAGAAAGTGCCTAGCCGACTTGGGCGATTCGTATAGGGGACGAGAGGATGTCGGATGACCGATCGCGTCGTGGACTGAATCCGAACGCGCACGCGTTTGTGCCGAATCCCGGTGCGAGGCCATTTGTGCCCGGGCAGCCGTATATGTTCGCGACTCCACCGCCGATGTACGGTCAGCCTCCACCTCCTTTTCCGGTTTATCAGCAGCCTCCGCAGATGATACCCGCTCATATGATGCAGCAAACACGAATGTCGATGCATGTCCCACCGCAAATGCAAATGCACTACCGACAAGTGCCCACGCAGCAGCATCATCCGGTGAGAATGCAGCAGCAGCAACCTCCTCTTGACGGTACGTCCACTTCCACGTGTTGTATTCATTGTGGGCGGAAGGAGAGGAAGGAAATTAAAAGCGGGTTAATGACTTCTTTTAGGGAATGCAGTCTCCGAGATTTCAAGGGGGTTGACCAGTAGAGTGCTATAGATACCCATTAATTACTATATATTGTGGCTAATGACCTGTTGCAAATAGGTTAGTTTGTTGGATCCGTTCTTAGCGTAATTATCCTCTAGAAGCGCTAAAGCAAATTTTTTATTGAAAATATCGCTTTAGAAAGTTTTTTTTCAGCGTGGGATGCAGAAGAACTAGAACCAGAAGCACCGGCGCCTATGGAACCGCTTCCAGAACCTATTGTCGCTGAACCAGTCAAGCAAGAGGTTCATATTCTTCTGCCGGGTTAAATTCTATATGCGCAGGTTAATGTGATCGGTGGGAAAAAAGGAATACGGAATAATGTAGTCCTAAGTAAACTTACCTTTAGAGTTTCAGTGTGTTTGTTTGTTTTTTAGAACGAGAGATTACCATTCTCGTTGCTTCGAGCGTCCGATCTAACCATTGACCCTTCATAAGGAATTCAAACTCGATTACTGGAGGCGATCTTTAAGCGACATTGTCTCGTCATTTAGGTCATCTCTTAACGTAAATCATTCATTTTCAATGAAATAGTCACAGAGATCATTGTGAAAGTAATATTTACTCATCGGAGCTCTTAGATATAAACTGATGAAATATAACAATTTTTCCCTCTTTTATAACTGAAACTCTCTTATTTTATATGTATAAATGTATTTAATACTATGTAAGTTTGTTATATCTGAAAGTTGCGTTTAATTTTTTATATCTAAAATTACCTTTATTTGTTTTTTTTTTCGTCGAATTAATTTTGAATGGCCAAAGGTGGGGATTTTTTTTTTTGGAAGTGGAAAGTCCTAATAATGCGATGGATCAGCTCGAAAGTGGTGCTTTTCAGTCTTTATTTCTCTTTTCACCGCTCTTTGTCACCTTCCATTTTTCATGGTATCTCTCGAGAAGCTAGCAATATAGTACACGTTTATTGCTCGCCGTTTTCATTGTATCATTCCAAAGTGTTTTTTTTTTTCCGTAGGAATCAGAGCCTCCTGAGCCAAAGACTGAACCGGAGTGTGAGATTGAGACGACCCCGAAAAGTGACGAAAGCGGTGCCACTGGGGATAAAGCGTCGCCAGCTTCCGATTCAGGAGCGGAAGGAAAGATTGAGGAAGAAGATGAAGTGGTTGCTTTGCCCACCAAGTTCAAGCGCAGTGTTTATATTGATGGTTAGCTTTGGATGTTTTCATTGTTTTATTTAAAAGCACTGTGATGGATTGCTGGAGAAGGCATTATTAGCAGATGAGGAAGGTTCAGGTTTCATTGTTTCCGCTCTTTTCGAGAAGGAGAACTTCGGCGAGTGCCAGAGTCGAAATGGACTCATTTTGCAATTTCGTCTCAATTGCACCACGAATCTTTAATTAAGTCGGTTAAAGTGTCATGTATTTGAGCACAGCACTGATAGGGGCAAAGGGAACTGGCTGAAGGGAAAAGGCCGAACTGGAAAGTGGAAGCGAGGAGGGGATTTATTTTTAACAATAAGTGCCAGTGGCCTTTGTCGTCTCGCTGTTCAGCTCGGTTGCTCTTCACAAGCATCTTTGGACTTCAACACTTTTCTAGTTGTTTATTTCACGGCAGCTTTCAGCTGACATTTGACTTAATAGTTTTTTTTTTTTAACTTGAGAAAGAAGAGAGAAAATTGGGGCATTTCATCGTTTATCGTTTCTATTTTATCGAAAGAATGAAAGCAGTTTTAAGCAGTAGTGCGTGAATCGCTTCCATAATATTTGCCAATGGGAAACTGTTGTGAGGTCGCTGTTAGGGCTGTGAGGGATTTTAATTTCGATAGGGAAGCCACATTGGCGATAGTGAATTTTCCCATCGCCCTCTTCTACCTTACCTCCTTATTTGGGGCTGCTAGTCCCGGGTTACAATCTTATTTCGATTCGATTTTGCAGATAGGCAGAAACGAAACATTATACAAAATGGAATAAAAGGGGAAGGTCATCGAGGAGAGGGAAGATTCATTCTGATGATCTTTTTTTCTCAGTTCTTTAGCTGAGACTGCGGCTAAATCCGAAGATGCAGAGAGCTGATAATTTTACTTGTGATTGATGAGTGATGCGTTTGGCAGGGCCAAGGGGAAAGAGGAAGTCAAATATTGATTCCATTGTAGTTTACTTAAGGATTCGTGCTTCTTCTGATATGGGTGATATTGCGGACAGAAGAAGATTGCAGCCAAATTAGGATGGGTCATAACTTCCACTCGCGGCATCCTCCCATCTCCCCCCCACACACACCTCGCCTTTCTTAATGAAACACCTACCCTTTTCTCACTTTTAGTCCAACATAGTCGCCAAGGAATTCCAGAACGGGATGTATCGTTTTCTTGAATCTCGTATCCTTTTTACGCATCATTATTCCCCATATTTCCTGATTTTTTGCAGTATGCATCGTCTCAATTTTCTTTGATAACTCCGCCTCGCCCATTTTGCCAAGACGACGACTGCGGACGTGGTTTTACTGTTGGAGCTGGAAAGCAACCACGAAATAATTTGAGTGGTTTTGAATGAATTTTTAGATGGAACGCGCAAAGAGCACGTAAATATCGTTTTCATTGGCCACGTCGACGCAGGAAAGTCAACTATCGGAGGTCAGCTGATGTACCTCACTGGAATGGTGGATAAAAGAACGCTTGAGAAGTACGAGAAGGAGGCCAAAGATAAAGGACGCGAATCCTGGTTCGTTTGCGCTCCCTTAACATGAAATCATTTGAATGGCCCTGCAGTATAAGATTGTTGAAGTAATTATTTATATAGTTCCCGGCTGTGCATTTCATGCGAATTGCCGTGTCATGACAACGTGGGGGTTTTTAACCAGCATAATCGAGCCGACGATGCTCGCGATATTAGTATTTTATCAGCTGGTTCATCAACTAACCTTGAGTGGAGCCGAAATGAATGTTACAGGTATCTTTCGTGGGCACTCGACACGAATGATGAAGAGCGAGAGAAGGGTAAAACGGTGGAATGTGGACGCGCTTTCTTCGAGACCGAAAAGAAACATTTCACTATTCTAGATGCACCGGGACACAAGTCATTCGTACCGAACATGATCAGCGGAGCAACGCAGGCGGATCTTGCCGTCCTAGTGAGGAGATTGTGGTCTTAGCCTTATATTCTGATATATTAGCACCTTTTACATCCGCCTCTTCCGGATTCTTTCCGAAGTTATCCACAGCAGAAATGTCTTATCTGAAGAGCGCAGTGTGAATTGCATTTTCTCTCATCACATTAGCAGTTTATGGCATTTCATCTCGTGCTTTCCATTCCTTATTGTTTTTGCTGCACAACCTTCGGGGGACATCATAATCGAGGGCGGCTTTTATTCGTTTGGCGAATGCAACCCAAGGACATATATGTATTGGTCTACTTGAAAAATTGAGCCAGAATGGAGTGATGGGCAAGCATCTTGCGAAGGATGCATGGGCAGCTCTTTCTCTCTTTCTTCTCTTCTTCGGTTCATCTCCAACTTTTCTAGTTAGGGGAAAGGAAATATCACCATCTGTAGACGTTCACTTACATTGGCAGTTGCTATATAATGTTGACTTTTTGGAACGTTGTTGTAGGTGATCAGCGCTCGCAAAGGTGAGTTCGAAACTGGATTCGATCGTGGAGGACAAACTCGCGAGCATGCGATGCTTGTGAAGACGGCCGGTGTGAGGCACATGATTGTGTTGGTCAACAAAATGGATGATCCGACAGTCAACTGGGATGAAGAGAGGTTCGTTGATCGTTTTTGCTATTTATTTAACGCAAAGAAAGAAGTTATTGAGCATATATTGCAATTTGCCTCGCGAGTTGTGCGGAGTTCAATAGAGGGAGGAGGTTTACCGTTAATGAATAACAGTAGAGGTGTTAAAAGAGCGGATGTTTTCCATCACTGTCGGATCATATTAACTGCATTAATTGGTAATTAAACGCTCATTAGAAAGGGTTCATTTGCCGGCAGTATAATCCATTGTTAAGCAAAAAAGCTGATGATCTGTAATATTGAGAAACCTTTTGGTTCATATGCATGTTTGATATGCTAGTGTTCTACGAATGTTGGTATGGCTTATCGGTTGCCGTTAATTGCATCGACTTAGGCAGACGTTATAACAACATTATAAAAGCCACTGAAACTGGAGCCGGCGATCATCGATCCAGCACAGTAGTGATGCTTATTATACCCTCCATCTCCCATGTGATGGCATAAAAGATGAAAAGGCGTAAGTTATGAGTGAGAGGTATATTGCCGAGATGCTGGCACCACAACACGTCGAGCGCAGAAAAGGTCAGAGATGAAATGCTGGTAGAATGTGAAATTGCATTTTTGATAGAAGCTCTAAGTGGACGTTCATATAGGTCATGGTTGAGTGATGTTTCAGGTTCAAGGAAATCCAGAACAAGTTAACTCCTTATCTACGCAAGTGTGGTTATAACCCAAAGTCGGATATCTTCTACATTCCTGTTTCGGGTCTGACGGGTGCCTTTTTAAAGGACCGGCCGTCAGCCGAATTCGGATCATGGTATACGTATGTGCAGTTTGTGATTATTCGATTCTTTCTTCTAGAACATAAAATTTTTTGTTTAGGGATATCTGGTTGCTTTCGTTGTGCGGAGTATGGGATGCTTTCTTGATCAGTATGCGTTCGCTGGCTGTCATGAGATACACTTGAGTGGAACATAGTGCTTTCGTTGAATGCGTTTCCAATCCACTGTTCTGAGCAATTACTCTTATATAACTTACAAAATAAACTTACTGGATTCTTCGTTGGTAGCGTCTTTTGAGGGGGATTTGTAATTCTTAAAGTGCCGAACACGTCTAGCAGCCTTTTGGAATATTAGAGACAACAATTTTTGTCTAATCTGCTTTCCCTTTCTCTCTTTTTATGCGAATGAACTGTAGTAATTGAAGCAAGAGCAAATATGTCTTGCAGAGGGCCATGCTTCATCGAATATGTGGATAATATGCTACCGGCGATGAGTCGAGATTACGAAGGACCTGTGAGAGTAATCATCGCCGATAAATACAGCGTAGGTTGTTTCTCGTTTGAAGCAAAATTCTCTTTGACCGTTTGTCTCTTAAGTTATTGAATAGTTTTTTTTCTCTCTATTTTCCCAAATCTAGAGTAAAGGCGAAGAGTGCCTAGCCGAGTTTGCTAATTGTTGGAATTCAGTTTGATATCAATTGTTCCATTTGAAGCATCACCATGGTTGGTGCTACTGCGGAACAAATATCGTTACGGAAATCCTATTCCACAGATAGCTAATAGTCCCTCAGAGTCTTCATTTCTGGCCGGTCTGTTGAATGCTACTATGTTAGTAAGTGTTCAGGTATTATGCTTTTGTTGAATGCAGTCAGCTATGCCTGTGTTATGATCGTGAATTTGATCTAGTGATGGCGTGGTTGTGTTTCTTTTCACGCCTTTCTTTGCAGGATATGGGAACGATAGTAATCGGCAAAATTGAATCAGGCGTCATTGCCAAGGGCGACATGGTCACTGTAATGCCCAATAGGGTAAGTTTGTTACTCCTTCTTTCACTAGACTCAGAGAGGAACATGAGGGTAGTTGAATAAAGGTATAGGAAGATCGTACGATGTGTATATTGCATACGAAAGGTGGCGTATATAACAGTCCTCTTACCCGGCCATCCGGTAGTCAACGGAAAGGGTCAGTTCTGCGCTGAGCAGCAAGAAGTTTGAGGAGTAATTTGGAGTTTAGAACGAAGTAAAAATGAGTCAAAAGAGAGCATTTCGATCGCAGCATTGAATAAGCGGTTTGGTATAGCGTTTGATGAGTGAGATTCAGATGTGTCTGAAGGTGTTAATTCTCAACTATTCACTGAAAGTAAGATTTTTTAAACGAGTAGAGCAATGGCAGCGAGCGAAAAAAGAGCCTTGGTGAGAAACCTGTGCGGAAAATTTTGATCGCCTTTTTACTCGGAGTGTTTCTTGAACATGTTATGCGATAAGATTTTGTCTTTGGAAGAAACTGCTGAGCCCAGATAGAGTTGCAATTGTTGACGGTCGTAGTTACAAGAGTCGTTGCCTAGGCAAACTGTTTTTTAAAGATGGAAATTCCTCGAGGAGAATTAACAGTTACATATGATCACGTTGGATTGCAACTCGCCGAAGATTATATTTCTTTGTTTATACTCAGTGGCAATGTTGCCCCTGCATGGGACAATATGATCATACATCTTTCGAGAGGAAAACACTTCAGACACAACGGAGTCAGGAGGAACACGTTGCTGCTTTTTATGAGACGAGAGAATAAGCTGCAACGCATTGTCGATAGGTAGAGGTTTGACGTTAAATGTTTCAGACGAGCGTGCAAGTGATTCAGTTATGGTCGGATGATGCCGAGGTGGAGAAGATAATGTCGGGCGACAACGTTAAGCTAAAGCTGAAGGGTGTCGAAGACGCCGATATTTTGCCTGGATTTATTCTCTGTTCGCCTGATGCGTTATGCCATGTGGGCAAAGTGTTCGATGCTGAGGTAAAAGTGAGACTGTATCTCAGCGTTGTTCTTATTGAGAATTGCATACGTGTTATGAAGTGTCAGTGCATAGGAAGGTGGCGTGGCTGACTTGAAGAAGCATTGCCTATGAAAATTTGCAAAGACAATGATGTTCTAGTGGGTTAGGATTGCTGTAGCAACACAATGCTCTGTTCATGTTCACTGGAGAGCTGAAACAAGTGAAATTGAGAGACAGTACAAAGGGCTGATGGATGTGTTGAATAATTAGCCAGATCGAAATTGTTTTATTTTTGTGAAAGGCTGAATCATGACGAAATATATCGTTGAAGGTGGTGATACTGGAGCATAGGTCGATTATCGCATCTGGGTACTCGTGTGTGCTCCACATTCAATCGGCCGTTGAGGAAGTCACTGTGAAGGTATTATTTATTCTGTGCTTAGTCGTTAACCTTCCAACGAAGGAAAAGTTAAGAGGAGGGAACATCCTGATTTCGCCCAGTGCCGATAGGCCTGCGAGGAGCGACAGGTTCTCTAACAGTTTATTCACCTGAAGGCGAAATAGGAATTAGCTCCCGTCTACCGAAATTCGGGTACATTTTGTATGTTTTGAGAGTGGAGCTAATTGGGACTTCTCTTTAGCCCGTAGGCAGTTTAAGAAATTTTTATCACCTGCTGGCGTTTTCGACTACACATAGGTGAAATGGATTATGTAGGTGGGTTTTCGTGTTGGGGATGAGGGAATATTGAGGGGATAATGTGGGGTAGATTGCTGTGACGACACAAGAATGAGGAGTAATTTAATTCAGGGAAATCCACTTTTTTTCTGTTCAGAGGAGAGGTGCCGGCTTCGAGTTTGACAAATCCTATGCTACTCTTCACGCTTTTTCTTTTAGGAACTGAGATCTTCTTATTAGTACCTGAGGAGGACAGAAGTGGGGGCATTTCTCCTCCGCATTTCCCACTAAAGTGAGGAACGTGCTAGAGGTCTTAAAGACCCCGTTTAACTTGCTGTACTGTATGAGTTGCTGGCTGTTGTTCACCAATGCAAGGAACGTTTCTGTGGGCGTATGTTGTGTTAAATAAACCTAGCAGCCCAACGACCTGCAAGAATGTGAGGTCAGCATAAAAGATAGGGGCACATTTTTATTTGACGGAATTGTTGCTAAATTGGAAGCATGGCTATGCTTGTGCTCATTGCAGATGGTAATTTGCACTATTGATAAGAAGACGGGAGCGAAGGTGAGAGCTCGTTTTGTGAAGCAAGACGAGAAGTGTATAATGCGATTGGAGAGTGCGGAAGCGTTCTGCTTGGAGGCGTTCAAGGATTTCCCACAGATGGGTCGTTTTACGTTAAGAGACGAGGGCAGAACGATTGCCATTGGGAAAGTGCTAAAAGTGGTCGAATGAGAAGATTGCACACTATTTCGTCTTTTTTGTCTTCTCGTGCATCTGGCAGTTGCTCCTTCAAAAGGTGCTGATAAGTTGTTATCCTCATTGTTGTACGAGAGGTCATATTTTTTGATGGGAATGAAAGGATCATGCCGATTTTTCGATAGGATGTGATCATCGTCCGGGAAACCAAATGGGAGAGTCATGTACGAGAGGTGAATTTTAGAGTTCTAAGAATCTGTAACACTTCCAGGGATATTTCTTGGGGTTTTTTCTTTTATTTTGGAGTTGCGAGGCGTCTTGCATTCTGTCATTTCAGTGAGAACGCCTCAGTAGGGACATAAAAACTTGTATTACTTTTTTCTTGCGATCAGCTGATTGTTTAGTTAGGTGGACGCTCAAGAATAGGTCAGGTTCATGGCGCAAATATCCTATGGTACCGAGATCGGATTTGGCTCATGATGGCGTTGGGATTGGTCAGCTTCAGTAGCGGATGACTTGAAGCCGGTTATGCAGTTAGAATAGGATTCAATTCAGCCTCGTACGGTCACAAGTTAAGTCGAGTTCCGGTTATGAACGAGATCGGGTCTTGCATTCTCTTGCTTTCGCTAAAAAAGAAGTCGCCTTAAGGTGTTGAACTTTGCATCAAAAGGATCAGTGGCAGAAGGCTGTTTCGAAATGAGAAGAGAGTAATCGAGCTGACACTACTTTTTCGCTTAGAGGGGTTGGGTTAACGCAAATTGAATCTGTTTGGGGATATCAGAGGATATCTGTCCTGCAGCAGTGTGGGTCACCATGTGAAGGAAGTGGTGTTTAAAAGTACCAGGCTAATGGACAGCGAATGGACAGTAGACGATGGCAAAATCCAAAAATTTCTGCTGTCTGCAGTACTGCATTTAAAGCCTTGCGCAGATGTGGAACACTGCATCACTGTTATTGAGTTTCTGAGGTCAGGCGCATATCCAGGGGCGAGGTGGCTGTTTTTATGGTGGTCAGATGCTTCGTTCTCGTTGATCCGTGGTTTAAGTGGTCCCATCATTCCTGTTACCATTGCAACTACATACAGTCTGCTCATTGCTTACATTTGAAAACTGTTTAGTCTCACCGGGCAACCTATGTTTGCACAGACTGTTCCGGTTTTCCTGCTGTTGGCCAGTTCGAACTCACTCTGTGATCGCCTCTGCTTTGCATATTGGTTTTTAAGCCTCTGTTGATGGTACCATGGGGGTGCTGCAGATATTTCGTTTACATGTGTAAGTGACTGCTTTTCGATGGTTGTGTCTTATCTGCCAACATATTCGTGACTCTTAGGTGAAC
Source organism: Parascaris univalens (assembly GCA_037576465.1). Lineage (NCBI taxonomy): Eukaryota > Metazoa > Nematoda > Chromadorea > Rhabditida > Ascarididae > Parascaris > Parascaris univalens. The sequence goes on from CM075173.1 coordinate 4,154,889, forward strand.
ACTGGACATGAATTTTGCATAGGTATGGATATTTGGGTCGGCAGTTCAGGGGAGGTGAAGGTAGGGAAGGAGTAAATTCCCGACTTGGACCATCATTACTAAGAATATGGACCACTTTGGTAACCTGTCGCCTATCAGCACAGACTTGCTAGCGCAAGTTACCGAAATCACCAGGAATTAGCAGAGAGGGATTCTAGATGGCCAAGCCCTGTGGATGATGCGGTGGATGATGGAATAAGAATTTTTGGGATGCTGCATGTCCCGGTCAAAGGCACAGGGTAACACTTGGGGTCTTCTCAAGTGGCAGGATTGTGGGGTGGCGATTTCACTCGGAATTGCTGTCTGTAATTAACTGTCCCCCCACATATCTCTCTTTTGTCGCATGTGCTTCTCTTATCTTCATTTATACATGTCTGCATGCAACGACTTATCGCAGTTGCTGCGGAATCATATCGCACTTGAGGGTACCTGTCGCTTCATCGACGTATAATGCTTGAAAAAAGTGAAATGTGGTTCACGGATATGCGAGTGGTGGCCCATGGTCTACACACGTCCTTGTTTGCTATCACTGTTGAATTTTTCCTGTTATGACATCGGAAGTAGCGGAAGAGAATTGATCTACCGCATGTGTTGTCGTTTTAATCACGTTTCAGTGTTTTATGGTATATTAAAAGGTAAATGGGCGCAACTTGTTCATTTTCCGTGCCTACCTAGGAATACTGTTAATTCCGGAATGAGCCAGCTGTTTCCGGAATTCGGCACAAAATACAAACCTGCATTCGTGCATTTTGTGCTGGATGCGCGGACTAGGTCTCGTGGCAATTTCAAGAGCGCTTTCCGTCGGCAGTATTCATCACAGTTGGCTATTCATCTTCTTCTATTATGCATGTTCTCTGCAGTACGCCATATCAACATAGCTAATTTCACTTCACAATTGAATAGTTGATATCTCAGCGATACTTATTTGGCGTCAAATTTGGGTAGGAGGGTTGCATTTCCCCGTGTGAAATTCTTTCCTCCTCCCTTCCTTCGCCAGTTTTACAAGATAGGGCACTGTGCGAGGCGCATTCCGGACCTTCCTAGCATCACCTGAGGTGCATAATGGGGCGATGGAAAGCATACTCAGTGTGCTCTGTATTTTTCTCATTCCGAAAAAAAGGAACACACAGGCAAAGCTACGCGATCGATCTGGAGGAAGCGCCAAGATCATTTGATTGAATCGGAAGCTTTTTTCTAATTACACTTATAGGTAAAACAGCAAACAGTATTTACAAAATGAGAACGAATGCAACAATTTCACGCTGGTAGGACCGCCATGGGCGCCTCGTCATCATCTTCGTCGACCGCAACCTCCTTCTTTTTCTTTCTAGTTCGTCTCTTCTCCAACTGAAATATAACGTCCAGAATCAACAAATAGCTGATATCGCTCAAAAAAGCCTCCCTTTTCTTTATCGTCCACAAGGCAAGAGCGCTTATTTTGCAGATGGTTGCGAACTATGTAACTACGGATGAGGACCGCTTAAACAGTCAAATTACATGAGTGGTTTCAAAGATACAACACAATGCTTACCTTCTCGATTTCCTCAGGAGTCGGAACTGGTTCGAATTTTCCAATGTCGAGTGCGAAATGCGCCTCGCCAGGAACAACCATCAAAAGAGCTCGATTTATAAATGGACCTGCAACCAACAAAGAAATCAAGCACAAGCGACACTTCTCAACTCAGAAGATGGATCGCATGACCACAACCTCAAACCATCCGACTGGAACTAAAATCAAGTTCGCGTAAAACCGCTCTCGTATTACAACCATAAATAAAATAAATGCACAACCATCGTAGCGCATCCATAAGTGAAATGAAGCCGAAGACTGAGGTCTCGCATTCAGAATTGTAGGGCTGAAGCTCCGTTTTACGCACCTTTCAATAAAATTCCATGAAGTTGCCATTAACAAAGCGATTGATTTCGAAAAAAAACGATGACTGTCGTCACAACTTAGTATATGCGCATACAAGCCAACCAATCTTGGCTTTCTCAACGATGATTACCTTGCAGAATGATCACCAAAAAATATAAAGAAACAGCAGTAATAAATATAAAAGCTGAGAAACTCCCAAAATGCGTCTGGAAGACTTTCAGAATTCTTCGCCGTCTTGTTGAACGAACACAAAGTTTTTCCGAGATGAGTTTCTTTTTTCCCACTGACTATCTCCAACTCCTTCCACTGACCTCTCCTCTTTTTCTTAATTGCCCGCAATCTCGCCTTTCTAAACAAAGTTCGACGCATGTAACGGCCGCTCATTTCCCGTCAACAGGATAAACTTACCTAGAGCGGGATTCCTATGTTTACAAACAGCCGCAACAATGACACCAATATTCCCTTCGATTTCATTATCCGACATTGATAGCTGAAAAACGCACATTTCTTAGCAGCTCTCTAGGGTAACCGAGTTCTAGCACCACGGTGACTGTCACACGCCGAGAACACTAATGAAGCGTTAACTAACAGATCAATCCCTATGCGACGTATTTGGTGAATGAGACAATAAGTGAAGGATAACTTCCTATCTGAAGAGTTTTAAAAATGGATACTTTGCTAAGTTCAGGAATGTGAAAGGGAGCGAAAAGAGAAGGTGACTGGTTTTCTTCGAACATTTCTCTGTCCCAAACCCTTGTTCCTCGTTTTTCTGCCGATGTTCGACATCAGAAATCTTATAGTGCCGAAATTTTTGGCCATCTTTTTCCTCGAAACTGTAATTGGGCTGAAACATCATGCGAAACATTCTCGACCGATGCTCTGCATAGCTATCTAGTGACTGCCATTCCTTCCTTCGTAATGAGCTGTTTTATCACAGAAAATGCAGCATTCAACATCTTCAAAATATAGACTGATTCGTGAAGAAGATCACCATTAAGTCCTAACAAGACGGACACGCTTCCCTATTGATTTCTGAAGATCGCATTCAGAATTTGAAGCATACTATACCCGTCCAACGATAACGTCGCAAAGGCCCCATAATGGGTAAACCGGATCACCTCGAATATTAACTTTCGCTCCATTTTTAAACATTTCGATCATTTCAGGTAGATTCTCTCCAAGACCGCCTGCAAGTGCATTTCATTTCACATGGTGAAACGAGCACGTGCTGGTGATCACGTTGGCAATATTGCCGTCCAAATAACAGAAGAAGAGTCTGGAACATACAGCATATGACACAGAAGACGGTCAGAATATATATGATCAGAACCATCAAAACGGTTATAATATACATGACTTCCATGAAAACTTACAAGACCTAGCCGGAAATCATGGAAACTGCGATTGGTAAACGGTTTTGCTGAGAGGAGGTGATGCGATCGAAGCAAATCATTTTTATCACTTTTCTTCATGTCTCTAAGTCAATAAAATATTACATTCCCTACTCTGCCGCAAAACAATAAGAATTCCACACAGATCTGATCACTTTAAGGGAAATAACTGTTAGGAAAAATACCATTAATTCTGGTGGGAAACCTCGTTTTAAGAATTCCCCTTAGTGGCAGTATAGAGGGTCCCATATCCACATGCGATACACAAAAATCATAATCGTCTGTTCGGAACTGTCCTTTTAATATCTGCAAAAAAGGATCGGCATTATTGCAAAATAAAGACTTCCGCTTTTGCTCACTTGTTACCATCCCAAAAGCGCCGTCAGAACATCCTTTCCTTCAACCACCTTCCCCATCTTATCTCAGAATGACATATTTAGATCATTCCTTAAAATTCAAGTTCCTATACTATATTTCAGCAATTCAGAGGTAAGAAAAACCAGGGTAAGGGTGGAATTTCAGAAGCTTCCGCATCCGTTACTGCTAAATGTCAAGAGGTTTCCATATGAAAACTAATTCCGGATGCACATGACACATGCATTTTGCTGGCTGCCCTCAGATCAAATAATTACTGAGAATCTTTTTATCATTTACCTTTTTGCCATTTACTTTATCGAAAAGTACCTTTTTTATCATCTCCGGTCCAAGAGCGATTTCAGCGCCTGATTCGACGGCCAGCTCTTGTAATTTTGGATCTCGAGCAAATGCGAGAATCGTTCGTTTTTCACTGTGCGCAAATGTGTGAGGCACAGGTACAATCTCATCCGAATTTGATACCATTTTTGTCTGCAAATTGCAAAGTTACAAACAACAGCGATATTTGACAGTGAGAAGAGGGGTGAGCGATGTCGAATAGAGCAGAAGCTTTCTTCGATTAATTATTCAAAAGCCTCCGGCAATTAAAGATAGGAAAATTTGAGCACCTCTAGAGACGAATAACTGAAGTGGCTATGTATTACTACTCTACTCTTTGACAACAACAACCTACCTCAATCTGGACGCTAAATATTCTCCAATTTTCTCTCCGGAGTATACTTTTTTAACTCATCAGTCAAGAATATTTCAACTTTTCAATCTTTCCTTAGAAAGCCAAAACTCTTATTAAAATGCTGATATAGCGATAAGCTTATCCTGCCAATATCCTCATCTCAGATATAAATAAACGATTTCATAGCATTTGAAGATGCATACCTGTCTTTCGGTGCTCATATTCAGCTCCATACGTAAACGCAAAGGCGCATTCGAATTGTTGTAGATTGATGGCTGCTGCATTTCCCTCAAACATTACAAATGGGAAAGAACAACAATTAATAAATCATCCCACAAGATAGCACATAAATAAATTCAATACAATTAAGCAGCACAGACATCTCATATATCTACTGCTCTCACTATTTAGGAATTAACTGCCACATCGATATCAAAGCACCACTTACCTACCAACTCCTATACACACTCGGTGGACTAACATGCCCATGTCTTCGGGCAATTCGACTGCTTATATCACTTACTATTGGGCCCGCGATGATGGCTGCAATGATAGTGCTGGTAAGGATAATAGTATCAAGGATGGCGATTATAATAAATAGAGGCAATAAGAAGTCTCCACCTCACTAAATGCCAGCAATCGGCAGAACTTCTATTGTGCCGGCAAGACATGCCGCAGAACCACAGTGCAGCAGTGTTTCCCCCCACCACATCCGTATAGGATATAATACAAAATTCATTCCCGAAACACAGGCCAGTCGCTGAATGGACCAACCCGTTGGAATTTTGGATAAATATATCAACACTTCGACACGTGCTCATTGTCTGATAGCTAATTAATTTTTCATCGCAATAAAATGCCACTAAACCAAATGGAGAGGATATCTGACTACATATTTAACTATGCAACAACAGAATAAGAACTTTCGCTTCAATCTGATTCATCAAACGTGATGGATTCATTCGTATTCGTCTTTTAACTTTATAAATGCACAACTCAAGCTTTTATCAAACGCTAAAGAATGTGCAATTGTGAGCGCAATGATACCTGTGCATAGCGAGAGCCTCATGAATCGGATAAAACTGTGTCTTTACGGCGCTACGAATAAACACATTCGTTGTGGGTTTATCTGGAAGATCCGCTTCATCTTCGCGAATTAATCGGCCGGGGAACTGCTGCGAAGGAGACAACCTGAAACGATTCGAAATGGTGCGTAGAGCAATCCGGATCCTCGAGCTAGCTCAAAAGCTAGCGCTTCCACTACAGTTTGTCACCTTGATTCTCCTCGTACGATATTTGCAGTTCGTGGGTACAACTTCGTGATGCATATTTCCGAGCCAATTTCAAAGCTCCTATTAGTGTGTTGCAAAATTCTTAGCACGATTTCTATTCTTGACCTTAGAATCCAGAAAATAGAGGTACACAGCTGACGGAGACTCATGCCCATTCACTCCCCCCATAGTATATTTGTTGTGTCTACGAAAGAGACAACTAGAAGTTCAACGATATATAAGCTAGACAACAAAACGGTATCTCTAATTCCACTCTCTACAAACATTGCAGTTAAAAGATCGCAATTAACAACAAATAATGCGTAAAATTTTACTTTCAAGTCGGCCTCGGTATAAGTGGCAAGATGCATGCATATGACTAGTTGATTGCAACCTATCCCACTAATTGCAACTGTAAAAACCAACTTGTTGCCGCTATTATCAGTGGTATTGATAGTTGGTGCTATTTATTACTATTAGTTATATCGTTGTTATTTATATTTTCATTATATTATTTCTAGATCTTTGTAGTAGTAGTACTTAGCGGGTATGAACTCAACGAGTTCAACAACGTGAAAATTAATTTATCCGAAATGCGTTGAGGTTATTTGCGATGATAACGCTGCATAGTCATAAATATTGCTCTAGGAAAAATTTGCACTTCAAACGAGTCAAAAGTGGATTCAAATAAAGAGATATAACGAAATGACACCAACGTTCCACTTCCCCGATTCACTTTCTACCTGCATTCAGTTACGAGATATGAGCCTTAAGCCAAAGTGAAACGAATTTTCTTTGCACTACTGAAAGAACGTCCTCGACAGCTAGACTTAAGCAATACTCATAATGATAGCAGTGATTAGAAACTAGTTGACGCTAGATTATAAGGTAGACGAGGCCATCCGAGACTAGTAGTTTTCGAGAAAAGCAACGAATTCACATGAGATCGGCGCTCCCCGGTACACAAGATGAACTTGATGACTTCTTAGTCAATCAAGGTGAAGTGACATGAGCTCGAAGTCTCCGTCCTTAGGCTACTCAATGGTGGAGACGATAATATTTTTGGGCTCAGAGGGATCTGAAGCTACAATAGCTTGCATATATCAAAGAAAATATAAACAACTAAATGAAAGACGTTTAGTGAATTATAAAACATACAAGCTCTTCATGCGCCGAATGTTGAGTCTTTCCATGAAGTTGTATTGCTTCCTCGCCGCTTCCCTCTCTTCACGCTTTAAACGCCGCTCGAGTTTCTGTTGCTTGCTTAGTTTCGCCTTTAGTGCGCGTTTACGACCTAAAATTACCACATCGACTGCCTATAATTGGACTGCTTTTGCAGTACGGAGAAAAGTAGGTTCGGCGGAAAGGAGACGAATGATTCGAGAGGGTAAAGTGGCATTTAGTAAAGAGTACGAGTAAAGAAAGCTCTTCGTGATACTAACTTAATCTCTGAGCATTTCAGCTCACCAACAATAATCCATTACTTTACTCATCGCAAATAAAAATCGAAAAGATGAAAACGTGAGCGGAAGTAACGCTAAATCTTCGCCTCTCAATTTTAGACGACATCAGCAAAATCAACGACCATCATCACTTCTAGATCGTCTAATTTATAGAAATCACCTCGTTGTTGAGAGATCTCAAGCGATGAAGCAGCTACAAAAGCACCACAAACGCCATTCTCGGTTATTAATGAAGCACCACAGAGGACGGCAGATGTTGCTCGACGAAACAATACATGCATTGAACTGAAATAATATTCAAATAGAGTATCGGCTAAAAATGAGGCGAGAGAACGATAGACGATATGAGAGGTATTTATCAAAAACGTCATCCGATGTCTTTCATAGAAATTTTCATTCGCGAAAATGAATTCACACTGCGTTCAATATACGAAAGCTGAACATAAACTATACATCAACGATGAATTCATCGAATCGGATCTTCGATATAAAGTATTTATTTAACGCTACTGTACCTATATTAATAGCTTTTCAAGTCACTATAAGCTTCTTCTCTCACTCGACGATGATGAACTCTTTCTAGTGGATTTTATTTGCCCGCTATACCTCGTTCATACGAGTTTTGCAAGTGAGCGGACTATAAAAACAATTGATGCGCTCTATTTCGCTATTCACTTTCTTTTTAAATTGTTGAGGAAAACGTGATCAGGAGCACTACAGCCTTCATGCCACTAGATTGGAGTCTCGCCCTTTCCCTCAACTTGGGAAAATTCACCTCTACAAATAGCTCTCACAAACACTTCCAGAAATTGTAAGTCACTACTCTTACTTCATCAACTAATTCGAGTGTCTTTAGAAAGAGATCCACACTCCATCTAGCTCGAACCCCTCATCCTGCAGACGTCGTCATCTTGCCCCACTACTCACCTCCCTCTCTCCCCTCTATTCGCTCAGTAGCCTACTTACCATCACTGTTGAGCCTCGCATAGCACAGGGAACTTTTGGAGCTGCAGAGGATATTTTCACCCATCGCGTTCCATCCTCCCAGTTTCTATCATGATGGATTTGGAAAGCCCATATTTCGAAATTTCCTCGAGCATATCGGCCATTGAATATCGAGCTGACCGTGATTTCCGCCCTCGATATGCTATATACTTGGGCACCTGTACTCAGCATCCACGCTTCTAGCCGAACGAGTGAATATATTCCGAGATCAGGCAAAGTTCCAATGCTCAGTCACTATATAGTGAAGAAGTGGATGAACGATGTCTCAATGGCGCTGTTACAAGGCTATGTCTCTATGTCTCTTCCAAGCTTTCCAGGAAGAGTGCGTAGGCAAGAGAATTTTTCCCAAATCTCAGCTGCAGGAAAGAGTTAAGCGGGTGGAGAACTCGTTTGTGTCAATGTACAACAGCAGCTTTATATTGCCATCGTAGAATCAGTTGTAGCCGGATCGCTGCCATCTTAATATTTTGCGTATTGTTGGGAATTCCCACTAGAACCATCGACTAACTTTGAAGATTTTCCTTGAAACAGTTGAAATTTCTTCCGTCGTTTAGATCCCGTCAACTCGAAAATCATCAAATTCTCCCATGATCCATTTGTCGGATCTAATGAATAAAAAATCTGCTCCGCTAAGTGTCTGATAAGCCATTAATGTGCATGTCCGCAGCCGCTTTACTTGCTCCATACTTCACTTTACTCGATAAATCCGCCTCTTAATGCAACACACGTCCCGACCTGATCCGATCTCAACCGAGGTCGTAGAACGGACCGCACTCCTTCCCTAGCAGCGTGCACTCGGACCGCCTTCTCCCCCCGATGTTTCCACGTATTTTAATCGATACGCTGCATTGTTCTGTGTCAATTTCTGCGATTAGCTTCGACAATTTTGCTTGCAGTCGAACGCCATCCATCCCCTACTTGCACTGCCTCAATTGGGCAACAACGACCCCCCCCCCCCCCCCCCTTCAACCAATATATATTCCCATTCTAACCATTATATGATGTGCTGAGTACTTCAGAAATGATTAGTAGTATCATAGCCAACTTCCTCTTAAACCTGAAGAAGTGCTCCCAAGAAAGCGGTGGAATTTTCTCACGTAAGAACAATTAGGATGGAAGTTTGGCGTGGGATACGCTGTACGTCGAACTTCATTTCGCAAATACAATTCCACTTCATAGATTTTCTACACATCTATAAGACACCCTTCTTTCGACTGATTGAATCCACTCGAGCGAAATTTTTAATTTCAACGATATGGTGGTCGTTTCAGCGGAGACAATACAACTTGAAGCCATTTTGAATGACCTTAAAGTATTCTAGGAGCTTCGAGATTGAAATATTTTCAGAAGCTATTGACCGTCGCTGAATTTTCGTCTATTTAGAAGGAGTTTCGGAATATTTCGAAGACTATCAATTTATTCCGATCATTTCTTCATATATTCATAAGTGATATCGACGATCGGAAAAATATTTTAATTGCATCTTCTTCTCAACAATAATTACACAAAGTTGCCAATGAAATAAAACCAATGCAATAGTGGCAATAATATAATGCTTCCATAACTCATAGAGCGTGATTCCATCTCATCGAATAATGCTGCTCATCCAAGAAACATCGACGAATTTTGCAAAATATACCACAAGTTATGCTTCTAAGCTGCACTATTGTCAGCGATATGATACACTTTCATAAGAGATTTTTTGCATCTCTAAGTGAGTGTCGGCGAGAGAGATTTGAACCTTTTAATGATCTCATATCAGTCGAACAATCGTTAGTAAAAGACGGATTCGATTCATTGAAAATCGCATATTAAAGAGTGACTACAAAGTTCCAAATATGTGGACGTTGAAATCCGCAAATATAATCTACATCATCTATCATATATTACTTTATTTGTCCACTCGAAAATCACTATGAATTGTTTCACTGAGAAAAACGGCCATTGCAGCGAACAGCATACACTCTTCTTTCTCCATAATTCAACAAAATCTCAAACCCTGAGAAGATGTTTTCCCCTCCCCTACTTATATGTAAAATAATGAAGTTCTACATTACACTGGAAGCAGGAAATGACAATGGAATTGCATTACAACAATCGAATCATATAAGGTGGAAACTTGGAACGAACGAATATAGTTTGAAGGCAACTGCTCACCTAGCCACTCGTAATCGTTCCCTCAATCGGATCCCGGTCAGTATCCGCCTGCGAGTACCGAAAATCAGCGTGAGCGCGAATCATGCGGCTACACTCATAGAAAATTTTTATGACAGCAGACTGAATGACTGCTATTCTCAATTAGACCACGTTGGCAAATAATGTGAAAAAAAAAACGCTCACGGATCCAAAACATGATGATATCAATATCAACCGTCGATTAAGCACAATTAGACTAGCTGTCGACATCATCTCTCCCACCAACCCATCCCCCTCACTACCACCACCGCTTTTTTTTGCATCTACGATAGAGACGTTTTAGATCGCTTCTCCTATCAAGACGAATTAAATTTCGATAATTTTTTAATTAAGTGGACCGACAATTCTGCACATATAAAAAATCTAACAAGAGCGGCAGTAAAAATGTTACATTTGAGGAGCGCAACGACGCTAACGCACACCCTTTCCTATTCGCTCTAATGTCGGAAGTCTTTCCGATTACATCAAAATAAAGATGAAATTACTTCCAAATATCAATTTAAAGCAAAACTAGTGAAATTATTCCACATCCGAGTCGTTTTTTCTTTCGGATCTTCGAATGATCCCCTAAAACTATCCACGATTCCCCCCAACTCGAAGAAGTTCCAAATTCCTTTCGAAGAAACAAACAAAGAGCCAAATTACGAGAAATATTAGTCAATAAAAGTACCCGATTATTAAGCATTAAAATCATTTATATAATAGTAAGAATCAATAAAAAAACAATCAAAATGCACAGCTTATAATGAAGGCGTCGTCTGCAAAATCAAAATAACAATCAACTGCTCTCAATCAAACAAAAGAAGGCTTTACTACAGTTCTTCGAAGGCATATTTAAAGTGGCTATGTCTGAGGAGCGAACACACCAATTCACAGTCCGCTTCCACTATCCCTCTGATTCCACTTCCACGCCTCTATCATGCTTCCCGCTTCCATCCAACTCAAAGAAATTATGAACATATAAATGAATTTACGACCCGCAGAAACGACAGAAAATCGAAAATGATCTCTTTTCCTGTATCCCCTCATTCGAAACCTGCAAAATATAAATTCTCGAGATTTCGGATTCTTTTTTTTTATTTTTGGAGAGGAAAGTCCACAGATTGTCCAATGAAAGTGAACTGCTTCTTAGGTGAGGAAGTGACACGAAACAAGCACTTCTCGTTCGCATCTCAAGACGACCAATACTAAAAGTGAGATACAACAACCACCAATAACAGTACTCAGGTAATTTAATATCACAAACTGATTGCAGTAAACTGAAGTAAACGAGACCAACCAACTACTACTACATGCTGGAAAAATGTTGGTCATGAAATAACCTCTCTCTCATGTTCCACTCTCTGCCAATCAACAACTTTCAACGACCACCTCGAACAAATCCGTTCGAACTCTTCATCAAATTGCCGCTCTCCCCTCGTCATCCCTTTTATTTCTAACAAAATACAATAAAGCTAAGGGAAATATCTAAATTTCTTTCAAAATAAAACATCTTCAAAGACCCAATCTAATGTATCACAGCCTACTAAGAAGCACTAACAAAAATGAGTTGAATTTTTGAATATGTAACCTCTAATTCTGAATTAATAGTGGAGAGTTTAAGTTCATTAAATTGGAGCCATAAGCCATGGCCCCTAAAATAAAAGCAGCAAAGTGAATCGAACTATCAGAGCAAATATTTTTCACTGAATGAAAAAATTTTCATCGTCAACTCATAACGACTTTAAAGGGCACTATAAAGAGACTGCATGGGAATTGTAAAGCACTTCATATTTAACACACTGCTACAAGTGGACAATGAGCCGTATTGTTGAAGTTCAGGATTCAACAAGGAAAAAGAGTCTTACCGAAATCGGATACGATTTGTGGGGAACCTGGAAAAATCTAGCCACTTTTTGGTAAAATTCAACTATCACTCTGATGTAACTGCGAGATATGGAAAAGAAATGAACCAATCCTTATATAAATCACATTCAAAGATGGCACCTTACTTTCCACTCCACCACTGCGGTTTCGCATTGTTTTCTTCATATCCTCTCACAAAATCTAACCCTCAATAAGCTTTACCCTTGGATCCGAAGTGACATATTGCAAGAGCCCTCCTCAACCTCCTTCCCCATCTCAGCCATGCCTTCTACTCAACTGAAAAATGACCTTAGGAAAAACTCTCTATTGGAAACGGCCCAATAGAAGCGCCTTTTCAAAAACTGCAGGAATGTCGGCTACAATCACGACGCTTAAACAATGTGTTTTGCAAAGTGTCGTAACCTAAGCGATCGTACAGCAACCTTGCCTCTGTCTTGCACGCGTATTTTGCACATAATTCATTTCACGTACTATTTCCGCGAATACCGTATTCACATTGTGGGCATTCTTCGCCGAACATTCCGTGAACGGACATGACCAGTATTCGGCCAATGCGAGACCGTCCTCGCTCCGCACCTGGAAAGCGCTACTTCATTTTCCATCATTATCCTTGCATTCAGATTCACATCCTAGAAGTATTAATAAACTTATACGTGCGAAAAAGGCCACTTTTCCGATGGATGACCAGCAGATGCGCACACATGAGCTGATTCTTGGGACATTTCCTCACAGAAACACCGACATCATATAGGGAATGTCACAATCCTTCCATCAAATATGAAACCGTGGACTTTAAATCTCAAAGTTTCTAAGGAACTATCATCGAGGGAAGCATCTGAAGTTTAGGGAACACCCACAACATTAAAGATCTTTAACAGCTGTAGAAATATTTCAGTGTATTTGCACAGAGGGAAGTTTGAAAGAAATTGCCTCCGCTCCTCCATGTACGAATTCTGATGGAAACATCTGTACCACATTTATTTTTAGCCTTCTTTCCCCTTCGACGCCAATATGCCCTTAACTACGTCTAAAACTGCCATAGCTTCAAAGAAACAATTCAAAAATACACTTTTGGAGACAACAAAGAAAGTGACAATAAAAGAAAAGAACCTGTCGTTGATGAATCAAATCGCATTTATTGCCTACCAGAAGAATCGGCACTTGATCGGTACCCTGAAAAAAAAATTGCACAGAATGGGCAAAACATCCCTACACTTCTCGCTATCGATGATATTTTCGTCATGCGACACTGCGACTGAAGAACAAACAAAGCCATAATTGCAGTGAAACTGATACACGATTCTACCGCTGTTACTCACATTCAGTATAACGGTGACAATGAGAGAGAGAGAGAAAAAAGGAAATGACAGAGTAAGAGTTATATATGATCGAAACGATAAGTACTACAGCTACTATCGTGAATGTCTGTCTTAGAATAAAAATTCGATAGCGTCCTCCTCCTCCCTCTCTCTGTGTCAAAAATCTTCTAAATGAGCACAACATCGGGCAATATCCCATCAAAATTCGATAAAGGTCAAGACAACAAAATGCGGATAACATTACCGAGAACTGTTTTCAATGCTTTCTTTGGAACTTGTGAATAAGTAACCACACTGTTTCGATTATTGTTTAGGAGACAATAATGCATTACAGCGTTTGCAACAAACACTGGGTAAAATAGTTGAAAAAGAACGACTTAAATTTCTATTGATCCGAAACGAAAATACGGTTGACCCATGTACGGCATCAACTTATACCTCAGTAACTAGTCAACGCAAAATAAACCTTTTTAAAATCACATCCCCTCCACTTGTTCCTCTACGGTCCTCACCAAGGCACACTATTTATAATCCATCAAATATACCTGCGCATTTACATACGCAGACATATACATCCCTGTGTACATAAACACGAATGAGCATATATAAATGGCCTACTTGAATATATCATTTATACTTACAGCCTACATTTATTCATAATTTTTCACATTTAATATACTTATATTTAATGAAAACTTGTACTTGCCTGTACAAGATAAATACAATAATAAATAAATGCTAATGACCAACCGTCGTACCTTGACCCTAACAATCTGGTCCCGCATTGTCTTAATGTCATGAAACGTCTGCTGACTCGTTATTGAATATACAACAACGAAACCCTGTCCATTCTTGATATATAAATCACGCATCGATGCGAACTGCTCCGTGCCCGCAGTATCCAGGATTTCCAGAACACATGGCTGGCCGTCAACCTCAAATTCACTTGTACGACAATGCTATCATTATCACATACATTACAGCAGTTTTTATCATTTCCTGCCCGATGATCCCTTTTTTAAAGATCCCTCTTTACTATGGTAATTTGAGAAGAGCATCGGCCTAAACATTAGCAGCATCAATGAATACAACGGTTTCGGCAGAAAAAGTGAGAAAGCAGTAATGTATCATAGCAAAAATCAATTAAGGAACCTTTTTTTCAATTATTTATAGCGGACAAGCGACAAGCGCTATTACAAGTAAAAACGTTCCTCTCTACAAAAAAAGCAATAATTTTTAAGAGTTTTCCATGTATTTCCCCTTCTAACATAAAAGGCATTTCTATTCGTATGCCATACAAACATAATTCGCATCAGCCGAAATTTGATGAAGGGAGCGGGTGGGAAGGAAGAGATTTGCCAACAACTGCCGCCACCTATGTGGTTGCAAATTTTTTCGAAATATCGTGAAACGTACGAATAACAGCTTGAAATTGGTAAAATTTGGAATTTTCGTTGACGACCTACAATATCGGAACAATAGGTCCTCAGAGCTGCACACTAAAACTCACTGAATTCTTCATGCAGCCCTAATTTCCTCTCCGTTTCCATCTAACGTCTTTCGCTGAATAGCTATCCACGATCGAGGTGATATTTCCCAACTTCTCCGCCGAATGAAAAGATGTGGGGAAAAAGAGGAAAGGCACAAAGAGTAACTATTTATAATCGAAAAGACTTTTCCGCTAAGTGAGACATATAGTGGGAGGAAGATTATCATGACGTGGAGACAGAACGGTGCAAAAAAAAGCAAGGAAATACCTCAATTTCTTTCCGGTAGAAGTCTTCAATTGTTGGATCATACTTTTCAATGAAAGTATTCGAGACGAACTGAACCGTCAATGCCGATTTTCCAACACCACCACTACCTAACACCACCACCTGAAAACCACTGTATTTCTTAACAACTATAGGACAGCGGTGGAACCCTCACTGCTTTGGTTAATGCTGCAATCGTGCATCCGAGCTAACAACTTCGATGATAAGCAATCACCGAACTACCGGCAGTAGACGAAAATAACACTTATGTGAAACTAGCAGTAAAGACGCGATCCTATATAGAGAAACGAATGAAGAAAAGAGAAATCGGGCACAAAGTGTCCCTGATAGCAAAATTTGAAGTGGAATTTAGATGGCGCAAAAGCGAATGCAAGCAGCTTATCCAACCGTTCCTTTCAACCTTCAAATAAATCCGACCAATTGGGCAATAACCTCTGAACGATAAAATGAACTCACTTTAAATTCACGCATGATTGAGGAGGCGCGCTACGAAGCGCCACTCGGCTATTGACGTCAATTCGCCTTCAACGAGCGGTTTCGCTTCACCTCACTCGAATCCGAACTGATCGCACCGATGGATACCGAAAGCGATGCACTCAAATCTGAAAATCGTATCATCTATGCGAAAATAGGAATCGCTTGATGAGACGTTAATATTCAATCACGAATGCGAAAATGAACAACGAGGAGAAATATCAGTATAATATGTTTATGTGAGGATATACTTTCAACTATTTTAAAGCATAAACTTTGAGGTAAATGCAGTTCTTCTTTTTTCTTGAAAATAAGACTAATAGCATATTCATATAAGAGAATAATAACAATAACGAATAGTCACTTTTGTTGTGAGATAAACCTCGCGAATCACCTTCAATATCGAAGAAAATAAAGAAACTCTATGGTAATAGAAAAGATAGAAATGAATGCAGAAACGATATTTGCAATGTTTAATAATAAGAAAGCGTTCAGTGATGCTGAAGCGTGAATGCAGCAGAAAATTCCCTCAAGTAACGTGGTGGTTCATCGAGAATGTAGCGACCCTATGTTGCCTTCCAGTAATTTTCTCTCGTATTTCAATTCTCATTCAATGCTTCTTCTCTCGATTTATAAAGTTGTATGTGAGATTTCAAAGAATTGCAATCATTACCGTTCGCTTATTGCTTTCCACTGAAAAACGGAGTAGAAGAAAACGCTTCTAGCGAAGAGCCCTATTGGGATCACCTCCTGCAATCTGCACAGAATGCCAAGAAGGCCCCATTTTTGCATTCACGCACTACCGAAAAGCAATTCCCTTAAACAAAAAGAAACAGCCGAACTCAGTAAGCAATGAAAATTCGAAAAAAAAGCAACTTAACCAGCGATTTCTTTTACCACCTCATTGCCTTCCACCTGGATTGACCAGTGGTTATTAGAACGACGCGAGTAATCTAGAATTTTAAAGCAGAGGTCTTTCGATCTCAGGGAAGGTGACGAGTTTATAAATTTGCTACATACGCACGAAGCGGATGTCAGCTAGTTTTTCAGCTGTATGAAAACAATCAAGGATGCGTTCGAGCTGCTCCGATTTGAGGTATCTCACATTAATCCAGGATGAACGCAGAACCACTGGGGAAGGGGAGAGGAATGCGTTGATAGAAATTATAAAATCTGATAGCTTGCAAGCTTAAGGGAACGGAAAGCAGGTTTATTACAACGTCTAATATCATAGGTGCCATTAACTGCATAACTCACTTTGCAGTGACGGTTTTACACTTCACTAAGTGGCTACACTTAAAAAGCAGTCTTCATATCTCACAATAAACGCTAAATTGCTCCATTAGAGTGTTGCATTCGGGGCCTCAAATGTCGTCCACCTGTAAAGGTAACTTCTTAACTGCATCCTTCATTTCTGCCCCTAATAAGAAACGCTTTAAAAAGTGGTGAACAACTTCGGCGGCGGGAGGGCGCAAAAGGTTAAGGACGCACCGACGCCGAACATCACAGCCGCACCTCTTCGAGACGCTTCTATAGACAAAGCCGCATTTTTACCTATTTATGTGACGCAACAACTCCAAAGCAAATAACGAATCATTTTCTGCAACGTCCTTATCAAATTTCAAATATGATAAAGAGCGTTCCCCATTGAAATGCGTTCAAGAAATAATGCTTGCCCACTTCAACGCCCACACACTTTATGCTACGACGTCATCTAATTTGGGATCACATACACGTAACGTTGGAAAGGAAGTTAATGCATAAAAGTAGCATCGAGGGGATTTCTTTTCGCGAAACTGTACTGCTGGAAGGACGGAAATTTGCGCTCGAACATTTCAACAACAGAAAGGATGAGGAGAAAACTATTCCAGTGAAGGTGGCACGTCGGTACATCAATCGCCCCTCGCCAACCCTCCACGGGTCCCTCTTGTGGCTACAACTTGACCTGCCGAGACCTCCGATCGTTGCAAAACTTGGCGTAGCTAATACCGCGAACTCTCAGCAAAGAAAGAGGTCATTTTCACCGAGTCCCGCCAAAACGATTGTAGACAGAGAAGAAGACGGCGATCGGAGAACATGCGAATTAGGTGCAGTGAGGAGAGGAGATATGGTGAGATGACTTGAAGAGCACTTCTTGAACGAAAATTATTCATCTGCTTTGAATCAGCGCTTTTTCTTAGATATTTCGGTAGTAAATTTCAGTGGACATAACGGCAACGGAAGTAATGAAATACGAGCGCAGATGAGAGCCGGATGTAAAAGAAAGCGGACAGAAGTGGCAACAATACACTACAAAGCAAGTCGACGCTTTAATTTACCTGGGCAAAATTGCCACAGACGAGAATTATTATTACGATGAAGGTTGCTCAGCGTAATGCGAGGTGATAGTGCGACGTTCTGGTAGAACGTTTCAGGTACCACGAAATACTAAAACGACAAATAATGCGAAGTGACCGACAAGGACGGTGGAATCGATGAGAAATTCCCCACTACCCGAGTAATTTTAGAGATGTTTGCCGCAGGACGTCGTTTATTTTATCTCGCAGTTTATTTTTTCCATGAGGCATGCTCACAGCCAGCCTACCCGGACACCCTAACCACCTTTATGTTTTAATATTCCTACGTTATTTACTATTAAATAGGGATAATACAGAGCAATCCTGCCAGCTTTTATTTTATAGGTACAAATAGCGACTCTAATATCGCCCTTAACTAATTTCGATGCTATTAGAGGAGAGTTATTTGCGGAAGTAAATGAGACATATAACCTCAGCTACAACATTATTCAAGCTGCTGTGTGGGAATTAGCTAAATACAATTATGCAAATGAGATTAACGACTGGGGCAACTAGGAGGTGGACTAATCTAATCGTAAAGCACAGGAATATACACCTGTTTGCGCTGCTTTTAGTAGAAGATGGCGAAGAAAAAAGTGTGTTGAGTGTAGTGCACAACGCCTGAGTGGAGTACGGCAAACGAACACCACAACCACATCGCTGGATAACGGCACCGCGGCGCTCATAACGAGAATAAAAAAAAATGAACGCACTCTCTTTCTCTCTGAAAAACCGGTTTGTTGGCTCGCACTTTTCGACCTTCTCAACAATTTTAACTCATAGACCCCTCTCTCCTCTCCACCTCAACCCCTAGAACAGTGTTTCTTCGGAGTGCAGTAGCGGAGCCTGAAGCCGATTTCTCAATTTGCACACCACTTCAACTGTGAATGTATGAAAAGTCGATTATAATTCCTGATTATACGTCACAATTTCTCCTTTCTGAATTTTAAATACGTTGAGAATTATTATACGCCTTTGCCTCATCATCACTCCTCCTCACTATATATTCTTCTATTCGATCGAAGCAAAGCAGCTTAAGGCTTCTTTCACTTTCGTGGCTTGCAACGTAAACCAAGGTATAACCCACAATTACATTCGAACTAAATGGAAAAGGCGAAACAAGTCCATAAATAACCATGAAGTGGTGACTCGTTAATTGGCATGGATTACTGAAAAAGAATCTGCAGTAATAAATGAAAGCAGATCAGAGGCGAAGAGAGGAGAGGTGGCACAATTTGTAGGATAGACCTAAAAAGGATAAACGCAGCAAATGACTCAGCTTAACGAATAATGAGAAGTAACAAAGCCATAAATAAATTATATACTTTAATATGAGAACTGCATCAATGTAGTTATGTTAAAGCGAATTTTACCTCACTTTTTAAACGGCAGTTGAAAATTGTTCGCAGTGGGAATCAGTTTCCGCTTTCAGTTGCAGATTCGAATTTTGTTCGCTGAGAGGTCATTAAATATTGATCATATAATCCTTAATTTAGCCTGATGATTAATCGCTAAGAAAAACTACCACAGAGATATGAATATGAACGAAGGAAGTAGAAAGATAATATTTGACAATTTAAAAGAGAGTAAAGCTTTTTGCGCTAAGATAGAAATAAAAATCATTATAGTAGGTAAAAATGTAAATATTATTGTTAGCAGAACTTAACAATGGTACCAACAGTTAGGGAAATAATCAACAGACGACAACCACCGACCAACAATTTAGAAACGAAAACAGGACTCAAAGTTCATTCCATAAATAATTCATTTAAAAGTCAACCGACGGCAACCATCGACCAACAATTTAGGCCTAAAAGGAGGACTCAAAGTTCCCTCCATAAATACTATTAGTTACAAATCAACCGACGACAACCATCCACCAACAATTTAGACCCAAAAACTGGACTCAAAGTTCATTCCATAAATAATTTATTTAAAAGTCAACCGACGACTACCATCGACCAACAATTTAGGCCTAAAAACAGAACCCAAAGTTCCCTCCATAAATAATTTATTTACAAGTCAACCGACGACAACCATCGACGAACAATTTAGACCCAAAAAGAGGACTCAATGTTCCCCCTGTAAATATCTTTATTTGAGAGAGAAAGACAACAGAAAACGGAGCTAGGGAACGACAGCAGTGCTGCCAACAAAAAATTTGTTGGATAAAGTAGTGTATTACCGCAGTCGATTTGACAAACATTTTAAAGGATGCATGCAGCTTGCTCTATTTATAGGCGAACTTTGATACACGAGACCGGAAGAGTGACAAAATTCCTCTCACTGAGTTTATGAAAGTGACAATATAAAAGAAAATTTAAGATATTATAATAAATCCATAGTATGAACAGTATCACGGCACTCCCGCCCGACAGTGGTTGTTTGATTCGCGTGAATTGTGCGATACTCATATTCGTTGCCTGGGGAGTGGGTTTGCAGCCTCTGAATCGTTCCGCACGACTCTGCATTGTGCTTAAATATGCTATGGAAAAGTTTGAGGTCATGCTATTTTTATGGAATTTTCAAATGAAGGAACTAATAATAGAAAAATTCACTAACAGAAAAAAAGGGAAGTTATTAAAATACAAATGGCTAATATTTTAATGAAAATAGTAGAAGCGGAAAGTAGAAATTTGAGGGTTTTCTTGTTTTTTGAGCAATTAATTGAATTGTCAGTCACTCTTTAGAAGGCCGATACAATAAGTCCACGATCGTTAGAGGATTTTTTCTCCTTCAATATATAGGATCAAGAAAAAGTTCACTAGTTGAATTATGCAAATGAGTGGAGACACTGAAACACTATACAGGAACGTATCACATCAGTAAAACTATATTAGATTGTGATGTATTCGTGAGTAATAGGTTCAGGGTCCTCACACGATAACTATACCGAATAACCAATCTAATCGATAGAGGTTATAGGAAACCGGTATGCACCAATGGCGAAACGAGTGGTATACAATTGGACATGCCGTGCGTCCTCTTCAATCCATTCAATTCATTACTCAACCCGACGCATATAGCAATGAACGTCAGCAAAATTGGTTAATCCTTTTCTTCTCTTGTATGCAGGTGTATTTTGAAAGCCCCATAAATACTGCTAAAGATGGAGGAGGAGTAATATTGGCGACAGGTAATACTGGGAATTATTAGAAAGAGGTATCACTGAAAGTGCAAGGGTTGGGGAAGGGGTCGGTGGAGGAGGTGAATGCATGAGGATGAGCGCAGGGCGGAGCTGCTTCAGGAGATCCACATGACGCTTCAATCAGCCGAGTATAAGTAGACGATTTGTGATTTCAAAAGTGATGGATGGATGTTATTTATAGATTCAACCTCAGAGCATAAGCACTACCGCTGAAAAACTTGTAAATTTAATCAAATTGGTTCTTTTTGATGACCGCCTTGAAATATTTTACAGTGAAGGCGGCGTTTTGCTGAAAACAACACTTTGAAAAGGACTCTAAAAATATCACTAATATTTCACTGACTAAAATGAAGCGATTTTATTCATTGATTGCCTCATTTCTTTCAGTTGAACACTTTTCATTCTCGCACATTTTCTACTCAACACTTGGAGGCGAATCTTTTTTTGTTTAATGAGCACCTCAACGACGCAAATCATTCCCTAATTTGTTCCAGCAATTACTTTTTAACGGTATCGCTAATATTTACAACACATTTGGGTACTTACAATTGTACTATTACTGGTTCAGGCATCTTAAAAGTAGCGTATGTGACAATTTGCCTCTAAGGGAAATTGGGTTTTCTTGTGCACTCGTCTTCAATTGCATATGAAAAGAAGCCGAGTGTTTGGAATATGAGGTAAGAAAAAAACAACAATGCAGTTAATTGCTCTTCAATTTTCTTGCATTTAATCGAAGTTAATTTTGCAAAACACAAAAAGCGATCAGTAATTTCGTCTAAAGAATGCGTTCAAGGACATACCTATAGTCCTGAATAAATGCCCTTGCTAATGGCACAGCTACATATTTCACTTCATCATCGTTATTGCAATACTTCATCGTGTCGATATAATTGAAGGGAATCTCAACTATGATCAAATGTTTTTTTTTTGGGGGGGGGGGGGGGGGGGGAGGGAGGTGCTGTCCGAAAAAATCAAAAAGTTGAAAATATTTTTTTCCCACCTAGAGATAAACGTTTAGTTTTAGTGATTTCATTCCAAAATTTACAGTAATAATCGTACTTTACTTCAGATTTTATCAATGACTTCATATTCCCCTCTTGCAAGCGGGATTTTTCTCGCAAGATCTCAATTTCAAAGAAATTAAACAATGTTAGTCGAAGGTTAATTAGAAACAGCAACAATACTCACGTTAAACATATCGACGAAGTACCAAAAGAGGCAGCCCTATCGAATATTACGCCAAAATTACCTCTTAAATTGATAAAAAGTAAACTTTCTGAGTAAATATTTGGTAAATTGGAGAACAAATTCGTGTATTTGTTAGGAAATTTCTTGTAGAATTCGAGCATAAAATTCGCTTTTCTTTTCATAGTTTCTCTCATTAATTCTAACGAATGACAACTTAAAGAACACTTTTTCAATAGTGAATAGGTGGCGGAACATTTTTCTCTTCAATAAAGGATGGCAAAAAATATGAGAGAAGAATGAAATGAAGGTAAGTTGGACTGTCGATGATACAAAGAAGATGTCACTTCCACTTCCAATCATTGATTGTGTTACACTTCCCAGTGGTGAGATATTGTCGTCGAATTGTTGCATTTCTAAAGGCGATACGAGAAATGTCTTATCGGTTTTTATTGCCTTTGCAATTGTCGGATATTAGCTTTATTCCGAAAGGAGAAAAATCAAGAAGAGATCCTCTATCATAAATTTATAGCAAGATTTGCTATTAGATTTTATCTCCAAGCGAATTCCACTTTCACAACTATTTTACAATCAAGCTTTTAGGCTAATAGCATATTTTTAGATTTTTTGAGCATAATTTAGATTTTAACTTGAATAGTTTTAAAATATGCATTGAAAGGTCGGTCCTTCTTTTCCAAAAGTTTCATACGCTCATCTATGAAATCAGTGGAATTATTAAGGCATATCAATGACTCCACTGAGGAGATTCTCTGCATGAAAAGTTTTCTCATCTATGAAATCAGTGGAATTATTTAGGCATATCAATGACTCCACTGAGGAGATTCTGTGAATGAAAAGTTTATATGTTTAACAACGAAAAATTTGGTAATGGCGTAGAAAAATTAAATGAATCAACAAAAAAATCACACTACTCCTTACCAAACTATTATCGTAAGGCTGAATTTCATCCTACAGTCATCTATAATCACTGGAAGTGGCATGACTCGCGTAACCTCTTGCCCGGGAAACATATTTTAAATTTCAGGTGATTTCATTAATATTTTCCAACTAATGGATTCGGATTCTCATAGTGGAAAATATTTGGGAAAATATTCTCGGGGAATGAGATTTGGAAAATTCTTAGCAACGATTCAGAATATATAAATGCGTAACGGCGAAATGACTTATCGTGAAAACAGATAAAATGACCACGAAAAAATGACGCATTTGGATGCACTTACGAGTAGCTTTACACTTAGCAGATTACTATTTACATCCTCAATAAGTTTAGCACTTATTCTGTCGAAAATTTTAATGCGTTTTTTGATAGAGCACAATGAAATGAATGTCAACGAATAAAAAGAAGGCAACCGATGAGGGAGATGGAGTGGACGGACCATCAACACCGAGAAGAACAATCTCATAAGTGAGCAGAGAAAAACTGTGGGAGAGTACTAAAGAGAGTTTTAGCACTTTTTTTAAGCACTCTCAAGAAATTCTGATGATTTCAAAAATTATACTCGGAGATATTCGGATAATCTGGGAGAAAAAACCGTCTAAAGGTGGAATCTTTCCATTAGAATCATAAAATAAACGCATTAAAGTGAGGAATCTCTGCAAAATGTGCAAATGCTCAGTTCTACTGACGATCGCCGTTAGATAGCAAGCGTCGTTTTAGTGGCACGCAGCAGCAGCAAATGGTGTCTCCCCGAACAGAGGGACTCACGTCGAGGCACCACTTTTTGAAAAATGATGGGGTGAAACGCGCGAAAAACGGACTCATTGTTGCCGACCTCGTACAGCCTTGGCTTGATAATGTCAACCAACACACAGTCACATGAGCGCCTCCATTTTTGCGCAGATCCCTTGCCCTTCCCCTCATCATGTGGCACCTGCTTTCGATAATAGACGACGCATGACATTCAGTGCGCATCGAATAGTCTTCTCAAGGACAGCAAATATCGCATTCATGAAACTGTATCGAGTAATACAATTATGCTAATTGAAGCATATACATTAGACAATTATTAAGGATATTTCATATCTATAGCAGCAACATCTCATCGACAGCTGTCAATGACAAGACATTTGAGCCGACAGTTCATTTCAAAATTCATCGCAGTAATTTGTACTTAAAATGATAATGATAAGATCAATCTCGTTTAAGACATTTATACACTCAGTAATGATATACTGATAAGGAATATCGAATGAGCAACGATGCATACAGAGTAATTTGTATCCATGAACAAGGAACAAAAACGAATAGATGTGCTGCATTTGCATTGCTCACCTAAAAGATCCTCATCGGATGGTGAAATATTTCTCATCGGTCAGAATATTCTTTCGTAACTTTATGGTCGTTTAGAACCGTTGATGCAACACTACTGTTAAAGCTGTCCATCGACTCACACATATTATGAAGAAATTGACGCCTAAAGAAATCCTCTACGCTTTTAGTGAAACACCGTTAAATATTTTATCGTACTTCTTTGCCTTTTCATTTACTTCCACTATAATTCCATCTGTATAAGTATTAAAATTTGCTCCTTTGGAACTGGTGAACACTTTATGCCTCAGGATTACTAATTAAGGATTAGGATGCAGATTGCGAAATATGCAAATGCTCTCAACGAGATCGTCGAAAAAAACAACCGCGTTTCCCAAAGAAAATGAAGCCGTGAAGAACGTTCGCTCGCCATGCTTAGCATTCTGCTGTGATAACGATTGCAAAGGTGCACTTGACTCATTTACGCAAACTTGCACATCGATTTCTCAACACCACTGCTCCAATGGTGGATAATAAAAATTGTTCCGCGATGAAGTTTCCTTCGATCAGACAAAATTTCGGAAACTTATTTCCTCGAAACTTTACCGACAGTTACAATGAAACACAAAAACACTCAAAAAATCCAGCAATTTGGGAAAAGAAGTGAGCTTATTCGTTACAAAAAAGTCTACAAATGGAGATTTCTACCACTGTTGAGGCGACCTAACTCCGGCGATATTTAATCCAAAGTAGCAGCACTACTGTCATCATTCACCCTTTGGAAATCAATATTTTCTTCAAATACTTACTGCCTTATATAACGTCCCGGGTGAAAGTTATAAAACCGACGATAGGTGCTGCACCAGGGGCAGCGGAAATACATTCAGCTAACAAGCAGCACCAGCTCCCATCAAGTCTAGTAGACCTCGGACTACACGCATCATTCAGATCAAAAGAGAGTAGGCCCGGCGAGTGACCAAAAAAGTCAGTCATATACAATAGTGTATCAAACGAATTCTTCGACGACCGCACAAAACCGTCTCCAAATTTTCTGCAGGAAGGATGTTGATTACACTGTTGCAGAGAAGCACTGTTGCACGCAGTGGACAACTGCACGCAATAAGGGAGGGGGGTTGAAAGAAATTAGATTTCAATGGCGACTTCTTTTTAGTGACAGATCCTCAGCGGAGTGAGAGCACGCGATGGAGCGGGCGAGCTAAGTGTGAATCCAATGGATTCGATAATCAGCACCGTTTGTTTTCACTGTTGTCTTCACAAATAATCGCATTCTATAGGTCAATCCATAAATTTAATAGCATCCGACCGGGTTGCTGGAAGTGCACACAAGCGCACTGACGTTAGATCGCTTAAAATTAATGCTAAAACGTTAACGGAAGTGATTTATGACAACAGAGATGATTTATATGCTTTAAAATGATTTATTTTAAAGTGATTTGTGTGCTTATGTAACGCTGAATTCTCATTTCCACACTTACTTCCTCTCCGTAAATCGCTTAAAAGTCGTCACTTTGCCTCATACAGAGAAATCGTTATTTAAAAAATGTATTTATACCAATGAAAAATTAAAATAAATGTTTATCATCTAAAATTTTGCATCACCTATATGGTCGTTTAAAGTTTATTAATAAATAAATTACAATTATAATTTATAATAAATGATGAAAAAGTTAATAAAAATTCTATGCACAATCAAATGATTCGACTGCCAGCAGAATAGTGAAATTATACATAGCATCATGCCACCGATCAGTTAAACGAAATTCGATTGACAATGAGGAACGTTACGATGAAAGAGAACGGCGAAGACGGAAATCTGAAAATACTCTCAAGTTAATTCCACCGATCGTTTAGCTAAGAATATAACATTTTTGGCTGCCAGTGAACGTGCGATCAAACTATCATTTGCAGTTACGGCGAATACATGTCGATTTATGTGGATCATTTGAATGCGTTGGTGACGGTTCTTTGATTGTGCGAGTGTCTGCATCGGCTCAAACAGTGACAACCTTCAAAATCGACGGGCAAAGCCTTTTACCATCATAAACTTCCCACCATAGATGGGAAAAATCGAAATCTTCGGTCGATGAAACCTTTCGTCATTAGAGCATTCACCATTGGTCTGTTAAATGAAGCAGCGAGTGGAGTAGGAAGTGTTGAGTTGGAATGATGAGCTGAATCGGCTGTGTGCAGAAAGAAACTCAAAAAGCGCAACATGATTTGAAAGATATGTGAAATTGGGTAACTAAAGAACGAACGTTAAGCGAACGTAACAGGGATGATCGAATAGGTGGTGGAAATCGGCTGAAATTCCACCGTCCTTCATTGATGATGATTTACGTACATTTATGTAACTATTATTTCATTAATTTCTACTCATCTATTTACTTTATTACACCTATATTTCTCAACGTTGGAAATTATTTTTCAACACTGGAAATTAGACGGAAGGCAGATGATAAAAACGACTGAAATTTAACGAGAAAAATACTCATAATTTGAAAAACGTCGGCGCACTTACAAAACGTTGGAGTTTTTCTAAGGTGTTCCTTACTAAAACCTTTAATTTATTACTAACCTTTTTCAGCACCATTCTCTAGGACTCAGAAGAAAGCCAGAAAAGGCGTCTGCGGATCTATCGGAAAGGAGTATATGGAGGAGTTTTATTTGCACAACGCTCTCAACGCAGTTTTACGTTTCTGGCTACGGCTATAAATTCACCGAACTTCGGCAGGAGTGATATTCAAATGTACGATTAGGCGAACAGATCGACCTACATGTATTTTCTCGCACGCGGTTTTTGCGTTCCGCTAGGCTTTCCTGGGAATGGAGAAGTCCGCAACGGGTTCACGGCGGATGGATGGTTTGAAAACTCCTTGTTTCGTTACGAGAGCGCTTTCACATTCTTCAGGTTATAGTACAATGAATGCACTGCATCGTTTCACATAAAGCTGCTGTAGTAATTTTTGAAAAATTGTGATAGTTGCATATCACTTGCAGTATCTTTGCAGTGGAAACAGTGGTTGAAAGCCGTGATGCGCAACCGTGACGGACTCACTGGAGTACTTCGTCCGACCCTAGCTGTCAGGAGATTCTAAAAAAACTGCTTAAGGAGAGAGGGATGAATTTGTTTTGGGAGTGATGTGAGCGACTGCACTAATATGATATTCTGTTGAACTATTCAAATGTACCTGAAGCTTTTTTTCATACCGCTAAAGCGATAAGAAGTGAAGTGATGAACAACGCACACTGTTGATATATGTGCCTCAGTGGCGAGGTTGTTAAGAAGAGCGAAATTGCTGAGAAAATCCCTCATATCCACCAGATGTCATCTTTCTCTAACAACACCTATGCGCCACGTTTCCCTTCAGCGTTTCTCATTTTTCAGCACGCTCGCTTACGCAATTTCTTCATCTTCTATGACTCCATGGGAAAGTTTTTTCAATTTGCGAAGGCAAAATTCACGGTTCTAACATCGCTCATAAAGACAACAAAACTGAGGAAGGAGGGGGGAGAGATGGAGACTTCGTTCAGTAAACGCCCACGACGCAACGGATTTTTCATACGCGAGGTCCTCGTGATCCAAAATTTGTTTTCTTTATGCGGAGACCATTATGAGGAGCAGTCCACGTGGATTGTGGTGAACTCCGAACATTAATGAGGACATTTTTGGTCCGGAAGTATTTCAAGCTCAATGACATGACACAGTGCATGACGCAGTCGACTGCATGATGCTTCGACATCTTCGTGCTGAGAAAAGCAGAAGGATATCACAGAGAAGCGGAAAGAGAATAGAGGTAAAGGGAAGAGGAGGGGGAAGGAGTAGAGAGCTTTAGGAAAGTATACTAGTTGGAAAACAGGCGAGAAATTCGAAAAGAAATTTTTGGTGCATCTTAGGTGGCAATTCCGCGTTAAGTATTCGTATTCGTATCCATTCGTCCACTTATGCATTCTAAACTATGAGATAATTGATTTCTGAGTTCCACACCTTAAAGTGTCAGCTCTTATTTCCCGTTTTTGTCCACTTCACTTCCTTTGAAAAACGTATATAACCAATTCTGCGGAGAGCATGAAATTGCGAAAAAACCACAATATAGTGGAAAAAGCTTTCATTACCTTCTTATTGAAATGCTCATGACAAAATTTCTTTATAGATTTCAAGGAAAAAGCTGCCACGTTATTTATCCAATCATAAAGCATCGTTAACAGGATATCTCTTTCATACAAGGATGTTTTCCGTAGTTTCGTCACTCCCAAATGTGGAATATCAAGTGAACACATCAGCGAAACTCGAATCAATGTAGAGTGGTGGTGTTGGCTGAACTGCGAGAAAAATTTATTTGAGGAAGTTGACGGGAGCGATTGCGGTTTGAAACGGAACGACATCAGTGGAATGTTCACGTTAATACAAACATTACCCCTTCGAAGTGTCACCATCGCATTATTTACACATCGACTACTGCCCTCAGTATTACCACGTGAAGTGAGTATTTCTATGTGAACATACGAAGCTTACTTTATTGGAAGGTTCCCTTTTTTAAGGAGAAGATAGGTAACATTAATAAATGACTAATTTATCAGTGGTGAAGCGATTAATAGAAAAAAGTAAAAAGCGAGAGAAATGTTGGTTTTTTCTTCGAGTTAGCTTTATAAAATGGGCCACAACTAAACAAATATTTTGTTAACGCATAGAGAACTTTTTGTTTTTTCGAGAATTAAATAGTTTCATTATTCGAAAGAAACACAATTTCGATCACAAACGCTGAATGTATGAATGGAAAAGCAGCGAGAATTCACTGTGATTAAGTAGAACACTCAATTCAGAATATATACAAACATATCGGATACTAATAAAAAGTACTAAGGTAATGTTATATTTGACTATTAGCGCATATACGATAAGCGACTGACTGATCTATGCGAAGAGGATGGACGAAATATGTTTTTGCCGTAAATTCGTTAGTCAACAATCACGTCGGTCATATATGTTTATTTGCTAAAACAGTAAGCTCCTTAGTTGTCGATGTAATATGATTTCTTATTTTCTGCTAAAAGTCCGGTTTTGTGTTGTTATGTGCCATTGCAAAATCACCCTGAAATATCTATAGTTTTGGTGGATTTTCAAGGTAAGACGGAAATGGATTCAGAAAAGAAGGGAAAGAAGAGAGGATGAGGAAAGAAAAGCTCCAAAATGAGCGAATATTGGCAAATGAAGGTGGAAATTGTCCAGTTCGTATTATATAATTATTATGTAGAAGATTCCTGTTGATAATGCAGAAAAAACCAACTGTAAAAACAATTTGATATATATATATACATATATATATATATTTTTTTTTTAAATTTACGACCGCAATTCCCAAAAAGCAAACGTTCTCTCAGGCAATGACAGAAATATTTATTGGCTGAGTTTGTGTGAATTTTAGACGGTTAAACCCAAGAAGGCGCGGATAAAATGATGCGTCCTAAGGGATTTTCAAGCGAAAACGATTACAAATGCTTAGCGTTCTTTTATACCGCCTATCTAAACATGCGAATATGAAAGTTGAAAGTTTGTGCCGTCATTGTAGCGGCAAAATGAGTTATACGTGCAATCATATTTAATCCACTAAGATATATTGGAGTATACGGCAATATAAAATACTGAAATGTAGAAATTTGTAATGCGGCATTGTTTACGGGGTATTGATGGGAATACGCCAAATGAAACGAGTACAATGACTACTCTAGCTAGAGCATTTATTTATTTCTTACATCCTATACCCTAATAAATATTCAAAGAAATTTTGTTGTAATCCTCTCAAAGGATGCCATAAAGTTGGTCTTCAAGATTGGGAGGAATAACACTTGTTTTTGCCCGCGACCGATGAAGTGCTCCGGTGAAATTATCTAAGGGAGATTGACGCAGAGCTATCATTTGTGGGATCTCGAATAAGCAGAATAATAGAAGGGTGGGTTGCCTGGGTCGATTCCCCACGACACCGCAGTGTGGTGTGATTTACAACGTGCAACGCACTCATTGCGTCCCCTTTTAGCAGTCAGGGATGCAGGAACAAGAATTGACTCAAACTGGATAGCTCACTGGTTTGGAGAGTGAAAAGAGCGACTTCAGGTATCGAATACTCTTGAAGTGTTTCGAAACCCTTTTTTTTAAATGGAAAGCAGGGGAGTAGTGGTGACGATAGAATAAAATCCTCTTTAGAAGGGAAGAGGACCGATGCGTCATTCCCCCACTCCCTTCCCCCTCCTTGCTTTTCATCTAATCGTGGGAGAAATTTAGGTGGGAAAGATGGTAGAGTTTCGTCACTAGAATTTAACGGAACCAACGTAGTTCATTTCTTCTTTTCCAATTTTCAATATTTCTTTAGAAATTTATTCAAATTTGATTACCTAACCAACTGTGGGTGAAGCAGAAAGAATACTCCTCTGAAGTCTAAATCAGCATTCTATGAATATTGTTCGTCCTACTTTTGTTCTTAGTTAATTTTACTTCAGTTCTAAGTATAATACTTACATTTCGTTGCCCTTCTAATATTCACGTATATTCAACAACATTATACATACATTTTAAATTATGCATATGCGTTCAGAGAAGCAATTATACTGCAACGGATATCCATCGACATGAATAACGAAAGTCGCAAACTGAGAGGATAGAGCTGCTGGCGTTGTGAGGACATTGCCTCACTAAATGTGCGGCTAGCGAATGCTGCTGAATGGCACATATGCGGCATTCGCCTCAAAGACGATGCTTTTGACCTTCGGAATCTCCCCCTCAACAAAAAGCCCTCCCATGGGCACCAGCGTTGCACTTATCGATCCCCGAGCACAAGTCCCACAACGAATCCAATGTTATAGTCACAACTATATGCCAAGAAAGCGTTTCTTTCAATCTATACTTCAACGAATTTGTGTACGGAAAAATAATACGTGATTTGATAACTGTCCAGCTGGTGATGATATAAAAAAGTTGCGAATCTCTTTACTCACTCGAATGCACCTTGAAGTTAAACGACTCCTTAGTGCTTCCTCAACTATCGCTCTACTGATAACAGCAAATAGCGGGCATTGTTTGGATCAGAGATCCTTGTTAATCATTTAAAATGCTTTAGCTTTCCAGCGATTCAGATAAGGATTACATAGGGAAACATAATCCAAACCTCGTTATACGTCACTCTACGTACATAGCACAAAAGAGTATATGAGGCTGCTGTGACGATTTTTGCATAGATTGACAAAAATAAATATAATAAACTGGATTATGAGAAACCGTAAAGGGAATGTGGATAAATAAGTTGAATGAGGCTTGAAAAGAGAGAAGCGAGGCTTCCCCTCGCCGAAAATGTACCCACAACGTAATTTGATCGTCAAGCGCGCAGCTCGTCAACTTTTGATGCCTTAACGTGTCTCCCCACCTTCTTTAAATCTTTCCTTTCATTGGCAAATCCCTCAAATCGCAACATTTTCAATTCTATATTCTTCAATTAAAAAAAATTCTTGTTTTACATATACTTAGTGACTGATATCAGCCACCTTTCATGAACGCAAGGAAGTCACTCTAAAATAAAGACCGCGCTTAAGCTCGAACTCTGAAAAATTTCATATTCTCATTAAAATAAACATCTCTACAAATTATGGTTCAACAGTTGATCTTAAATCGGTTTAAGAGAATGCATTCAGTGAAAAACGCTGAATTTGGGGCTAGATCATAAAAAGCTAAGCGGATTATAACACTTGTCTAAGAAATAAACAAGTATCAACATGTTCCCTCCAGCGCAGATCTATATAGAATAGTGTGAGGAGAATTTAAGTGACTGCGGGTTTCTTGTGCAGATGGATAATTAATCCTAGGAATGGGCACGACGAGGAGAAATGTTGTGGTCGATAGCAT
Organism: Parascaris univalens; assembly: GCA_037576465.1. NCBI lineage: Eukaryota > Metazoa > Nematoda > Chromadorea > Rhabditida > Ascarididae > Parascaris > Parascaris univalens. The sequence continues at coordinate 4,187,459 of CM075173.1, forward strand.
AACGCACAAACTCACCGGCGACATCAACTACAGCGAATGAGAGCCCGTGGATAATCGATCAGCGGATATGACTTAACTATTGCGAGAAAAGATGCCATCCATTACTAAAACAGGAACACATTCTTTTGTTTATTTGACAGCTATTGGGTAGATGGATGAATGGGAAATAAATAATCATGTTAGCTGCCTTGGAGAATTTGCATAAAATATGTATTTTTACATGAGTTACCATCCTGTGCTAATCAGGATAGGCGATACCCTTCACATAGTGCCTCAGATTCCCTTCGCACCCATGTTTTTCCTTATCTTTCTTCATTCTCAACCAAGATTCGACCAAAGACTTAAACACTTAGGCAATTATCATGAGCAGATGAGTAGTTAAAACAGTTAGGAAAAAAATAAATAAATAGGTAGTGAACATTCATTAATTAGTGATAACGAGAGTCTCTTTTACTCCAAGTAAAATTAAAGTCGTTGAAATTAATGGAAGCGAAAAAACGAGGTAAACGATTGACTGACAGCTAATTTACTAAAGATAAAGATAGATTTTTCTGGCCGACTGGCTAAAAATTAAGTTTTATCAAATATTTAATTTCGAAGGGGCAAGCTAATTACTTAAGAACAATTCGACCGTTTGAATACTACTAATTCAACACATAAATGTCTGACCGTCGGCTATACAAAGCTAAAACGACACAATATCCATTAGCCACATTTGATGGTTTAGCTTTTGTTTTTAGGCTCATCTGCATTTTATGTAAAACATTTAAAAAGATACATCACTTATTGGCATAGAAGAAAGCGATATATTTACGATATAGACGCTTCGCAGCCATCGCCGACTTATACGACCCACACAAGAAAGAAAGTGTGAAAATGTTTACTATATCGAAGTTGTATAATTGACCAGCAACACACCGATATATTTCATTCTCCTTCCATAAATTTCATATCGGAGCGTTTTCGAATTTCAACTTCGCAATTGCTCACAGCTTTTTCCCTTCAAATGTCTCACTGAGCCAACATTGAGGGAAAAAGGAGAATTAAGGCATACCCGTGCAACATCTCTCCTCAATGAAATTTTTGCAATAAAGGCATTCAACGCCTTCACTGATCAGTGATTTGTTTAAAGTGAATTCGAGTTGTTAGTTACAAGACTAACTTCCAGACTCAAGTGAACTTTTAAGGATTTACAGCAGTGCAGTGACGATTATTTTACAGCAAACAAACAAGCAGCTTCTGTAATGGAGTGAGTGGCACTTAGAGATTTTCTAGCTGTTAAAAAATAAGTAAGACTTCATAATGTCACGATGTTCCACATTATCACCACTACCGAACAACCCAAATACTCAGAACCGAAGAAGTGAAGCGGACGAGGATTGGCACTAGTAAATGACGAGCTGCGAGGATGGACTAAATTCGCATATGGAATTGAAGGCTACGCCCATCACGCGGTCGGATGCCAGCGATGCAGCGATTTACGTCTAATTGGTATGCAGGGCGCTGAGATTTCATGTCTACCCAGGTCGCATATTCATACACAGTGCGACATTATTCACCTCAATTGTTATGATCGGACAACAATAACATACCTAACAAATTACATAAAGTGCAATCATAAATGATTTCGCCATCTCCGGAGAGTGATCCTTTAGATATATCATTTATGGTGTTTAAGCTGGAAAGCATCCTCCAACATCATCTATGATCGTATTGCATTTGCTAATATTTTTGGAATGAAATAAAGTAGTGTTAGTGCTAGTCGAATTGTAAGCAAGATGAATAAGGAAAATGTCGGATGGCATTTTTGCAAGATTCAGTTCATTAGATGGAAGTTGCAATCACTGAAAACGAAGCTCTTTGAAGCAGCTATATAATCCCAGTGATAAACAAAGACATTTCAATTTACTGAAGTTCCAATAAAGACAGCATTTAAATAACGATTCATAAGTGGGAGCAAATTTTCTTGGATGAAATCAAATCAAGACGAATGAGATTAGCAGAAAAGGATATAAGAAAAAAGAAGTTCATTTGGAAAATTGATCGAATTTTGAGATTTTGAGCACGATTTCCCCATAAAAATCACTCCCTATATCGGTAAATCAGCTCCAATTATAGCACGCGTCAAGTGGAACTATTGTTGAAAGATTTTCTGGAAAAACTGGAACAAATTTACTTCGACTGAGTAGAGAGAATGGGAAAAAGCAATGCGGAATGTCGTAATGAGCGCACACTGCCTTAATCTAGAGTCGAATAAATGTATTTTAAAGTAAAAGTTATTTAACGCTCAATATGAGATTATCTTTTGTTGGAAACATTCTAGAGGTCCCAAGAAAAAGACTCAGACGACGTGGCGAATTACGTCAGCTCGATCTGAAGAGATATGGAACCACGATTAGCCTATAAAGAAACGGGAAAATGCAAAGCTGCTTTGTACTTCTTTATTGGCTAACGACTGATGGCAACGACTGGCGTACGTGGCAGCTAAGAAAAAGAATAGCAAATTAATTCTCCTCCCCCGGTCCCCCTCCTAAGCGAAATCAGTGCACAGTGTTTCTTCATGGTTCCTTATTAAGCTATCTTGAAACCGATATCCCATAGAAGGCTATCAACAGCTCCGGGATTTACATCGTATGCGTACTTATGAGTTCAGGCTGACTGTTGCACCAAACCGGCCAATCATTTCAAGTTTCAAAGATGGGATGCCTGTTGTGAGCTTTTTCCTGTTCAAGTGGCCTGTATTCAAAGAAATATCGTTTCCTAAGGACTACTATGTAGAAAAAAAACGATGAGCAAAATCCAAGTGCACGCATCGTTTCATTGGCTGAAAAATAGTTTCTTACCATTAAATGCAGTCGTTTTATCAGTCAGCACTGATATCGCTAATACATTGCATCAAGTCATACAGAACGATTGAAGAGAGTTAAGAGGCTTCGACGGCTTCAGTTTTCATTGAGCGATATTTCTGACGTTGTCTGCTCCTAGATAGAAGTAGGAAAGGATATAAAATAAAACGAATTTGTTAACGCATTAAATTTTTGAAAGAGCATCTCCAGGAAGTAATGGATATAAGCGGGTCGAAATTCTCGAAAAAAAGACAAGTATTCTGTAAAGTGATTAGGCAAAATTCGAGGCATGCTTCCGATTGAAGGTGGCTAAAAATTGCTGAAAGAAGATGGTCGATAAAGAGAGAACATGTAGATGAGAAGTGATGCTAATTCTTTTCTAAAATGAACTTCACAGAGTGATAACCAGAAAGCATTCTGCAAAAACCACTTTACACAACTCGCAGATACAACTCACTCTATTCCACCGTCTAATCGACGCATTTCTCAAAAATTTTTTTAGAAATTTATTTTACTGAACTATCAGCACTTTGAAATAATAACTCACAATCAGCAGAACAACAAAACGTTCTAAAATTTGAATGAATTAGCAGAAAGAAAAATTACGGACGCATTTGCATTAAACTATCAGATTTGATGTCAGTATATGAGAAGTGAAAGTAACAATTGAGAAATGCATAAACGGCTCATTTTAGCAGCAAAAATCGACGCAACCAAATGTGATATCTGTAGGCAACGACAGTGCCCATGAGTCATACTGTGATACAATTCCGATGTGAAGCGGCTGATATGAGTGTTGGATGTTGTGCAAGGTTGACTAAGCAAACAAATATGCTGCCACAGCTAAGCAACGACAAACGTCTTCACTGTGATTAGTTTCGAATACAGAGAGCAATTAAGCTTGAATGTTCCCTAAAAATAGGGCAAATAACGTTCACATATTACCACATGAAAAAATAGAGCGGTTATTTGAATGTTTGTGTTGTGCACTATGACAGGATGGTAAATAATTGTGGAGAAGGGCACTCACGTGTGAGGATTCAAGAATGAGAGAAGTGGTCGAAGAGCTGTTGTAAGGCACAAGTAGATTACGCATAAGTGCACATGCAATTTTAAAGATTTTATGAGGTTCTTGCCAGAATCAACATTTCAGTGCTATGGATCAACGTCCTAAAGTCTGGCAGGGACTCGATGGTGTGTCGGTCATCGCAAGAGGTCATGCCGTAAAAATTGCCATCCACCACCAGTCCTTCTATAGCGCTGATAAGCTGTGTTCCATACTTCTCATACGCTCGGACACACATGGCACCCATGACAATATTTATCGCATTGTGATTTTCTCTGGTCACACACGTCGGCACGTATTTCACTTTGAAATGAAAGTGATGCCGATGATTATATGATTGTTCGTTTATGAAAATGATACAAAAGACTTTCAGGCGGAAAACATAGGAGTCAGTTAGGGAACACAGCAAGGATGAGCGAAACAGATGGGCGGATTATGGCTGTGAAGGGAACTTTCACTAACCCACCATTTAACTTCTTACTGCAAGTCGTTCTTTATGAAAAATGTTGCTCTTTATGAAAAATGCACCTCTTGCGCACCTTCCTCGGCTTTCATTTATTTGCGAACTGAGTGTTTCACTGTATTTTATTTGTTGCATTTGTTGATAGCACCTTTTGAATGTTTCTGGTGACCTTGGAGGTGCAACAAAGCAAATGCATATATTTACCCGTAAATATTCTCATTGACCCAAAAAGTGGGGCGGCTCTATAAAGACCACTGAGGTACGTTTGTTCGTACTCCTTCACCCAAAGTGGAATATCGACCGCCAGTGCTTCTCTTGAGCCCAATTGGCCGATATGCAAAGTGCGTACGAATTGCATTTAACAGTTGCTTGTTAGCCGACGTGACTTATTTACGTTTGTATGTGCGCGTTGAGTGGTCGTGAGTTTGAGCTGTTGATTCGAGAGTAGATGTCGACCATTAGCGTGACTGCAGAGACTTCCAAAGAATACTCCAGAGAAAGCGTGTCAAGGGAAGATCGCCCACAAGACAACGTCCCAGCTGATGTGACGGTGCCCATTTAAAAATTGCTTGCCCCTTTTTGTCATGTTATCGTCATTCATTGGCCAACGGCATTACTGCATTAACATAAGCATGGCCGTGCTAAAACAGCTATAATTAAATATTGTTGCAATGGAGTAATAAAATAGTAGTGTTCATTCAGGAAACAGTTATTCTGAAGCGACCCTTCGGCATGAGAATTCACAAAGTTTCACTAAAGGTAAGCAAGCGAACGCCGGTTATCGGCTTGTAGAAATTTCAAAGTTTTCTTCAAAGAGTCGGGTTTTTATCGCTGATCTAACTTGCGCCATTTAATGGCAAAATGCAAAATTACTTTCATGACAGTTCTTTATAACCTTCTTCTTGTAGATTACTTGTAAAGTAAGTCCAGGATCATTGAAATATAAAAATTATTGCTGAGAAAATGAATTACAAGAAGAAATCAAATGAAATCTGTTGCAAATAAGAGTGCCCAGTTGATAAAAGCAACTAAACATTCGTTATAAAGGCAGTAGTTTTCATCGAAACAGTAGTGATCGTTACTGCTGAGCTTTTAATCAGGAGTTTGCGGCAAGAGAAAAAACAAGTTTCATTGGGGAGGGGGGGGGGGGGGGGGGGGGTGGGCATATTTCATGAAAACCTTATAGAATGAAAACAAAAGTGGATTTTAGTGTTTCATCACGAACCTGTTCGTAGGATCCTCCTGTCTTTCGGATGTCTGAAAAAAACTATTTGAAGGCTAGGGAGTAAATTAGACCTCGCTGTCAACTCAGGTAACCATAAGTGACCATAGATGAGGAGTTTAGTCGACCATAAAAGTCAAAGACTTTTTAAATGCCGAAAAAGTCGATTATGTGAATCTGAGACTGTCTAAATGTGTTCCTTCAAACATGTGGCACCGAGAAGCGCAGAGAAGTAACTTTATTTATTACTTGCAGCCGTTTTTTTTCTCACTAGGGAGAAATTCCATATTCGCTCCTACACTTAACAAGTGAAAGAGATCCTTCAACCCTTCAAATTTCTCGTGTTTTCCTTCGTTGGAGGAGGAGGAAATTCACTGTTCCTTCTTGCAAATTGATCTCCTTATTTCTGCTGAATTGATCCCTCCCTAAAGGAAACAGCTTAAGTGTCTTCCCTACTTGCAGAAAACCTTTTAATCAATCGGTCAGAATAATTTAGAAGATTATATCTCTCGTGACTATGTCAGATTATCCCTTGCAACTTTCAGAGTGTCCTCGCAGCTGCTATTCATTTTGCAGTGGTCGATGTTCGTATAGCACGCTTTAGAAGCTGTGTAAACTTGTAAAAGTGTGCCATCTTCTTTCAACTTCTAAATAAGAGCGGAGTGGGAAGGAGGGTGTAGAGGTTTTCGCTTAACTACGCGATTTTTGTTTAATCCAAAGAAGAGTGAGAAGGAGAAATGGGCGCTCCATTGCTGCTTCATTCTGCAGTTGGTTTTTCAAAGTATGATACACATGATTTCACTATAATAATATTTCAAATATAGCGGTTATTTGAATTTCACTGCTGCAAGAAGCACAAATCACTGCCTCGAGCAATCCAGGTTGTCGATTCCCGAAGAAACCAGATCGAAATACACAAATTTTAAATCGAATCACGCGATAAAAAATATTCCTTCGTTGATAGGCGAAATTTGGTTGTGTATGTGAACGGGACTGCGCAGAGTAATTCGAACATACAACGCACTTATGTCTGAGAAAAAATTTGCTTAGCTTTCGTGCTTAAGGAAGCACTGCGAAACATAATTTGTACTTGCCCAAAAAACGCAGTTAAATTTCAGATCACCTTTGTAGAACCAGGTGGGAACGCGATGGGTATTGTAGGGGTGGGTGACGAAATCGTTGCAATAAACAAAAAACAAACAAAGGATATTGAAACACTCAACAAAATACTCAAGAAACCATCCCAGGTACGGCTTCACTTTGTTGACAACGATGCAAAAAATCATTTAATTATTTCGAAGTTCTTGAGCAACAGCGCTGTTGATTTTTCAGAGCAGCATCACATGACTTTGAGTGCCACTCGAAAATCGGTAGGTAATTTCGCTGGGACGTTTGGAAAATAAGAAGTTGTATTAACGAAGTCAATCACTGCAATCATTTGTTCTTCAAAACCTTATGGAGTCTTCCGTTTGCAGTGATTTCTGAGATTCATGAGGAGCCAAGTTTGCTGATGCACAGTTGTCTGGGGGATTTCGAAAGCGAAGAGGTATTGCAGTTGGAGCTTTCTAGTTGAGGAACAAATTCAGGAGGCACAAGTTACACTACGAAGAAATAATTATTCACGCTCAAAGCATAAGTGTACCACAGTCGAAACACTTCTGGTCGAGAAAGGTCGTGGATTAAAGGTGATGCGTGCCGTCGAATTATATACGGTTGGCGTTGTATATTCGCTAGCGAAATTTCAGACTAATATTCCCATATTTTTATTTGCTTTCATTTCACTTTTTTTAACAATGAAGCATACGGCGAGAAGCACGTAGTCACTAATCTATGGGCATTGAATGGGCGCGATCAACACAAACGTAGATCACAGTTCATCGTCCCTTATTTAAATCCGTGTAATATGGGAACTGCCACGAGAATACGGTAATATAGGCGAAATATTGGCATTGCTAGTTTCAGCGACTAATGTGGGAGATATTTCGCAAGAGTCATTGACAGGATTATAGTAGGCCTCACATTTAAGTGGTTTGTTTGCGTAGCCGAAACTTGTACTGAAGTTACTAAGATCGTCGTCATCACTGCGTCTGAAAGCCATGGTTACTGCGCTTCGGTTATTCTCATGTTTGCATCGACCACTGATCTTGCTTTGACGTGGTCATCTCATTGCCAGAGCAATGCTGAGAACATTCATCTGTTGCCATGTAAAGGCGATCACACAAGAATGCATACTAGTCTCTCATAGTTACCAGTCGTTTAGCTTCGTTATAGAAAATCTTGTGATAAACTCGATCTGTTGTTTAAGGTGGACTTAGTTATTGGCATATCACCAGACGTCGACCTAAATGATATTCTTGGGTTGGCAGTAAAATACGACGCTAAAGAGAGGGTGAAGGTGATGAAAGTGAATCCCGGTAGCCTTGCGTCGATACATCTACGTCCGGGTGACATCATTCGGTGATCAGATTTTACTGTTTCATATGAAGGTGATGCACTAGAACTCTGTTCGTTTCAGCATTAGGATGTTTCATGTTTGCTTCTTGTGAAATTATTCGGGAAATCAAAGGGAGTGGATACGGTGATTAGTTTCATGAATTTAGAGGTTTCCCAGTTAACCGCGATCCATTAATGAGCGGCTATGATGCACTGGTCGGTTCTAAATAAATCATAGTACACAAATAAGAGTATACAGGTAATGTACGGTTCGATCTAATTTTATCATTGAGCATCTCTTGCAAACATGGCAGCTGATGCCCACAAGGAACATGCAACGAAAGTATCGCTTTAAAGTCGTTAAGTCCACTTGCGTTCGATCGTTATGGACATTATCAACGATGTTGTAGGGAAGTGAACGGACAGCCAATCGCCAGCAAGTCGATGTTAACCTTTTGGATGCTTAATGGTCTTCTGTCGAATAGACAGGTCTCATCTTCCGTTACAATTACTTCATGAATACTGCACAAAAGGATACACGCCTGGAGTTAAAGATGAAATATACCCCTAAATTCTAAATACCATTTAAGGTACGACTGTTGATTGAGAGAGGAGCAGGCGATGATGCTCAAGTTGAGATGCCAAGTGACGTGCAAGAGATCGCACAAAAACAGGTAAACTCAACCTGGGTGCTCTTACTCAAATACGAACAACTTCCTCTCAAGGGGAGCCTTATCGTGACAATGAAACCAAAGACCACACTATAACTGTTTTCAGTTGAGGGATTCTCGACGTGGGCGGTTTCTTTTGTTATGTGTGTCTGTGAGAGGGGAAGGGAGGGAGGGACAGAAGAGTCGGCTACTAATTCCAAGGAAACACTGCGATGCAGTGGTTGCAAGCATTCCTTTGGTGGGAGCAAAATCTCGACCTGGATTTACCAGCCGCCGATTTATAGCTGCGGGACGTCTGCAATACTTTAGAAGTAAGCGAACGTCATCTAGCTTAATTAGCACAAAAAGAGGGAGCTCAGTTATGACTAGACTGCGTATCCGTTTTCAGTTATGAAACCAAAACAGTCTGCTTAAAAAGAGGGAATATCATTGGTGATTCTCGAACGAGAAATCTGATATTGGAAGAAATCGACGGAACAATGCTGCCAATTTAGTTTTTAAAAAAACGATCGTAAAATAAATAATGCATCGATATATTTGTTTACAGATTGCACTTTGGCGTGGAAAAAAAATACCTCTTCCAAAGAAGAGCGCCCTTCGACATGCGAACGACACAACCACTCGGAATATCATAATCTCACCGGAAGCGGTGGAAGTGTTCATAGCAAGCGATCATGATGTTACCGCACTTCGACATGTCCGCAAGGGTGCCGAGTAAATAAATAACGAGAGGGAATGTTATTTCTCACCTCTTGATCAGGTTCTCCATTGGTACATCGGATGATGATGTTGCTGAATAAATATTCTCCTGTTTATTGTTGTTGTTGTTTACAGAGTGGTCTACGATGTTCTGGTTTGATTATTTTCATGTGTATTTCATGACTTGGACTGCTTGTGATGCGCACTCTGACCAGATTCAAAGAATTGGGAGGTACCGGAGTGGGGAACAGTGAACGAAGTGGCGCATCAATTATTAACGAAGTTGCACTTATTCCTTCCACTGTATATGGAAAAAAACATCGACACTTTCAAATATTAAAACTATTCAGAGAGTGAACAGTATGTGCACGGAATGCTCGTCTATCGTCCTTTAACGCTAAAATCGTCGAGAATTTTGCGTCCTCTCCAAATTCGAGCATGAATAAGCTAAAGGTTGCTTTAGCTTATTCACGCTGTATAATGTTGCTCTGGTTGACTTTCTGTATACGTGTGCTCTCTGGGCAATTTGCAAACTCCAGTTGCACAAATCGACTTGTTCGTGATGGAGTTTCTAGTGGAGCCCGCATATTTAATGTGAACAAATTTAGTGATCGTCGACTTGATCGAGCGTCCAACGACCACGGTCGAGTATACCACTTAAGCAAGCGTACAATTATTCGCCTGTCATTTTCGACGATCTACCCAGCAGCCTGAGTCCTCGGCTTTGGCTGCAGGCGTTTCGACACTGACGATGGCAAAATTATATATGAATTGAGCCTCTAGTCCCCTTTTTTGTGTCGTTGTTCCCCAATCCCCTCCCCTCCACCTTCGGAATATCGGACCAAATTTTAAAAGGAGGGCTTAAAGCATTCCCTAATTGACGTCGTGTGACGAATTAACATAACGTAAATGTTTAAGCTAAGTTGTATACAGCATCATCCAAGCCACATTTCGCTTCCCTGTCGTCCTGAATGAGCACTAATCATTTCAGGTTAGATGCTGCTGAATTAAAACAGTAGAAATTGCCACCGTTACAGACAACCATTTTTTCCCGTTCTACTCGGCGGAATGTGCAGCTTACTCAAACCTTCAACAACAAAATAGCTCAACCGCATCGTTGAAAAACGGTGCCACTGAAGATCAACGCAGCAGATAACATGAGCAAATTAGCTCAAGCGGCAGAGCTGACGAGAATTCCCCAAAGAAAGTGCGTCACATTTTCACAGCGTTCGCACCTTTCTTTACAGTCTCGTTGTCTTTCGCCGTCTCGATTCTCTATCCACATCCGTCTTCCAGAATTCTAAAATTATCACCGCCTTGTTTGTTCTCCACGTGGCCAGTGAAAAGCCTACGAAGCATATCGCGAGGAGATTCCGTCCAGTGCTCTCGATTGCTCGCCTATTTTCCACTCAATTCCTCTGTGTTTCCGTTTGTTTGACGTCGTCGGGTGAAAACCTCTTTTTAGGTCATCGTTTTTCGAGGTAACGTTTTGAGTAGGGATGTGGGTTGTTGGGTTTTAATCCGTTTTAGGTACATTTCTGTCTTTCATACAATATGTCTGAGTGTTTTTCCTGTAGCTACCGTTTTCGGCTGCATCTACTGCTGCTGCAGTAAGTGTACGCCACAAATGTACATGTGCCATATTGCTTTGAGAGGTGAGAAAGAGGGAAGGAAAGGATATAGGCAATGTAATTGGTGACGGCTTCGACAGAAATTGGCAACTACATTCTATGCTAGACAACGGTGTCTCTCTAGGAGAGTGGATTTGAGAGGGCTACCCTAGTGAAAGGTGCTTCTGATAACGGAAGGAAAAGGTGATCGGCCACACTTAGTGAGAAACTGCAGCTCCATCCACTCGTTTAACTTCTCCCTTTCGTGCAGTTTTAGAGGTCCCTCTCGTTTGAAAAGACGACTTCATTTTCAACGTTTCTTAGGTAAGCGAACGTTCGTTAGATGAATATCGCATACAACTCAGAGAGATGCTTTTATCTGATCATTTAGTTGTATGTAATCAATCATCTTATACTACGAATGTTAAGTACCTCTTTTCACTCCTAGGAAGTAAAAGGGTCACGATCATGCCTGGTCCTGGTTTCAGTCATGCTCGTAACCCGAACAAAGGCTGTTGTTTTCACTCGTGGGCATATAATTGTGGGTTATGCGTAGCTGTGCTTGCTCGAACGACGTTTAACCCAGCTTTTCGGAAAAACTGGGCCGATATTTGAGTGCAGATTATAAGCAAAAGAATACCGAGTAATGTTAGAATCGAAGAAGTGCCTGGCACTGTTGTTGTACTATATATGCACATTTGAGGGTATAGTTCAATGGTCGAGCAGATGACAGCGACGAGTGCAGCGGTCGACGATGAGAAGACTAAAGCACTTGCCGCATATCGGCGTAAGTTGGTTGAATATCGAGAGGTGGAACAGCGCTTAAAGGAACTCCGCAAGAAGGTATAATCTGGTTCTCCGGTTGCTCATTTTTATCTTTGCTGAGGAATGTAAAAGGAATACAGCAGTGTGTTGGAAATTTTTCTCGGTAAGTGAGCGAAGTGCAGCGAAAACTGAGTGCTAAAAAAGTCCTGCAAACATGGGAAATTGGAGCTTTCTTGAATAACGCGCCGAGTTTGTTTATGGCGAGATATAATCGAGCGAAGTACCGAAAACCCTCATCTGTTTTTATTTCAAACTTTCATTTGCTGCTTCTCTTTTCTTTTCGTATCCCTCCCCCACCCTCCCTTAACTTTCCCTCATTTCCGCTCCTCCCTCCCCCGCCGTGCACACATTCGTATTATCTCTAATAGAGTGCTTTCATTCCCTTCTGGATGGATCCTGTCGTGTGTAATGAAAGAAATGTGGAAAAGCACTTCCCATGATTAAAAGTTGATGTGGTTGAAAACGTTCACACAAGAAGCGCCTACCTTATGCAATACTGTCTACAGGAGGCGGAAATTTCGTATGTTTAAGCACCCGCACTGTAGGTTTTCCACGGCAGCGGTGTCCAGTTGCTATGTACAGTTTGTTGGTGATTTAAGGATGATTTAAGGAACAAGAAATGCAGAAGGAGCACGACAAATCAGAGAACGATATAAAATCGCTGCAGTCGGTAGGCCAGATTGTTGGCGAAGTGTTGAAGCAGCTCACTGAAGAGAAGTTCATTGTGAAAGCGACCAATGGACCCCGCTACGTGGTCGGATGTCGCCGATCTATTAATAAAGAAGCTCTTAAGCAGGTGTGTTTTGATGCTGACATGAAGGGAAAAGTAAACCTGAGTTAGCGATTGCCTTTGATTCTGTGGAGTACTCAGATTTCAAAGGTGGTGCGTGTGATATGTGTGAGGAAGTAGGAGTGAAAATTTCTGTTTTCATCGACACTGATACGTTAAGGAAGAGCGTGGAGCGAGCGACCCAACTCTAAGTTGCTGCCGTGGGCTAAATGCGGGACCACTCAGTACCCCAACGTTTATTCACCTCAGAACTGTTTTGCACAGGCTGCTTGATGAGTCGGCTTCTCGATTTGTCCACATCATTTCAAACTGAAGTGACAAAATCTCTGGAAGCAACACATCTGAATATACGGTGGTGACATGTTTTATCGTTAGTGGCGATGCTAATGTGAGTTTGAAACATGAAGATTTTGCCCTTCTTAGTAGAGTGAGCAGTAGTGATGTCCGTTCATAGTGAGACGGAGCCACAGATTGAGGCTTCCACGACGTCCTTATCGCCACTCTCACGTCGTATACGATTTGCTATTCAGTACCTCACATTAGTGATGTTAATAAAGCCATTATTGTTGTTGCTGTGAATGCGTGCCATTGATATTGAAGCGCAGTGAGTTTCTAAGTTGTCTGCGAAGTGTCGTAATCCTTTCCTTATTTTGGTTTGCAGGAGACTAGGAAAATTCATCCGGTTTAATTGCATTATGATGAGCTCATTGGATTAGACGTCGTCGTCGATATTTACTTATATGTTTTTTCATTCTCGTTTTAGGGGACACGTGTTGCATTGGATATGACAACGTTAACAATAATGCGGCAGTTGCCACGTGAAGTCGATCCTCTCGTTTACAAGATGAGTCACGAAGATCCGGGCAATATATCCTACTCTGAAGTTGGTGGTCTGAGTGAGCAGATTCGCGAGCTTAGAGAGGTTAGAAGTGAAATAGTTCTATAGTTGTGTCTGTTTTGCATGTGTCTGCTCATATATTCAGTATGTTCAAAAGTGTCGCTTCACCGCTAATGTTGTTCCTTTGTGGCGCTTATTTTTTGGTTGGGGAGTGATATTGGCGTAAAACTGCAGTTTCACGCTATGTGGGCTATGTAAAAGCAAGTTGGAATAGTCTGGTGGTCAAAAGAAATCATGTTGAAGTTAAGTCCTCTTCAGATTTTTCTGGCTACTTTTGCTCTTTTCTGAGGCTCCATTCTTACTTTGACTGATGTTTGAGTTTATTAATGATTCCTTTGATTTTCGCAAGAATTTGCAGTGGAATTCCTTCTTATTTTTCGCATATTCCACTCCTTATTTTCTTATTCCACTCCTTATTTTCTTATTCCACTCCTTATTTTCGCTTTAGTCAAGTTTTAGCTCGGATTTGCGCACATGGTTGATGATAGAATGAATGTCGGGTCGCTTATTGGAAAGCTTTACAGATCTCAGTTGACTGACTGCTGATGAATAGTAAAAGCTAGCAGTTCATCACGAAGAACGTGATGTAAATAGGTGAGAAAAAATTTTCCAATAGCTAATAAGGACGGCGCCTTCAACTCTCTATAATCTATTTCTGCTTATAGGAATGGGAACGAGCTTTTGCGGTTATCAGTTTCGAGAGATTCATTTCTCACTCGTTCATACTCATAGGGTTGTCTTGTTTTCTTCAGCAACTGAATTTGGTTCAATTGCAGGTAGTAGAACTGCCATTAATTAACCCAGATCTATTTCGCCGTGTAGGCATAACTCCTCCTAAGGGATGTCTCTTATACGGACCGCCAGGAACTGGAAAAACCCTTCTTGCAAGGTAAGTATATTGTGACTGTAATTTCTAGCCCCCTCAAGTGAGGGATTGTCCAGAAAGAATCAAAATTCATCTTAGATTTCGAAATAACTTTATTCGAGATATCCGACCAACTAATTTCCAGGTTATGTTGCGTTCACTTCTGAGAAGCCCAAATGCTTTGTGTGGAGTCTGATTCATAGAATATGTGAGGATTCTTTCGAGACGTTATAGGATTACACTTGCAAGCGGTTAAGGTGACTGGCAGTATGCAGTTAAAGTTGAAAGTGCTTGTGGATTTGAGGCTAACCTGAATTAGGTGAATTTTTTACTTTGAGTGGAATATTAATCTAGTGGTCTTCCGAGGTAGAATGTTTCAATTTTTTCGTGCTGCGTCTCAGCGCAAGAATGTATTGGGAAGAAGGGCGGCATTTTCATTCGTGCAGCATCTTGTGCTTAATGCAGTGTTCGAGGGTGATATGTGTTGAGGGCGGTCGCATCGCAGCTGGATTGCAACTTTTTAAAAGTGGTATCGTCGGCTATTGTCGACAAGTATATAGGGGAATCGGCGCGAATGATTCGTGAGATGTTCAACTATGCGAGAGATCACCAGCCGTGTATCGTCTTTATGGATGAAATCGATGCTATCGGTTAGGGACCATTGCGACTTACCTTCCTCTAACTTTTTAGGGACAACTTTAATTGTTCTTCTTGCTTACTTTGGTGTCAGATTATGCTACGAATAACGTGATGTGACGAGGATACCACCTTCTTGAATAATCGAACTTTTTCCACGATTACGTATACGAGATTCTTACGAACCCTTTCGTATTCCTCGCCCGTGCCACTCATTTTCTTTTTATAAATTCTAAGCAGGTTATACATTTTAGGAGGCTTCCCATATTTTGTCACAAAAAGGTGGATGAAGAAGGGAAGAGGCAAGTTTGAAGGAATCTTGGATGCCACTAGTCAAGTTTTGCAAAAAAGTGTTCCCGGCTCCTAGATTTTCAGAAAATTTATCCCCGTTGTTTGTATAGTGGGAAGAAATCCTAATTGAATTATAGGTGGGCGACGTTTCTCGGAAGGTACATCGGCTGACCGTGAAATTCAACGTACTTTGATGGAATTGCTAAACCAGATGGATGGCTTCGACTCTCTTGGAAAGGTCAAAATCATAATGGCCACCAATCGGCCAGACACACTCGACCCAGCGTTGTTGAGGCCCGGAAGATTAGATCGTAAGATCGAGATTCCGCTGCCAAATGAACAGAGCAGACTTGAGGTAGCGATGTGGTTACTGATATTTTCTTTTCTTTCCGAGTGTCCGTCTCTTTTAGGATTCGTAATGTATCCAGTGCAGATTAGTTAAGTATCTATTGAAAGTCTGCCTGCAGGTACTGAAGATCCACGCGAGCAAAATAACGAAACACGGTGAAATTGATTATGAAGCGATCGTGAAACTTTCCGACGGTTTCTCGGGCGCTGATCTAAGAAACGTTTGCACAGAGGCCGGTTAGTTATTTCCAGGTTTGCACGAGTGTGGTGCGTATGAAGTACGATTCATGTAAGGCGGCTAATTTCGGAAATTAAGTTATAATAATGTTTTTGTGAGGCCTCTTGTAGGTGAGGTTCTTCGTTGCATGCTTTCCGACGACTTGATGACACACATCTATGTTTTGTGGCGTTGGTATGATGATAGGTAAGTAGTAGTTCAATAGCAGGGAAACAAATCTTACGCGGTTTTACCAATTTTTCTGACCACCAACGCCATAACTCATCTTTTTAACCCATGCGTTATTAATGCCTACCCCATACATTTTATGTTTATTGAATTCTATGCGCGTTGATAGACCTTTATGAAAGCGTTATGTTGTTTATAGTGAATATCGTTTGCAAAAGAGGTGGCTGAAAAGTGTTATTAACGAAGGGCACTTACTTACTTGATAATTAATCACTTTCATCGCTTAATTGCATATTTATCAATAATGTAATTTGTTATTATGTTATTTTTAGGTTCTTTCATTTTTGTGAGATATTTGGTACAATTTCGCTAGCATAAATTAACAGCACTTTTGTTGTCCTTAACACGTCGAAGTAATAAAACTAAATGAAATCAAAAATTTGAGGTTTATATGCTATTCGAGCTGAAAGGGAATACGTAATCGATGAAGATTTCATGAAAGCGGTTCGGAAAGTGGGAGACGCGAAGAAGTTGGAGACAAAGCTTGATTACAAACCCGTTTAGGCGTGTCATGGGTACTGCCGTCTGCACGACTCTTTACTTAACGTATTTGTTGTATTAATTATCAGATTTCTGTGTTCTCACTCAAAATTTGGGGAGGAGTATTGGCTGATAACTAGAGATCGGTTTTTTAGGTACTTTGTTGAGTTCTGTTCCCAGCGCTCAGGCGTTTCCTTGCACTTCATTGTCAGAAGTACTGCCCCGTTTGGAGTTAGATCCTTCAAAATTCTATCTGTTTCACTTTTCATATAAAAGGCGTAAGTGACCGGCCAGATATTTGTATAGAACGCACCTCTCAAGAGAAGTTTTATGTAGGCGGTTGTTTTCGTTTATTAGTGAGTTTGTCTTACGTATGTATCTAGATGATAGTGGCATTATACGATTTTGAAGCGTACGTTTAGAATATATCTGCCGTTGACACCAGTAGCTTGTATTGGTTGAAAATCTGGTTTTGCGTCTGAGCCTTCTCATATATGAGTTTTTTTTTTGGGGGGGGGGGGGGGCAGCGACTCGCAGAAGAGTGAAGAGGAGGACAAAGAAGGTGTGCATGTGAGGGATATGACTAAGAAAAAAAAAGCAGTTGTAAACCCTTCATTGCGTCTGTGTATTACTTTCCCGTTTATGACGATCTGCTTTGCAGTGTTTCGAAGCACGTTTAGTGATGCTTCATGATGATGCGTAGTTAAAATAAAGTTTTTTTGAATCATCTGCCTTGTTGTCATAGTTTCTTACATCAAATGTTGCGCCTCGAAGTCACTTTGTTGGCTTATTTCCGATATACGTTTGTCGCTGAAAGTTATGTTGTAGTCATTGGTCAGGTTTTCGTTTAAAACGTCATATGAGTGACAAACTGGAATGTAAGGCTCTGTTGTTCGACTCTCTCTACGTTTGTGTTCTT
Source organism: Parascaris univalens (assembly GCA_037576465.1). Lineage (NCBI taxonomy): Eukaryota > Metazoa > Nematoda > Chromadorea > Rhabditida > Ascarididae > Parascaris > Parascaris univalens. The sequence goes on from CM075173.1 coordinate 4,204,987, forward strand.
AGCTGATGCTTACTTTCTTTCAAGTGAAGTGAGAGAGGGAACAGGTGGGATGTAACTTAGACTTCAGAAATTGAAAATATGGGGTACTCTAGCTGGAGGCTTCAGAAAGCGAAGATATTGAAATGTGGGGTTGACGGGTTCGAATATTTGAGTCCGTGAAACTTTGATGAGCAAGGAATGCTACATATTTGTTCCGATTCATTACTCTCGTATCTTTATATGTTGGGACTGCGTCATGCATTTTATATTTTATTAGTTTGTCCCTTTTATAATTCGTAAGTTCTAAGTGCATTAGGAGTTTTGCGAGGCGTAGGGGGGAAACGAGACAAATAATTTATTCTCTTTTTTGAAAAGGCCGTTGTTACTAATAAGAGCTATTGTAAAAACGTTGTGTGAGCTAGTGTTATGCTGTGGTATCTTTATGTTGTGATGCGGATGCTGAGAGGATTTTACAGCATTGAGATGTGAGGCTCGTTCGGGTTCGTAGCAGTGCTCATCTAACTTTTCTTTCAGATGCTTTAAGCGAATTACATGCGTTGTAAGAAGTGATGTTGTGATTGATCTAGTGAAATAAAATAAATGAAATAGTTGCAGGCGCCTTGTGTTCACGTTTAGGATTTGGTGGTACGTTTATTGGAATGTCCAGAAAGAAAGATGTCATATGTTGGCATAAGATTGGGGTTGTGGAAGATTCGAGTGGTAAAGAAGTGGATCTGTCGAATGCGGAATGGCTGCTCGATGTGAAAATTTCGAAAGAAGATCAACAACTGGCTCTTCGCTTATTGCAGGATCAGGTTGTTTTCCTTTTTTATAGAAAAAATGTGAGCAGCCCGTGCGGTTTTGCTCTACGAAGAATATGCAAACGGAAGGTTCATGTCCTTTAGTAGACATTGGCACTGAAGCCATTTTTCTCATAGTAGTTATGCGAAGGCTCGTAAGGATCGCATGTTTTTCATCGACAGTTTTATAAATGGAGTTGAATTGCAGTTTCGTGCTCGGAGGCAGAAGTAATTAGTGAGAAGCGTACCATTTCGTTGAAACCATCCTACGTCAATAGGCGATTCTCATTTTTGTTCGCAGATTTTAGTTGAATGTCTGGTTTAGCAATAGATGGTGATGGTGAGAAGAGGTTGCTGAAAAACGTTGCTAATGTGATGGTTTTATTACTTTACGGTGGAGTATCAGCTGTGAAGTTAAAGGAAATAGGCTCTTCCTTCATAGATTTGATTGCAGTCAGTGACGGCTGCACTTATCATCCACATAAGTTTGTGTCAGGGATCTTTTTGAATCGTTGATTGAACGTTCTGTGGTACTTGCTGTATCCTATTTTTGCAGGAAAGTGATTTTCAACATAATTGAAGCGAGCGTTTTGTTGTTTCTTAAAAAAAAAAACCTCTCTTTCGTTACATTTTTCGTTGAAGATGCGGTGGAATTTCGAAAATGGAATACGTGTAATGAAAGAGCGCTCAATTTGTATGTAGTAGCCGCAGAGTTTTTATGTTAATCGGTATAATTCTTCAGTGCGCTTTCACAGATAATGACATTGCTTACACGATGTGTAGTTATTGCTCTGTTAAGGAGGCTGAGAAGCTGCTAACTCCAGGCACATACGAAACGATGGTTTGCGTCGATGTGAAAGAGCTGTTTCCCGATTCCAGTGGAGAAGTATAACGATTTTTGATTTGCCGGAGTATGTTCCATTGCTTTTAGAGGCGACGAAGTGCAGAGAGTGGATATTGTTTTCCTATATGAATCGGGTTTCTCCAACAACCGTTATAGCGTACAGCATTGTTCAGTACTGACACCAAATGTCGAATGACGGATATGATAATACAATCCCCAGATTTCGATACTTATGGGCAATGCCTATCACAATTTCTGTTCTTCTTGAGTATGGTCAGATTTTGCTAGCGCATTTAGCGTTTTCCGTTGTCGAAATATTTTTGTTAAGCAAAGTAATGGTTGTCCTTTTGTGCAGTTCTGCAACTTTTCATTTGGAGAGTACGTTGTATTGGCATCGTGTCTCAGCTTACGTATTTTGCAGGCGTGAATATTTGTTTTTCTCTACCTCTTCGGTAGTCGTTTAGCTGAGATTAAGAAATTTAGCGATGATAGTTTAGACCACAAATCGGTTTTCTAAACTCCTTATCAGGTCTGTCTGTGAGATCCAACGAAAGTTACAAGTAGTTTAAAGGCTCATCGACTCCTAACAAACTTAGTCTTGTGAATGATTTATAGCTACTTGAAACGTGCAAGCATTATTGAGCGAGCTTTTTTCGTATCTTAAGTTCATACATGCGTTTTCCTTTGACATGCTTTCGTTTTTGTTTTGTTTTAATTTAATATCGGGAAGGAAGAATCCTCTTTGCCCTATGGGCTGCCAGTGTTTCCCCATTAAAATGTATCATTCGATTTTTCGTTTCGTGGCTGTAGTGTGATTTGTGATACGTTGATGTCTTCATTGAGTCACATGTCAGATATTAGCAGGTTTTTGCATCGATTTTATATACCACTTCATAACAGTTTTCTTATGAGCAGAATCAGTTCAGTAGTACGATTTCAAATGTGACAGCAGGATTCGTAACCTTTTTTTGCTATTCGGCCTCAACATGCTGCACGAAGAGACATCCAGATGGTCTCATTATTGCAGCTGTGAGTTTCTGGCTGTTGCTTGTCCTCTCATTGAAATGGATGATGATGTTGTCCGTTGTAGTTGTGATTCATCCGTTTCTTTCATTTGCACATTTGTATTAAAGTTAAGCAAAGACTACGAAAGAATAAAATAAGCGAACAATGCACAATATTACATGCACTGATGATCCTCCGATCGTTGCCTTTGCCATTAATTACTTATTTCGGAAAGGCGCTTCGTTCGCGTCAATTTCCTTTATCAAGTGGAGTAGGTTTTTCTTATGATGCCGTCTACAAATATTCCTTCATTTCCGCTTATGGGAACTTGGTTCTTTTTCTCGTAGAATGAGAATACTTGTTCATTTAAAGAAGGGAAAAACACCTTTGCAGCGCTTGAGTAGCTGCGCACGCGAAACGAATCTGCACACGGAATCCCACCTGGAATATGCACTAAGGAATATGCGGACAGGAAGGACGTTGTAGTTCTATAGGTTTACCGGAAACGACCTGTAGTTGGTTACAAGTTGCGAAATGGGTGCATATGACCTCGTTGGGCAGATTCGAGCGTATTCGATGTTGCGGCGTTTATGAGGTATGGAAAAAAATTAGAAGGAGAGGAGCCTCGTCTTCCTAACAGAAGACACTGCAACAATGGGCGTTCAGTAAAACGTCGACGATGAGTCTGAAGGTATTGAGGAGGCTGGCAGATGTCAACGACTCGCAAGCGCTATCCGACCACTGTCGCGATGCGGGGACTTTTGCCTGCTGCCTCTCGGCCCTGAGCCGTGCGTCCCTCATTGTACGACCAGCTGCCTCCGGGCTCCCCCAGTGACACCTTATCGACACCGCGCTTGGTCTGGACGCTCGGTCTCCGTCGCCGAGCACCCAACAGAACTCCTCCTCTCACTCCATCCACCACCGTCTGCCTGCCAGTCACTTGCATCACAGACGCCCGCCACGACGCCCGGCGAATGTTGCTGAAATTTTCTCTCTTATGTGTGCATTGACATGCAGCGCAATCGCTGAAAATTCGACAGCCTGCTGCTCGAGAGTATTCACAGAACAGCAAACGAGGTGAAAGTTTTTATAGAGAACTTCGACCAATGAATTTCGATTATAGAGAATTTATAGAGAAGATCACATCGTTGTATCTCGAGGGAGGTAACGTTCTGAATTCAGAATGTACGGCATATTTACAGTTTCTTTGGTGGCAATGACGAGTGACTTTCCAGAAAATAGAAAAGATGAAGTTTCTCTTCTGAATTTTGCACAAGGTTGATGACGCTTCATAGTCTGAATTATTTACGCTAGATTTCATTTCATATGGAATTCAGCATAAATAATTCATTTCGTAAGAAACTAAGGAGTACTAAGCGGCAACGGTATTATAAGCTTTTTGAGAACATTCCTCGAAAACGTCGGGAGAATACTTCGCCAGGTCGAAGGACAGCGTAAGTATTTCAGCCATCCATAAGTCGAAATTCTGGTTGAAGAGAAGCTCCCAAAATGGATAGTAAGCGAAGCTCGCACATATAAACTCGCGGAACTCAACTGGTGAGTGCAAAAATTGAAAAATCGGCAAAAATCATTCATCTCAAGAAGGAAGTGGCTCGTATTCATTCTGATAAAGTTAATCCGTGTCGGAAAGAGCTGTATCGATTTCGGCCTAAACGTAATCCTATTACTAATTCACAACTTGCGGCCGTCTTCGAAAAAGCCTAGTAGTTATGCTAATACGCTATTCATCCCGGCTGCATTTCGCGAACAAACATTTATCTTCTACGTCCCCACCGCTGGAACGACAACAGTTCACAGTGCCGTAATAGAGCTCAGCGCCCCGAACGTCTCGAGGAAGTTCACCTATACTGCTGATACTGCCAATCTGGACATGACACTGTTCACTGCCAAAAATCTCTTCGATGCAAACAGGCGCATTATGCAGCTCTGTGCCCACAACTTCGGAGCATCATTGTTAAGGTCACCAAAAATAATTCCAACTCCGCAAGGACGCTGAAACAGTGACGCATAATTTCACTTTCTTCTGCGGTTCATGTTCGGAAACCGTTCAAATTCGACTGCCAAAAACCAGTTCTTCTCTTCATGGATTTGGGGAGCCAACGTTCGTTTATTATGAACTCACTCACGAACTAAAACTTGATAGCAACCGCAGTGAAACATTTCCTATAGGTTCCCTCGGATCTACAATTACGACCGCTTACAGGTTATCCTCTATGGAAGAGGCCATCCAAAAGGCCATATGGAAAGCTCACGACGCTTGTAGCCAGCTCCGTACCAGTAATCATACAAAAGATTCCAACAGCTCACGCTCCTCGGTCCCTTTCGCCAGCGGCAAACCTCTGGAGGCTACGCTATGCTGATCGCTTCCTCGACTTCATCCAATTCGATCGTATAAAGCAGCTCTCATCTGGCTATTACAAAGTTCCCTCAGTGTTTGGTTCAGTGGTTTGTGATCAGCGCAAATAAAACCGCTCAGAGAGGACACTGCAGTTTGTTCTGCCACTTATAGCAATTCTGGAACTTGGAATCCCACCAGGATTACGGACGAACCTGAAGAAACCGATGACGAAATTGCCATGAAACAATTTGCCAATTCAGCTCAATGAAAGAACAACCGATAGCTGTTGAAACCCCTCGATCCGTCTCTTCAACCGAATTTCCCTCTGTGCTTGGGTCGATTAAAAGCAACGACCAAACGACTTCAGCAGGATAAGCAGCTTATAAAAGCTTGCAACGATACATTCAGTGACCAGCTCAATAAAGGGACAATCGATGTTGTTCCCAGGGATGAATCCAGGGCTCTGGTGCACTAATTGCATCATCATCCTGTTATTTGTCCATACAAGTCAACAACCTAGGTGCGCACTGTTTTTGATGCCTCGGTAAAAACCAAACCAACTGAGAAAAGCTTAAATGAGGTTCTTTACTGCGGACCCGTATTACTCCCGGATCTTTGCGGAATATTTCTTTACTTTCGAACCTGTAGAATCATAATTATCGGGATCACTGAGAAAGCATTTTTACAATTGGGCTTTAACCTTGCTGACAGAGATGTTGCGCGATTCGTTTGGCCAAAAATCCCAACACACGTGTGACCAGCCAAAATTTCACTACTGCTTCATTCGAGTTCCATTTGGCGTAATTTCACGTCCATTTCTTCTCAGCGCAACCATCAAACACGATCTGCAACGAAACACTGACCAGTTCGCCAAATAAATCAGTGAGGACCTTTGCGTTAACAGTGCAATCCTGTAAGCAAACTCCCAGTCTGAAGCTTCTTCAAAGCATTTAAGCATTAAAAACCTCTTTATTCGAGCGCACATGAACATCTGCGCATTTCTGTCCGGCTCCGAAAGTGTCAACATTTGCACCCATCGAGAAGATCGACTAAAAGAGAGCAAGCCAACAGTGTTAGAAATACTATGGAATTCCGAGGATGGTTCTTTAATTCAGAAACTATCATCGCTCTCAATTTAGATGAGGACGCTCACAAGACGGATCATATTTAAATTTCCTGGAAAAACCTGCGCCCTTCTGGTATTGCTAGCGCCAACTGTTATTCCTTCTGTGATTCTTCTTCAAGATATCTGTATTACAAAATATTCGTGGAACGATGCATTAGACTCCGACGACCAGGCATGATTTCAGTCTGAAACGGAAGGATGGAACAATTTGCAGTGCAGTATTTCACGTCTTGCACTTAGCCAGCCAAAATAATTCCAACTTCACGCACTCGTGGATGCCTCAGCAAAAGCCTAAGCAGCTGCAGTCTACCTTCGGGACGTCACCGCCAGTGGTGCTGAAGCAGCTGTGATATTCGCAAAAAAAATCGATTTCGCCTAATAAAAGGATTAACCGTTCCTTGCTTAGAATTTTTAGCTGTCCTATTTGGAGTAAGAGCTCTCAAATTGGTCTCCAAACAGACGCATCTCGAGAAAAATTTCAATTTTTCTCTGAAGTGACTCATGACTCACAATGCGCGCTTCATTGGATCAAGTCAACTACAAGTACAACTCATTCGCGATTTATCGCCGATCGCCTTCTGAAAATTCGCTTGTTCATATATGTGCCTATGGAGGAAAATCCTACCAACACCTCCACTAAAGGAGTACATCCACGGGATCTTTTCATGGATTTGTTCTGGTTTGAAAACGATGAATTTGAAACTAAAGAGGACACAGTAGCAATAGCGATGTTAACTGAAGACAATTCCCCAGACGAACCAGTAATAGATTCGTTGCGCATCACTTCTTGGAAAAAGGTCGTAGGAATCGCTGCTTACGTCCTTCGGTTTCTGAGTAAATTCACAAATTTAACATCCAAGCTACTGGCCGCTGCCCGAGGGGCCGTTAATTGCACGCGACCTTGAACCTGTAGAAATAATACTCGTCCGACGGGCGCAACTGGCAATACGTGAGCGGAATGACGATTAGCACCAGTTATGCAAAGACGGAGGCGCTTATAGATGTGATGGAAAACGATCTGATCACGTGGATTCCCAAGAGAATCAAAATATCCTATTTTCCAAGCAGGAAGCTAACGAATCAGTGAACTTCAGGACGTGCACAGCGGTTTTCCTCATAACCCTTTCCAGTTAAGGCAAAGGTTTTGGATCCCTCAAGGAACACTTAGTTCCGCCATTTGCAAATGTTTTCTATGCCGCAAGTGGACAGCAAAACCATTCCGTCTTCTCGTTATGGCACCACCCCCCGAAGAACGAGTTCAGCGACTGCGTCCCTTTCGAAAACACTGGATTAGACTCTTTGGAACCTATTACGGTTTGAGTACGTCGTGATGAGAAAGCAAAGTTATGGACATGCGTTTTCACTTGCTTCACCACTCGCGCCATTCACTCATCAGAGACCTTTCAGCACCCATTTTTCTTAACTGTCTCGGACGATTTATGGCACTTCGAGGTATTCCCAAGGAGATTACTTTAGACAATGCGCCAATATTCAAAGCCGTCTCCAAAACAATGAACTAGATGGTTTAGAGGAACATCTTCATAGATCACGGCGTACAAACCCCTTCGGCTCATAAGGTCATCGAATGGAAATACATCACGGAACGAGCACCATGACAAGGAGGGGTGTGCGAAGGAATGATTAGACTTATCAAAAATTAAAAGCAGTCTTCGAAAATCGATCGGAAAGAACTGCTTTACACCTGCCTACTACGGTAGCTACTCACTACAGTAAGCGAAGTTGAAACTATTACAAACTCCCGTCCACTTACCTAAATGAGCAAATACTCCAAGTACTAAGACCGAGTGATTTCCTGTAGCCTATAGCAGATGTTGTGGCACCGGGAGCTGGAATACGACACTGATGACAAAAACTACTCTCCTTCCCAGTTATGTGCAAGAGATCGATTGGTTCCAGAGCTGGAAACGAACGGTAAATTGTGTTGATCGCTTCTGAAAATTATGGTATACAGAACACCTTCAAAATCTCGACGAACCACACAAAAACACTCATTATCCTCTTCACGTTACTATTCGACGGCATCCTCAAATTGGTGAAGTTGTACTAATCGCGGATCTCGAGACGCCAAGAGGAGCGTGGCAGATGGGAGTTATAATTGAGCTGAAACCTAGCTAAGGTGACGAAATCCGTTCAGCTACAATTTGCACTGCTACTGCCATTCTACTCAATTGGCTCATCAATTTCTTATATCCATTGGAGGTCAATTAATGCTTCGAAAATGTCGCACAATATCATCCTTAGCCATTACATATCCTAGATCAACCGCGCATCCATTAGTCATCATCTCTTCAATATTAAAAACTACTGCATCGGGTACACTGAATCTTAAAAAGTCTTTACCAATAGCGGTTGTCCTTCACATCCGCACTATCGCTTCCAGTAAAGCATTTCACTCCACATTCCAACCCTAAAGGATGTTCACGGGAGATCGCTAGTGGCCTTGTCTGAACCACAGCAATGCCACAGCTGCACAAAGTTAAAAATTTTACACATGCAGTCTTCACTCGAATTGTGAACTTTTTCCTGCATTCTACTCCTCAAATCATCATCGAGTAATGTGGCCAAAGCGTTCTTCAGATTCATTCTTCAGATTTTCATAACATGTGGTCAGCGATGAGGAAGTGAGGAAACCAGTAACGTCAACCATTTGTCGGCAACTGGCCAATACAAAACGATGCGACAACATCATTCTCCCTTAATTCCTCCGAGTTCTTCTGGGAGTGAAACGAACCTGCAGGTTATTCCTATGGATGGCTAAGTAAAAGAAGTACTACGTCTACAAATTGCATTCTCGAGTTTGCCAAATGAGCAGTTTCTGAGCATGGAAACTTGCTATTTCAATTTGCAGAAATGAAAGACTGTTATGTCACCATAAATGAATGCGCAAAGAAAAACGGTGTCTTCGATGTATGGCGTTCTTTGAATGCCATACAGAACCGTGCACCATCCGAAAGAGAGGTACCTTGGAAGGCCCAAAAAGCTCTACTCACGTCGCGATCCCAGGCCTCCAAGCATCAGTCGTCTTTCGTAATTCCTCAGAAACTGAAATATGCTTCCGAGGAGTGTATGCAATACATAACATGGTATTTATTAAGTCCCTGTATCTGAACATTAACAAATCTCCCAAGTGGATTCGAGCGCATCCAAATTATATTTGAGAACTCGACAGAGCGTTCATTCTCATCAAACAGTCTATCGCAGTGAGCTCTTCACCAGCATATGGGAATGTTTTAATATCAAACGCCGAATCCATAGAGAAAGAAATCGACTCTTCGAAACCCAAATATCAGTTTCTATATGACCAACTTTGGTGTCAATGCAACAACCTTCAGCTGCTAGTGTGCCGAAAAGAAAGAAGAGTAACAAAGATTCCACACTCATGGACGAATCCAGCATTCATCTCGCGACCTTTATTTAAAAGAGATGACATCGCTGCAGAGAATGCTGGTGACGCTGTACGAGTCTGTCCGTGTATTCAGATAAATGAGCCAACTGTTCACTGCCATCATCAAGTGGGCCAATGCTATGAGGATCTTCCAGTACAAGTAGCAAAGGGGTTGCCTTTAGCAGATGACGGGATCTAAGAAATCAGACCGCTCTCACACCATGTCACGAAATAACTCATCGAATATACTAAGACAAAAACGAGACCTGGAAAGATGCAAAAGGACCGGTTAATGTGACGACATTTCGAAAATATCACCTTCCTGAACAGCTGGCTCCGATAATATTTGATGCTGCATCTTTTATGTTCAAGAGTTTGGAGGTATCTCTTGCCATTATATCGCAGCAGCTTCAGCGAAATGCATTCAAGCAACTGTATCGCCAACAACAGTCTTGCAACTACGGTTCGCAGCAACGGAAAGGATATAATTATCTCGCACTTGAATGAAGCCCATCACTTAGTGGCTGTGGCAACTGACGATATCCAGGCCATCCTCGGCAATGCATTGATCGTATCAGTGATAACTACCCTAATACTTGCGATACAATATTTTCATTTCAACTGATGTAAAACAGTTGGGAAGCATAAAAGAACAACTCTCAGTTCACTTGATGCAATTTCAGACAGATCCCCATCCCCCTACATGCGTTAACCAAAAAGTGTCAAATTCGTTCGTGTCAAATGCTCCAATGGGGATTTCGCAAAAAGCGAATTGCAGTCATTCCACACGTATCTTAAATCATCACTGTCTCACAGCTCTTTTCTCACCAATGCACGATCGAATTAGTGTGTTCCCGATCGAATAATGACATTCTACCGTTTCACCGGAGACTCCTACTTTGGGCTCTTTAGCAGATTTTTCCCCATTTTTTTGCTTCACGGAGAAATGGTATTTTCACACATGCCAATTTGCAAGAACGCAACAAAATTGCGGATAATAAAAGATTAAACCAGGGAGATTTTAGAGGATAATTAACAAATTGGAGATTTTTAATGAGGGAATAGCCAATTTTAACAGAATATTTTCGAGCAAAAGTCGGAAACTTTCAGTAAAAACATCCTAAGCGCTGCATCGCCTTCATTTCTGCTGTCAGAAAGCAAACGGTCATTTCAAAAACGACACAAACATAAAATATGATGGTGGTTGTTGGTGTGTAAGCACTTTCTATTCCCACGTTAATATCCTTTTTGCACCTCTCAAATATTTTCGTTTTTCACTTTTTATTCTTATAGAATTATGGGATTATTTCATAGTGCAAGCTTTCATCGTTAAAGACTTATCATTCCTTCGTAGGCTCATTTTAGTATGTTTGGGATCACAAAATCACTGAAATGTAGAGCTCATTCTTCGAATTGGTCACTTCGCTGGGATATTCCATCCAGAAGGCTTTTGCTGGGATAATTTAGTCCTCATAACTCCTGATCGGTACTCACAAATTCATTGGTTACCTCACCTACTTTTCAGTCATTTTCCTATCGTCGCTGCGTTTTGCACCCGAACCATTCAATCCAAAGTGTGTGTCGTCATCACTCGGTCGCAATAACGTGGTGCATGAGGCGAGTGGAAAAAGGGATCCCAGCAAATTTGGGCTCTGCTCTCGATTTCGAGAGGAAGCGTCGGAGCACGCAAATGCACAAGCCAGGTATCCATTGCCAATTGCCGTGATTATGCTTCTGGTGACCATCTGGTAGCTCACAAGGATTCCGAGTGAAGCACGTAGTGTAGGTGAGTGAAATTCTCGCCATGCACCGACCCAACGGCTAATAATTAATTGCAGAGATTAGATTTGCATGAGCGGTCGGTTTCGCATGAGCCGTGGAGTTTTTGGGATATTTCATCATTTGTACCGCATCATTTGAATAATTTCAAATTTAGTTCTAAAGTCGATCTTTACGTTCAGCGGAAATGCTTTTGTTTGCATACGCATTATGCGTCATCACATATATTTGGAGGATGTAGGCTGATGGCGAATATTGGTGGAGGGTAGATTTCACTGAGTGGTTCAGAGGGGCGCAGTTCACCAACAGACGGATCGCTAACTGCTCACATTTTTTCCTCAGAACACTTCCTAAGTCGATGCACTACAAGTCGTTAGCAGCTCAAGAGGGGTATTACTATTGGCGATCCCCAACACTCCGTCCTTCCCTGAAGCGTGTTCCCATGTCGCGATCTGCCGAGCCAGGAAGCAGTCGGCAGGGGGTCGCGTTTGATCCAGACCGGTCAATCGGGACACAATGAAGCTGCTAGTTAGCGTGGGATATGCTCTGAAAAGTTTTTAAAGGTGAGGTATATATACATTTAATGGTGCTTATATGAGGTTAGATACGGCAACTGTACGGAAAGTTCGTCAGTGGAAGAAGCTGTTTGTGTGGGGTCGTTTATGTTTGAAGTACCGATTCCGTGGGAAATGCAGTGTTGGACGCTGTTCACGTTGTTTAAAGAGTGACTTCTCCTTTCAAAAAAGAAAAAAAAACTCAACAGCGTGAACGTAGTGCCTGTCCATTTACCTGCACATTTTATTTTCGAGGCACATTATGCTGATATCAAGAGAATTTGCTTGGTGAATGCCGCTAATATAATGGGAATGTTGCATTCACATTGAGGCTGTCAAAATTGGAGACAAGAAAACGAGGGGAAAAAGAGAGCCAGGAGAAGGGGGTCCGACGGTGGGTGATGAGGATGCAACCATGGCCAAGTAGCTGATGAAATACAGGGAAAGCGTATTGATGCATATTTCAAATTGCCATAATTGCCATGATAGAAAAGGTTGGCGGCGACTGTATAAGCGAGTTTATTGGCGCGGGGAATTTCATGTCTGAGCGATGCATTTTTACAAGTGACAAGCCGACCGAAAACTTTGGTGCGTAGGATGACCGGACGAAAAGAAGTTGTCAACATTGTCGTATCCACTTCATTGGCTCAGAGGCAGAGCGTCTGATTGGCAAACAGTAGGTCACTAATTGGATTCCAGAATGAGGCACAGTTTCGATGTTATTTCCCTATAGAATCAAACATCTTTAACTGTTAGACTCATTCGCTCAGAGGGAAAGCGTCTGCATCCTTAACATAAGACGACGGCTCAACACCAGTATGGGCACATCAGCTGAATTTTTTTCCTGTAGGGTCAGGCATGCTGTAATTGCGAGCCCTCGACGATTATCTTTATTAAATGAGAATCACTGGCTCAGAGGCGGACAGTCTGTGTAGTAAAAAGAGGGACTGTTGTTGGATTCCAGTGTGAGCAGACTTTCGATTTAATTTACTCGTAGACTAAGGCCGTTGTAATTCTGAACGTCCCATGGCTATTTTTATTGCTTCAGACTTATTAGTGCAGAGGCAGAGCGTCTGTCTAGCAAACGGAAGGTCAATGGTTCGATTCCAGTATGAGGCACAGTTTGATGTTATTTCGCTGTAGAATCAGGCAGCTGTTATTGTCTACGTTGCACGGTTATTTTCGCTTTTACGGCATGCGTGGCTCAGAGGCAAAGGGTATGTCCAGTAAACAGAAGGTCACTGGTTCGATTCCAGTATGAGGCGCAGCTTGACTTTATTTGCTGTAGAGTCAGGCAGCTGTATTTGAAATTTCATGGCTATTTTCTTTTACGGCATCATTGGCTCAGAGGCAGAGCGCCTGTCTAGTAAACAGAAGGGCACTGGTTCGATTCCAGTATGAGGCACAGTCTTTACTTTATTTTGCTGTAGAGATCAGGCAGCTGTAATTCTCTACGTTGCACTTCTATTTTCGCTTTGTGGCTCAGAGGCAGAGCGTCTGTCTAGTAAACAAAAGGTCACTGGTTCGATTCCAGTATGAGGCGCAAGCTTGACTTTATATTGCTGTAGAGTCAGGCAGCTGTATTTGGAAATTTTCTATGGCTATTTCTATTACCAGAGCCTCATTGGCTCAGAGGCAGAGCGCCTGTCTCGTAAACAGAAGGTCACTGGTTCGATTCCAGTATGAGGCACAGTCTTTACTTTATTTTGCTGTAGAGATAGGCAGCTGTAATTCTCTACGTTGCACTTCTATTTTCGCTTATACGGCATGTGTGGCTCAGAGGCAGAGCGTCTGTCTAGTAAACAAAATGCCACTGGTTCGATTCCAGTATGAGGCGCAAGCTTGACTTTATATTGCTGTAGAGTCAGGCAGCTGTATTTGGAAATTTTCTATGGCTATTTCTACTACCAGAGCCTCATTGGCTCAGAGGCAGAGCGTCTGTCTTGTAAACAGAAGGTCACCGGTTCGATTCCAGTATGAGGCACAGCTTTACTTTATTTTGCTGTAGAGTCAGGCAGCTGTAATTCTCTACGTTGCACTTCTATTTTCGCTTATACGGCATGTGTGGCTCAGAGGCAGAGCGTCTGTCTAGTAAACAGAAGGTCACTGGTTCGATTCCAGTATGAGGCACAGCTTTACTTTACATTGCTGTAGAGTCAGGCAGCTGTATTTGGGCTATTTCTATTACCAGAGCCTCATTGGCTCAGAGGCAGAGCGTCTGTCTAGTAAACAGAAGGTCACTGGTTCGATTCCAGTATGAACACAGTCTTTACTTTACATTGCTGTAGAGTCAGGCAGCTGTAATCTGGAAATTTTCTATGGCTATTTCTATTACGAGCATCATTGGCTCAGAGGCAGAGCGTCTGTCTAGTAAACAGAAGGTCACTGGTTCGATTCCAGTATGAGGCACAGTTTGATGTTATTTCGCTGTAGAATCAGGCAGCTGTAATTCTCTATTTTCATGGTATTTCGCTTACGGCATGTTGGCTCAGAGGCAGAGCGTCTGTCTAGTAAACAGAAGGTCACTGGTTCGATTCCAGTATGAGGCACAGTTTTGATTTTATTTCGCTGTGAGGTCAGGCAGCTGTAATTCTGTTTTTTCCATGGCTATTTTCATTGCAGCGGCCTCATTCTCAGAGGGAGAGCGTCTGTCTCGTACTCAGAGGCAGAGCGTCTGTCTAGTAAACAGAAGGTCACTGGTTCGATTCCAGTATGAGGCACAGGCTTTACTTTATTTTGCTGTAGAGTCAGGCAGCTGTAATTCTCTACGTTGCACGGCTATTTTCGCTTATACGGCATGTGTGGCTCAGAGGCAGAGCGTCTGTCTAGTAAACAGAAGGTCACTGGTTCGATTCCAGTATGAGGCGCAGCTTGACTTTACATTGCTGTAGAGTCAGGCAGCTGTAATTCTTACGTTTCACGGCTATTTTCTATTATAGGCATATGTGGCTCAGAGGCAGAGCGTCTGTCTAGTAAACAAAATGTCACTGGTTCGATTCCGTATGAGGCACAGCTTGACTTTACATTGCTGTAGAGTCAGGCAGCTGTAATTCTCTTCTTGCATTTCTATTCCTTAGCGGCATTGGCTCAGAGGCAGAGCGTCTGTCTAGTAAACAGAAGGTCAGTGGTTCGATTCCAGTATGAGGCACAGTTTTGATGTTATTTCGCTGTAGAATCAGGCAGGTGTAATTGGAAATTTTCTATGGCTATTTCTATTACCAGAGCCTCATTGGCTCAGAGGCAGAGCGTCTGTCTAGTAAACAGAAGGTCACTGGTTCGATTCCAGTATGAGGCACAGTTTTGATTTATTTCGCTGTAGAATCAGGCAGCTGTAATTCTTTACGTTACACCTCTATTTTTGCTTATGCGGCATGTGTGGCTCAGAGGCAGAGCGTCTGTCTAGTAAACAGAAGGTCACTGGTTCGATTCCAGTATGAGGCACAGTTTGACTTTATTTCGCTGTAGAATCAGGCAGCTGTAATTGGAAATTTTCTATGGCTATTTCTATTACCAGAGCCTCATTGGCTCAGAGGCAGAGCGTCTGTCTAGTAAACAGAAGGTCAGTGGTTCGATTCCAGTATGAGGCACAGTTTTGATGTTATTTCGCTGTAGAATCAGGCAGCTGTAATTGGAAATTTTCTATGGCTATTTCTATTACCAGAGCCTCATTGGCTCAGAGGCAGAGCGTCTGTCTAGTAAACAGAAGGTCACTGGTTCGATTCCAGTATGAGGCACAGTCTTTACTTTATTTTGCTGTAGAATCAGGCAGCTGTAATTCTCTATTTTCATGGCTATTTTCTATTATACGGCATCATTGGCTCAGAGGCAGAGCGTCTGTCTAGTAAACAGAATGTCACTGGTTCGATTCCAGTATGAGGCGCAGCTTGACTTTATTTGCTGTAGAGTCAGGCAGCTGTAATTCTCTACGTTGCACGGCTATTTTCGCTTATACGGCATGTGTGGCTCAGAGGCAGAGCGTCTGTCTAGTAAACAGAAGGTCACTGGTTCGATTCCAGTATGAGGCGCAAGCTTGACTTTATTTTGCTGTAGAGTCAGGCAGCTGTAATTCTCTACGTTGCACGGCTATTTTCGCTTATACGGCATATGTGGCTCAGAGGCAGAGCGTCTGTCTAGTAAACAAAATGCCACTGGTTCGATTCCAGTATGAGGCACAGTCTTTAGTTTACATTGCTGTAGAGTCAGGCAGCTGTATTTGGAAATTTTCTACGGCTATTTCTATTACCAGAGCCTCATTGGCTCAGAGGCAGAGCGTCTGTCTAGTAAACAGAAGGTCACTGGTTCGATTCCAGTATGAGGCACAGTCTTTACTTTATTTTGCTGTAGAGTTAGGCAGCTGTAATTCTCTACGTTGCACTTCTATTTTCGCTTATACGGCATGTGTGGCTCAGAGGCAGAGCGTCTGTCTAGTAAACAGAAGGTCACTGGTTCGATTCCAGTATGAGGCACAGTTTTGACTTTATTTGCTGTAGAATCAGGCAGCTGTAATTGGAAATTTTCTATGGCTATTTCTATTACCAGAGCCTCATTGGCTCAGAGGCAGAGCGTCTGTCTAGTAAACAGAAGGTCACTGGTTCGATTCCAGTATGAGGCACAGTTTTGATATTATTTCGCTGTAGAATCAGGCAGGTGTAATTGGAAATTTTCTATGGCTATTTCTATTACCAGAGCCTCATTGGCTCAGAGGCAGAGCGTCTGTCTAGTAAACAGAAGGTCACTGGTTCGATTCCAGTATGAGGCACAGTTTTGATTTATTTCGCTGTAGAATCAGGCAGGTGTAATTGGAAATTTTCTATGGCTATTTCTATTACCAGAGCCTCATTGGCTCAGAGGCAGAGCGTCTGTCTAGTAAACAGAAGGTCACTGGTTCGATTCCAGTATGAGGCACAGTCTTTACTTTATTTTGCTGTAGAGATAGGCAGCTGTAATTCTCTACGTTGCACGGCTATTTTCGCTTATACGGCATGTGTGGCTCAGAGGCAGAGCGTCTGTCTAGTAAACAAAATGCCACTGGTTCGATTCCAGTATGAGGCAAGCTTGACTTTATATTGCTGTAGAGTCAGGCAGCTGTATTTGGAAATTTTCTACGGCTATTTCTATTACCGGAGCCTCATTGGCTCAGAGGCAGAGCGTCTGTCTAGTAAACAGAAGGTCACTGGTTCGATTCCAGTATGAGGCACAGTCTTTACTTTATTTTGCTGTAGAGATAGGCAGCTGTAATTCTCTACGTTGCACTTCTATTTTCGCTTATACGGCATGTGTGGCTCAGAGGCAGAGCGTCTGTCTAGTAAACAAAATGCCACTGGTTCGATTCCAGTATGAGGCGCAAGCTTGACTTTATATTGCTGTAGACTCAGGCAGCTGTAATTCTCTACGTTGCACGGCTATTTTCGCTTATACGGCATATGTGGCTCAGAGGCAGAGCGTCTGTCTAGTAAACAGAAGGTCACTGGTTCGATTCCAGTATGAGGCACAGTCTTTAGTCTACATTGCTGTAGAGTCAGGCAGCTGTATTGGAAATTTTCTATGGCTATTTCTATTACCAGAGCCTCATTGGCTCAGAGGCAGAGCGTCTGTCTAGTAAACAGAAGGTCACTGGTTCGATTCCAGTATGAGGCACAGTCTTTACTTTATTTTGCTGTAGAGTTAGGCAGCTGTAATTCTCTACGTTGCACTTCTATTTTCGCTTATACGGCATGTGTGGCTCAGAGGCAGAGCGTCTGTCTAGTAAACAAAATGCCACTGGTTCGATTCCAGTATGAGGCGCAAGCTTGACTTTATATTGCTGTAGAGTCAGGCAGCTGTAATTCTCTACGTTGCACGGCTATTTTCGCTTATACGGCATGTGTGGCTCAGAGGCAGAGCGTCTGTCTAGTAAACAGAAGGTCACTGGTTCGATTCCAGTATGAGGCACAGCTTGACTTTATATTGCTGTAGAGTCAGGCAGCTGTAATTCTCTACGTTGCACGGCTATTTCGCTTATACGCATGTGTGGCTCAGAGGCAGAGCGTCTGTCTAGTAAACAGAAGGTCACTGGTTCGATTCCAGTATGAGGCACAGTCTTGACTTTATATTGCTGTAGAGTCAGGCAGCTGTAATTCTCTACGTTGCACGGCTATTTTCGCTTATACGGCATATGTGGCTCAGAGGCAGAGCGTCTGTCTAGTAAACAAAATGCCACTGGTTCGATTCCAGTATGAGGCACAGTCTTTAGTTTACATTGCTGTAGAGTCAGGCAGCTGTATTTGGAAATTTTCTATGGCTATTTCTATTACCAGAGCCTCATTGGCTCAGAGGCAGAGCGTCTGTCTAGTAAACAGAAGGTCACTGGTTCGATTCCAGTATGAGGCACAGTGTTGATTTATTTCGCTGTAGAATCAGGCAGCTGTAATTCTCTACGTTGCACGGCTATTTTTGCATATACGGCATGTGTGGCTCAGAGGCAGAGCGTCTGTCTAGTAAACAGAAGGTCACTGGTTCGATTCCAGTATGAGGCACAGTTTTGATGTTATTTCGCTGTAGAATCAGGCAGGTGTAATTGGAAATTTTCTATGGCTATTTCTATTACCAGAGCCTCATTGGCTCAGAGGCAGAGCGTCTGTCTAGTAAACAGAAGGTCACTGGTTCGATTCCAGTATGAGGCACAGTCTTTACTTTATTTCGCTGTAGAGTTAGGCAGCTGTAATTCTCTACGTTGCACGGCTATTTTCGCTTATACGGCATATGTGGCTCAGAGGCAGAGCGTCTGTCTAGTAAACAAAATGCCACTGGTTCGATTCCAGTATGAGGCGCAAGCTTGACTTTATATTCCTGTAGAGTCAGGCAGCTGTAATTCTCTACGTTGCACGGCTATTTTCGCTTATACGGCCTATGTGGCTCAGAGGCAGAGCGTCTGTCTAGTAAACAAAAGGTCACTGGTTCGATTCCAGTATGAGGCGCAAGCTTGACTTTATATTGCTGTAGAGTCAGGCAGCTGTAATTCTCTACGTTGCACGGCTATTTTCGCTTATGCGGCATATGTGGCTCAGAGGCAGAGCGTCTGTCTAGTAAACAGAAGGTCACTGGTTCGATTCCAGTATGAGTCACAGTCTTTAGTCTACATTGCTGTAGAGTCAGGCAGCTGTATTTGGAAACTTTCTATGGCTATTTCTATTACCAGAGCCTCATTGGCTCAGAGGCAGAGCGTCTGTCTAGTAAACAGAAGGTCACTGGTTCGATTCCAGTATGAGGCACAGTTTTGATGTTATTTCGCTGTAGAATCAGGCAGCTGTAATTGGAAATTTTCTATGGCTATTTCTATTACCAGAGCCTCATTGGCTCAGAGGCAGAGCGTCTGTCTAGTAAACAGAAGGTCACTGGTTCGATTCCAGTATGAGGCACAGTTTTGATTTATTTCGCTGTAGAATCAGGCAGGTGTAATTGGAAATTTTCTATGGCTATTTCTATTACCAGAGCCTCATTGGCTCAGAGGCAGAGCGTCTGTCTCGTAAACAGAAGGTCACTGGTTCGATTCCAGTATGAGGCACAGTCTTTACTTTATTTTGCTGTAGAGATAGGCAGCTGTAATTCTCTACGTTGCACTTCTATTTTCGCTTATACGGCATGTGTGGCTCAGAGGCAGAGCGTCTGTCTAGTAAACAAAATGCCACTGGTTCGATTCCAGTATGAGGCGCAAGCTTGACTTTATATTGCTGTAGAGTCAGGCAGCTGTATTTGGAAATTTTCTACGGCTATTTCTATTACCGAGCCTCATTGGCTCAGAGGCAGAGCGTCTGTCTAGTAAACAGAAGGTCACTGGTTCGATTCCAGTATGAGGCACAGTTTTGATGTTATTTCGCTGTAGAATCAGGCAGGTGTAATTGGAAATTTTCTATGGCTATTTCTATTACCAGAGCCTCATTGGCTCAGAGGCAGAGCGTCTGTCTAGTAAACAGAAGGTCACTGGTTCGATTCCAGTATGAGGCACAGTTTTGATGTTATTTCGCTGTAGAATCAGGCAGGTGTAATTGGAAATTTTCTATGGCTATTTCTATTACCAGAGCCTCATTGGCTCAGAGGCAGAGCGTCTGTCTAGTAAACAGAAGGTCACTGGTTCGATTCCAGTATGAGGCACAGTCTTTACTTTATTTTGCTGTAGAGATAGGCAGCTGTAATTCTCTACGTTGCACGGCTATTTTCGCTTATACGGCATGTGTGGCTCAGAGGCAGAGCGTCTGTCTAGTAAACAAAATGCCACTGGTTCGATTCCAGTATGAGGCGCAAGCTTGACTTTATATTGCTGTAGAGTCAGGCAGCTGTATTTGGAAATTTTCTACGGCTATTTCTATTACCGGAGCCTCATTGGCTCAGAGGCAGAGCGTCTGTCTAGTAAACAGAAGGTCAGTGGTTCGATTCCAGTATGAGGCACAGTCTTTACTTTATTTTGCTGTAGAGATCAGGCAGCTGTAATTCTCTACGTTGCACTTCTATTTTCGCTTATACGGCATGTTGGCTCAGAGGCAGAGCGTCTGTCTAGTAAACAAAATGCCACTGGTTCGATTCCAGTATGAGGCGCAAGCTTGACTTTATATTGCTGTAGAGTCAGGCAGCTGTAATTCTCTACGTTGCACGGCTATTTTCGCTTATACGGCATATGTGGCTCAGAGGCAGAGCGTCTGTCTAGTAAACAAAATGCCACTGGTTCGATTCCAGTATGAGGCACAGTCTTTCTTTACATTGCTGTAGAGTCAGGCAGCTGTATTTGGAAATTTTCTACGGCTATTTCTATTACCGGAGCCTCATTGGCTCAGAGGCAGAGCGTCTGTCTAGTAAACAGAAGGTCACTGGTTCGATTCCAGTATGAGGCACAGTCTTTACTTTATTTTGCTGTAGAGATAGGCAGCTGTAATTCTCTACGTTGCACTTCTATTTTCGCTTATACGGCATGTGTGGCTCAGAGGCAGAGCGTCTGTCTAGTAAACAAAATGCCACTGGTTCGATTCCAGTATGAGGCGCAAGCTTGACTTTATATTGCTGTAGAGTCAGGCAGCTGTAATTCTCTACGTTGCACGGCTATTTTCGCTTATACGGCATATGTGGCTCAGAGGCAGAGCGTCTGTCTAGTAAACAAAATGCCACTGGTTCGATTCCAGTATGAGGCACAGTCTTTAGTTTACATTGCTGTAGAGTCAGGCAGCTGTATTTGGAAACTTTCTATGGCTATTTCTATTACCAGAGCCTCATTGGCTCAGAGGCAGAGCGTCTGTCTAGTAAACAGAAGGTCACTGGTTCGATTCCAGTATGAGGCACAGTCTTTACTTTATTTTGCTGTAGAGATAGGCAGCTGTAATTCTCTACGTTGCACTTCTATTTTCGCTTATACGGCATGTGTGGCTCAGAGGCAGAGCGTCTGTCTAGTAAACAAAATGCCACTGGTTCGATTCCAGTATGAGGCGCAAGCTTGACTTTATATTGCTGTAGAGTCAGGCAGCTGTAATTCTCTACGTTGCACTTGCTATTTTCGCTTATACGGCATGTGCGGCTCAGAGGCAGAGCGTCTGTCTAGTAAACAGAAGGTCAGTGGTTCGATTCCAGTATGAGGCACAGTTTTGATTTATTTCGCTGTAGAATCAGGCAGGTGTAATTGGAAATTTTCTATGGCTATTTCTATTACCAGAGCCTCATTGGCTCAGAGGCAGAGCGTCTGTCTCGTAAACAGAAGGTCACTGGTTCGATTCCAGTATGAGGCACAGTTTTGATGTTATTTCGCTGTAGAATCAGGCAGGTGTAATTGGAAATTTTCTATGGCTATTTCTATTACCAGAGCCTCATTGGCTCAGAGGCAGAGCGTCTGTCTAGTAAACAGAAGGTCACTGGTTCGATTCCAGTATGAGGCACAGTCTTTACTTTATTTTGCTGTAGAGATAGGCAGCTGTAATTCTCTACGTTGCACGGCTATTTTCGCTTATACGGCATGTGTGGCTCAGAGGCAGAGCGTCTGTCTAGTAAACAAAATGTCACTGGTTCGATTCCAGTATGAGGCGCATGCTTGACGTTATATTGCTGTAGAGTCAGGCAGCTGTATTTGGAAATTTTCTACGGCTATTTCTATTACCGAGCCTCATTGGCTCAGAGGCAGAGCGTCTGTCTAGTAAACAGAAGGTCAGTGGTTCGATTCCAGTATGAGGCACAGTCTTTACTTTATTTTGCTGTAGAGATAGGCAGCTGTAATTCTCTACGTTGCACTTCTATTTTCGCTTATACGGCATGTGTGGCTCAGAGGCAGAGCGTCTGTCTAGTAAACAAAATGCCACTGGTTCGATTCCAGTATGAGGCGCAAGCTTGACTTTATATTGCTGTAGAGTCAGGCAGCTGTATTTGGAAATTTTCTACGGCTATTTCTATTACCGGAGCCTCATTGGCTCAGAGGCAGAGCGTCTGTCTAGTAAACAGAAGGTCACTGGTTCGATTCCAGTATGAGGCACAGTCTTTGCTTTATTTTGCTGTAGAGTTAGGCAGCTGTAATTCTCTACGTTGCACGGCTATTTTCGCTTATACGGCATGTGTGGCTCAGAGGCAGAGCGTCTGTCTAGTAAACAGAAGGTCACTGGTTCGATTCCAGTATGAGGCACAGTTTTGATGTTATTTCGCTGTAGAATCAGGCAGGTGTAATTGGAAATTTTCTATGGCTATTTCTATTACCAGAGCCTCATTGGCTCAGAGGCAGAGCGTCTGTCTAGTAAACAGAAGGTCAGTGGTTCGATTCCAGTATGAGGCACAGTTTTGATTTATTTCGCTGTAGAATCAGGCAGGTGTAATTGGAAATTTTCTATGGCTATTTCTATTACCAGAGCCTCATTGGCTCAGAGGCAGAGCGTCTGTCTAGTAAACAAAATGCCACTGGTTCGATTCCAGTATGAGGCGCAAGCTTGACTTTATATTGCTGTAGAGTCAGGCAGCTGTATTTGGAAATTTTCTACGGCGGTTTCTATTACCGGAGCCTCATTGGCTCAGAGGCAGAGCGTCTGTCTAGTAAACAGAAGGTCACTGGTTCGATTCCAGTATGAGGCACAGTTTTGATGTTATTTCGCTGTAGAATCAGGCAGGTGTAATTGGAAATTTTCTATGGCTATTTCTATTACCAGAGCCTCATTGGCTCAGAGGCAGAGCGTCTGTCTAGTAAACAAAATGCCACTGGTTCGATTCCAGTATGAGGCGCAAGCTTGACTTTATTTGCTGTAGATTCAGGCAGCTGTATTTGGAAATTTTCTACGGCTATTTCTATTACCGAGCCTCATTGGCTCAGAGGCAGAGCGTCTGTCTAGTAAACAGAAGGTCACTGGTTCGATTCCAGTATGAGGCACAGTCTTTACTTTATTTTGCTGTAGAGATAGGCAGCTGTAATTCTCTACGTTGCACTTCTATTTTCGCTTATACGGCATGTGTGGCTCAGAGGCAGAGCGTCTGTCTAGTAAACAAAATGCCACTGGTTCGATTCCAGTATGAGGCGCAAGCTTGACTTTATATTGCTGTAGAGTCAGGCAGCTGTAATTCTCTACGTTGCACGGCTATTTTCGCTTATACGGCATGTGTGGCTCAGAGGCAGAGCGTCTGTCTAGTAAACAAAATGCCACTGGTTCGATTCCGGTATGAGGCGCAAGCTTGACTTTACATTGCTGTAGAGTCAGGCAGCTGTAATTCTCTACGTTGCACGGCTATTTTCGCTTATACGGCATATGTGGCTCAGAGGCAGAGCGTCTGTCTAGTAAACAGAAGGTCACTGGTTCGATTCCAGTATGAGGCACAGTCTTTAGTTTACATTGCTGTAGAGTCAGGCAGCTGTATATGGAAATTTTCTATGGCTATTTCTATTACCAGAGCCTCATTGGCTCAGAGGCAGAGCGTCTGTCTAGTAAACAGAAGGTCACTGGTTCGATTCCAGTATGAGGCACAGTCTTTAGTCTACATTGCTGTAGAGTCAGGCAGCTGTATATGGAAATTTTCTATGGCTATTTCTATTACCAGAGCCTCATTGGCTCAGAGGCAGAGCGTCTGTCTAGTAAACAGAAGGTCACTGGTTCGATTCCAGTATGAGGCACAGTCTTTACTTTATCTTGTTGTAGAGTTAGGCAGCTGTAATTCTCTACGTTGCACTTCTATTTTCGCTTATACGGCATGTGTGGCTCAGAGGCAGAGCGTCTGTCTAGTAAACAAAATGCCACTGGTTCGATTCCAGTATGAGGCGCAAGCTTGACTTTATATTGCTGTAGATTCAGGCAGCTGTATTTGGAAATTTTCTACGGCTATTTCTATTACCGGAGCCTCATTGGCTCAGAGGCAGAGCGTCTGTCTAGTAAACAGAAGGTCACTGGTTCGATTCCAGTATGAGGCACAGTCTTTGCTTTATTTTGCTGTAGAGTTAGGCAGCTGTAATTCTCTACGTTGCACGGCTATTTTCGCTTATACGGCATATGTGGCTCAGAGGCAGAGCGTCTGTCTCGTAAACAGAAGGTCACTGGTTCGATTCCAGTATGAGGCACAGTCTTTAGTTACATTGCTGTAGAGTCAGGCAGCTGTATTTGGAAATTTTCTATGGCTATTTCTATTACCAGAGCCTCATTGGCTCAGAGGCAGAGCGTCTGTCTAGTAAACAGAAGGTCAGTGGTTCGATTCCAGTATGAGGCACAGTCTTTACTTTATTTTGCTGTAGAGTTAGGCAGCTGTAATTCTCTACGTTGCACGGCTATTTTCGCTTATACGGCATGTGTGGCTCAGAGGCAGAGCGTCTGTCTAGTAAACAGAAGGTCACTGGTTCGATTCCAGTATGAGGCACAGTTTTGATGTTATTTCGCTGTAGAATCAGGCAGGTGTAATTGGAAATTTTCTATGGCTATTTCTATTACCAGAGCCTCATTGGCTCAGAGGCAGAGCGTCTGTCTAGTAAACAGAAGGTCACTGGTTCGATTCCAGTATGAGGCACAGTCTTTACTTTATTTTGCTGTAGAGATAGGCAGCTGTAATTCTCTACGTTGGACTTCTATTTTCGCTTATACGGCATGTGTGGCTCAGAGGCAGAGCGTCTGTCTAGTAAACAAAATGCCACTGGTTCGATTCCAGTATGAGGCGCAAGCTTGACTTTATATTGCTGTAGAGTCAGGCAGCTGTAATTCTCTACTTGCACGGCTATTTCGCTTATACGGCATCATGTGGCTCAGAGGCAGAGCGTCTGTCTAGTAAACAAAATGCCACTGGTTCGATTCCAGTATGAGGCGCAGCTTGACTTTATATTGCTGTAGAGTCAGGCAGCTGTAATTCTCTACGTTGCACGGCTATTTTCGCTTATACGGCATATGTGGCTCAGAGGCAGAGCGTCTGTCTAGTAAACAGAAGGTCACTGGTTCGATTCCAGTATGAGGCACAGTCTTTAGTTTACATTGCTGTAGAGTCAGGCAGCTGTATTTGGAAATTTTCTATGGCTATTTCTATTACCAGAGCCTCATTGGCTCAGAGGCAGAGCGTCTGTCTAGTAAACAGAAGGTCAGTGGTTCGATTCCAGTATGAGGCACAGTCTTTACTTTATTTTGCTGTAGAGTTAGGCAGCTGTAATTCTCTACGTTGCACGGCTATTTTCGCTTATACGGCATGTGTGGCTCAGAGGCAGAGCGTCTGTCTAGTAAACAGAAGGTCACTGGTTCGATTCCAGTATGAGGCACAGTTTTGATTTATTTGCTGTAGAGTCAGGCAGCTGTAATTGGAAATTTTCTATGGCTATTTCTATTACCAGAGCCTCATTGGCTCAGAGGCAGAGCGTCTGTCTAGTAAACAGAAGGTCAGTGGTTCGATTCCAGTATGAGGCACAGTTTTGATTTATTTCGCTGTAGAATCAGGCAGCTGTAATTGGAAATTTTCTATGGCTATTTCTATTACCAGAGCCTCATTGGCTCAGAGGCAGAGCGTCTGTCTCGTAAACAGAAGGTCACTGGTTCGATTCCAGTATGAGGCACAGTCTTTACTTTATTTTGCTGTAGAGTCAGGCAGCTGTAATTCTCTACGTTGCACGGCTATTTTCGCTTATACGGCATATGTGGCTCAGAGGCAGAGCGTCTGTCTAGTAAACAGAAGGTCACTGGTTCGATTCCAGTATGAGGCACAGTCTTTAGTCTACATTGCTGTAGAGTCAGGCAGCTGTATATGGAAATTTTCTATGGCTATTTCTATTACCAGAGCCTCATTGGCTCAGAGGCAGAGCGTCTGTCTAGTAAACAGAAGGTCACTGGTTCGATTCCAGTATGAGGCACAGTCTTTACTTTATTTGTGTAGAGTTAGGCAGCTGTAATTCTCTACGTTGCACGGCTATTTTCGCTTATACGGCATGTGTGGCTCAGAGGCAGAGCGTCTGTCTAGTAAACAAAATGCCACTGGTTCGATTCCAGTATGAGGCGCAAGCTTGACTTTATATTGCTGTAGATTCAGGCAGCTGTATTTGGAAATTTTCTACGGCTATTTCTATTACCGAGCCTCATTGGCTCAGAGGCAGAGCGTCTGTCTAGTAAACAGAAGGTCACTGGTTCGATTCCAGTATGAGGCACAGTCTTTGCTTTATTTTGCTGTAGAGTTAGGCAGCTGTAATTCTCTACGTTGCACGGCTATTTTCGCTTATACGGCATATGTGGCTCAGAGGCAGAGCGTCTGTCTCGTAAACAGAAGGTCACTGGTTCGATTCCAGTATGAGTCACAGTCTTTAGTCTACATTGCTGTAGAGTCAGGCAGCTGTATTTGGAAATTTTCTATGGCTATTTCTATTACCAGAGCCTCATTGGCTCAGAGGCAGAGCGTCTGTCTCGTAAACAGAAGGTCAGTGGTTCGATTCCAGTATGAGGCACAGTCTTTACTTTATTTTGCTGTAGAGTTAGGCAGCTGTAATTCTCTACGTTGCACGGCTATTTTCGCTTATACGGCATGTGTGGCTCAGAGGCAGAGCGTCTGTCTAGTAAACAGAAGGTCACTGGTTCGATTCCAGTATGAGGCACAGTTTTGATGTTATTTCGCTGTAGAATCAGGCAGGTGTAATTGGAAATTTTCTATGGCTATTTCTATTACCAGAGCCTCATTGGCTCAGAGGCAGAGCGTCTGTCTAGTAAACAGAAGGTCACTGGTTCGATTCCAGTATGAGGCACAGTCTTTACTTTATTTTGCTGTTGAGATAGGCAGCTGTAATTCTCTACGTTGGACTTCTATTTTCGCTTATACGGCATGTGTGGCTCAGAGGCAGAGCGTCTGTCTAGTAAACAAAATGCCACTGGTTCGATTCCAGTATGAGGCGCAAGCTTGACTTTATATTGCTGTAGAGTCAGGCAGCTGTAATTCTCTACCTTGCACGGCTATTTTCGCTTATACGGCATATGTGGCTCAGAGGCAGAGCGTCTGTCTAGTAAACAAAATGCCACTGTTTCGATTCCAGTATGAGGCGCAAGCTTGACTTTATATTGCTGTAGAGTCAGGCAGCTGTAATTCTCTACGTTGCACGGCTATTTTCGCTTATACGGCATATGTGGCTCAGAGGCAGAGCGTC
This sequence comes from Parascaris univalens, assembly GCA_037576465.1. Lineage (NCBI taxonomy): Eukaryota > Metazoa > Nematoda > Chromadorea > Rhabditida > Ascarididae > Parascaris > Parascaris univalens. Next base: position 4,232,407 of record CM075173.1, read on the forward strand.
TGTCTCGTAAACAGAAGGTCACTGGTTCGATTCCAGTATGAGGCACAGTCTTTAGTCTACATTGCTGTAGAGTCAGGCAGCTGTATTTGGAAATTTTCTATGGCTATTTCTATTACCAGAGCCTCATTGGCTCAGAGGCAGAGCGTCTGTCTCGTAAACAGAAGGTCAGTGGTTCGATTCCAGTATGAGGCACAGTCTTTACTTTATTTTGCTGTAGAGTTAGGCAGCTGTAATTCTCTACGTTGCACGGCTATTTTCGCTTATACGGCATGTGTGGCTCAGAGGCAGAGCGTCTGTCTAGTAAACAGAAGGTCACTGGTTCGATTCCAGTATGAGGCACAGTTTTGATGTTATTTCGCTGTAGAATCAGGCAGGTGTAATTGGAAATTTTCTATGGCTATTTCTATTACCAGAGCCTCATTGGCTCAGAGGCAGAGCGTCTGTCTAGTAAACAGAAGGTCAGTGGTTCGATTCCAGTATGAGGCACAGTTTTGATGTTATTTCGCTGTAGAATCAGGCAGGTGTAATTGGAAATTTTCTATGGCTATTTCTATTACCAGAGCCTCATTGGCTCAGAGGCAGAGCGTCTGTCTCGTAAACAGAAGGTCACTGGTTCGATTCCAGTATGAGGCACAGTCTTTACTTTATTTTGCTGTAGAGATAGGCAGCTGTAATTCTCTACGTTGCACGGCTATTTTCGCTTATACGGCATGTGTGGCTCAGAGGCAGAGCGTCTGTCTAGTAAACAAAAGGTCACTGGTTCGATTCCAGTATGAGGCGCAAGCTTGACTTTATATTGCTGTAGAGTCAGGCAGCTGTATTTAGAAATTTTCTACGGCTATTTCTATTACGGAGCCTCATTGGCTCAGAGGCAGAGCGTCTGTCTAGTAAACAGAAGGTCACTGGTTCGATTCCAGTATGAGGCACAGTCTTTGCTTTATTTTGCTGTAGAGTTAGGCAGCTGTAATTCTCTACGTTGCTACGGCTATTTCTATTACCGGCCTCATTGGCTCAGAGGCAGAGCGTCTGTCTAGTAAACAGAAGGTCACTGGTTCGATTCCAGTATGAGGCACAGTTTTGATGTTATTTCGCTGTAGAATCAGGCAGGTGTAATTGGAAATTTTCTATGGCTATTTCTATTACCAGAGCCTCATTGGCTCAGAGGCAGAGCGTCTGTCTAGTAAACAGAAGGTCACTGGTTCGATTCCAGTATGAGGCACAGTTTTATTTATTTCGCTGTAGAATCAGGCAGGTGTAATTGGAAATTTTCTATGGCTATTTCTATTACCAGAGCCTCATTGGCTCAGAGGCAGAGCGTCTGTCTAGTAAACAGAAGGTCACTGGTTCGATTCCAGTATGAGGCACAGTCTTTACTTTATTTTGCTGTAGAGTTAGGCAGCTGTAATTCTCTACGTTGCACGGCTATTTTCGCTTATACGGCATGTGTGGCTCAGAGGCAGAGCGTCTGTCTAGTAAACAGAAGGTCACTGGTTCGATTCCAGTATGAGGCACAGTTTTGATGTTATTTCGCTGTAGAATCAGGCAGGTGTAATTGGAAATTTTCTATGGCTATTTCTATTACCAGAGCCTCATTGGCTCAGAGGCAGAGCGTCTGTCTAGTAAACAGAAGGTCAGTGGTTCGATTCCAGTATGAGGCACAGTTTTGATGTTATTTCGCTGTAGAATTAGGCAGGTGTAATTGGAAATTTTCTATGGCTATTTCTATTACCAGAGCCTCATTGGCTCAGAGGCAGAGCGTCTGTCTCGTAAACAGAAGGTCACTGGTTCGATTCCAGTATGAGGCACAGTCTTTACTTTATTTTGCTGTAGAGTTAGGCAGCTGTAATTCTCTACGTTGCACGGCTATTTTCGCTTATACGGCATATGTGGCTCAGAGGCAGAGCGTCTGTCTAGTAAACAGAAGGTCACTGGTTCGATTCCAGTATGAGGCGCAAGCTTTACTTTATTTGCTGTAGAATCAGGCAGCTGTAATTGGAAATTTTGTATGGCTATTTCTATACCAGAGCCTCATTGGCTCAGAGGCAGAGCGTCTGTCTAGTAAACAAAGGTCACTGGTTCGATTCCAGTATGACGCACAGCTTGACTTTACGTTGCTGTAGAGTCAGGCAGCTGTATTTGGAAATTTTCTACGGCTATTTCTATTACCAGAGCCTCATTGGCTCAGAGGCAGAGCGTCTGTCTAGTAAACAGAAGGTCACTGGTTCGATTCCAGTATGAGGCACAGTCTTTACTTTATTTCGCTGTAGAATCAGGCAGCTGTAATTCTCTATGGCTCTTCTATTTTACCTTAGCCGGCATGTGGCTCAGAGGCAGAGCGTCTGTCTAGTAAACAGAAGGTCACTGGTTCGATTCCAGTATGAGGCACAGTTTTGACTTTATTTGCTGTAGAGTCAGGCAGCTGTAATTGGAAATTTTCTATGGCTATTTCTATTACCAGAGCCTCATTGGCTCAGAGGCAGAGCGTCTGTCTAGTAAACAGAAGGTCACTGGTTCGATTCCAGTATGAGGCACAGTCTTTACTTTATTTTGCTGTAGAGTTAGGCAGCTGTAATTCTCTACGTTGCACGGCTATTTTCGCTTATACGGCATATGTGGCTCAGAGGCAGAGCGTCTGTCTAGTAAACAGAAGGTCACTGGTTCGATTCCAGTATGAGGCACAGTTTTGATTTATTTGCTGTAGAATCAGGCAGCTGTAATTGGAAATTTTCTATGGCTATTTCTATTACCAGAGCCTCATTGGCTCAGAGGCAGAGCGTCTGTCTAGTAAACAGAAGGTCAGTGGTTCGATTCCAGTATGAGGCACTGTTTTGATGTTATTTCGCTGTAGAATCAGGCAGGTGTAATTGGAAATTTTCTATGGCTATTTCTATTACCAGAGCCTCATTGGCTCAGAGGCAGAGCGTCTGTCTCGTAAACAGAAGGTCACTGGTTCGATTCCAGTATGAGGCACAGTCTTTACTTTATTTTGCTGTAGAGTTAGGCAGCTGTAATTCTCTACGTTGCACGGCTATTTTCGCTTATACGGCATATGTGGCTCAGAGGCAGAGCGTCTGTCTCGTAAACAAAATGCCACTGGTTCGATTCCAGTATGAGGCGCAGCTTGACTTTACGTTGCTGTAGAGTCAGGCAGCTGTATTTGGAAATTTTCTGCGGCTATTTCTATTACCAGAGCCTCATTGGCTCAGAGGCAGAGCGTCTGTCTAGTAAACAGAAGGTCAGTGGTTCGATTCCAGTATGAGGCACAGTTTTGATGTTATTTCGCTGTAGAATCAGGCAGGTGTAATTGGAAATTTTCTATGGCTATTTCTATTACCAGAGCCTCATTGGCTCAGAGGCAGAGCGTCTGTCTTGTAAACAGAAGGTCAGTGGTTCGATTCCAGTATGAGGCACAGTTTTGTTGTTATTTCGCTGTAGAATCAGGCAGGTGTAATTGGAAATTTTCTATGCTATTTCTATCTTAGAGCGCATTGGGCTCAGAGGCAGAGCGTCTGTCTAGTAAACAGAAGGTCACTGGTTCGATTCCAGTATGAGGCACAGTCTTTACTTTATTTTCCTGTAGAGTTAGGCAGCTGTAATTCTCTACGTTGCACGGCTATTTTCGCTTATATGGCATATGTGGCTCAGAGGCAGAGCGTCTGTCTAGTAAACAAAATGCCACTGGTTCGATTCCGGTATGAGGCGAAAACTTGACTTTACATTGCTGTAGGGTCAGGCAGCTGTATTTGGAAATTTTCTGCGGCTATTTCTATTACCGGAGCCTCATTGGCTCAGTGGCAGAGCGTCTGTCTAGTAAACAGAAGGTCAGTGGTTCGATTCCAGTATGAGGCACTGTTTTGATGTTATTTCCTGTAGAATCAGGCAGGTGTAATTGGAAATTTTGTATGGCTATTTCTATTACCAGAGCCTCATTGGCTCAGAGGCAGAGCGTCTGTCTTGTAAACAGAAGGTCAGTGGTTCGATTCCAGTATGAGGCACAGTTTTGTTGTTATTTCGCTGTAGAATCAGGCAGGTGTAATTGGAAATTTTCTATGCCTATTTCTATCACCAGAGCCGCATTGGCTCAGAGGCAGAGCGTCTGTCTAGTAAACAGAAGGTCACTGGTTCGATTCCAGTATGAGGCACAGTCTTTACTTTATTTTCCTGTAGAGTTAGGCAGCTGTAATTCTCTACGTTGCACGGCTATTTTCGCTTATATGGCATATGTGGCTCAGAGGCAGAGCGTCTGTCTAGTAAACAAAATGTCACTGGTTCGATTCCAGTATGAGGCAAAACTTGACTTTACATTGCTGTAGGGTCAGGCAGCTGTATTTGGAAATTTTCTGCGGCTATTTCTATTACCGGAGCCTCATTGGCTCAGAGGCAGAGCGTCTGTCTAGTAAACAGAAGGTCAGTGGTTCGATTCCAGTATGAGGCACTGTTTTGATGTTATTTCCCTGTAGAATCAGGCAGGTGTAATTGGAAATTTTGTATGGCTATTTCTATTACCAGAGCCTCATTGGCTCAGAGGCAGAGCGTCTGTCTCGTAAACAGAAGGTCACTGGTTCGATTCCAGTATGAGGCACAGTCTTTACTTTATTTTCCTGTAGAGTTAGGAAGCTATAATTCTCTACGTTGCACGGCTATTTTCGCTTTACGGCATATGTGGCTCAGAGGCAGAGCGTTTGTCTAGTAAACAAATTGCCACTGGTTCGATTCCAGTATGAGGCAAATGCTTTCTTTATTTCGCTGTAGAATCAGGCAGGTGTATTTGGAAATTTTCTGCGGCGGTTTCTATTACCGGAGCCTTATTGGCTCAGAGGCAGAGCGTCTGTCTAGTAAACAGAAGGTCACTGGTTCGATTCCAGTATGAGGCACAGTCTTTGCTTTATTTTCCTGTAGAGTTAGGCAGCTGTAATTCTCTACGTTGCACGGCTATTTTCGCTTATACGGCATGTGTCGCTCAGAGGCAGAGCGTCTGTCTAGTAAACAGAAGGTCACTGGTTCGATTCCAGTATGAATCACAGTGTTGATGTTATTTCGCTGTGGAATCAGGCAGCTGCAATTCTTTCGGTTACACCTCTATTTTTGCATATGCGGCATGTGTAGCTCAGAGGCAGAGCGTCTATCTAGTGAACAGAAGGTCGCCGGTTCGAAACAAATATGAGTCGCGGTTTTGATTTTATTTTGCTGTAGGGTCAGGCAGCTGTCATTCTGTTCTTTCGATGGCTATTTTCATTAACGCTGCATCATTGGCTCAGAGGCAGAGCGTCTGTCTCGTGAACAGAAGGTCACTGGATCGATTCCAGTATGAGGCAAATGCTTTACTTTATTTCGCTGTAGAATCAGGCAGGTGTAATTGGAAATTTTGTATGGCTATTTCTATTACCAGAGCCTCATTGGCTCAGAGGCAGAGCGTCTGTCTAGTAAACAGAAGGCCACTGGATCGATTCCACTATGAGGCAAATGCTTTACTTTATTTCGCTGTAGAATCAGGCAGGTGTAATTGGAAATTTTGTATGGCTATTTCTATTACCAGAGCCTCATTGGCTCAGAGGCAGAGCGTCTGTCTAGTAAACAGAAGGCCACTGGTTCGATTCCACTATGAGGCAAATGCTTTACTTTATTTCGCTGTAGAATCAGGCAGGTGTAATTGGAAATTTTCTATATCTATTTCTATTACCAGAGCCTCATTGGCTCAGAGGCAGAGCGTCTGTCTAGTAAACAGAAGGTCATTTGTTCGATTCCAGTATGAGGCGCAAGGTTGACTTTACATTGCTGTAGAGTCAGGCAGCTGTATTTGGAAATTGCTGCGGCTATTTCTATTACCAGAGCCTCATTGGCTCGGAGGCAGAGCGTCTGTCTAGTAAACAGAAGGTCAGTGGTTCGATTCCAGTATGAGGCACTGTTTTGATGTTATTTTCCTGCAGAATCAGGCAGGTGTAATTGGAAATTTTGTATGGCTATTTCTATTGCCAGAGCCTCATTGGCTCAGAGGCAGAGCGTCTGTCTCGTAAACAGAAGGTCACTGGTTCGATTCCAGTATGAGGCACAGTCTTTACTTTATTTTGCTGTAGAGTTAGGCAGCTGTAATTCTCTACGTTGCACGGCTATTTTCGCTTATACGGCATATGTGGCTCAGAGGCAGAGCGTCTGTCTAGTAAACAGAAGGTCACTGGATCGATTCCAGTATGAGGCAAATGCTTTACTTTATTTCGCTGTAGAATCAGGCAAGTGTAATTGGAAATTTTGTATGGCTATTTCTATTACCAGAGCCTCATTGGCTCAGAGGCAGAGCGTCTGTCTAGTAAACAAAATGCCGCTGGTTCGATTCCAGTATGACGCGCACGCTTGACTTTACGTTGCTGTAGAGTCAGGCAGTTGTATTTGGAAATTTTCTACGGCTATTTCTATTACCAGAGCCTCATTGGCTCAGAGGCAGAGCGTCTGTCTAGTAAGCAGAAGGTCACTTGTTCGATTCCAGTATGAATCACAGTGTTGATGTTATTTCGCTGTAGAATCAGGCAGGTCTAATTGGAAATTCTCTATGGCTCTTTCTATCACCAGAGCCTCATTGGCTCAGAGGCAGAGCGTCTGTCTAGTAAACAGAAGGTCAGTGGTTCGATTCCAGTATGAGGCACTGTTTTGATGTTATTTCCTGTAGAATCAGGCAGGTGTAATTGGAAATTTTGTATGGCTATTTCTATTACCAGAGCCTCATTGGCTCAGAGGCAGAGCGTCTGTCTCGTAAACAGAAGGTCACTGGTTCGATTCCAGTATGAGGCACAGTCTTTACTTTATTTTCCTGTAGAGTTAGGCAGCTGTAATTCTCCACGTTGCACGGCTATTTTCGCTTATACGGCATATGTGGCTCAGAGGCAGAGCGTCTGTCTAGTAAACAAAATGCCACTGGTTCGATTCCGGTATGTGGCGAAAACTTGACTTTACATTGCTGTAGGGTCAGGCAGCTGTATTTGGAAATTTTCTGCGGCTATTTCTATTACCGGAGCCTCATTGGCTCAGTGGCAGAGCGTCTGTCTAGTAAACAGAAGGTCAGTGGTTCGATTCCAGTATGAGGCACTGTTTTGATGTTATTTCCCTGTAGAATCGGGCAGGTGTAATTGGAAATTTTCTATGCCTATTTCTATTACCAGAACCTGATTGGCTCAGAGGCAGAGCGTCTGTCTTGTAAACAGAAGGTCAGTGGTTCGATTCCAGTATGAGGCACAGTTTTGTTGTTATTTCGCTGTAGAATCAGGCAGGTGTAATTGGAAATTTTCTATGCCTATTTCTATCACCAGAGCCGCATTGGCTCAGAGGCAGAGCGTCTGTCTAGTAAACAGAAGGTCACTGGTTCGATTCCAGTATGAGGCACAGTCTTTACTTTATTTTCCTGTAGAGTTAGGCAGCTGTAATTCTCTACGTTGCACGGCTATTTTCGCTTATATGGCATATGTGGCTCAGAGGCAGAGCGTCTGTCTAGTAAACAAAATGCCACTGGTTCGATTCCGGTATGAGGCGAAAACTTGACTTTACATTGCTGTAGGGTCAGGCAGCTGTATTTGGAAATTATCTGCGGCTATTTCTATTACCGGAGCCTCATTGGCTCAGTGGCAGAGCGTCTGTCTAGTAAACAGAAGGTCTGTGGTTCGATTCCAGTATGAGGCACTGTTTTGATGTTATTTCCCTGTAGAATCGGGCAGGTGTAATTGGAAATTTTGTATGGCTATTTCTATTACCAGAACCTCATTGGCTCAGAGGCAGAGCGTCTGTCTTGTAAACAGAAGGTCAGTGGTTCGATTCCAGTATGAGGCACAGTTTTGTTGTTATTTCGCTGTAGAATCAGGCAGGTGTAATTGGAAATTTTCTATGCCTATTTCTATCACCAGAGCCGCATTGGCTCAGAAGCAGAGCGTCTGTCTAGTAAACAGAAGGTCACTGGTTCGATTCCAGTATGAGGCACAGTCTTTACTTTATTTTCCTGTAGAGTTAGGCAGCTGTAATTCTCTACGTTGCACGGCTATTTTCGCTTATATGGCATATGTGGCTCAGAGGCAGAGCGTCTGTCTAGTAAACAAAATGCCACTGGTTCGATTCCGGTATGAGGCGAAAACTTGACTTTACATTGCTGTAGGGTCAGGCAGCTGTATTTGGAAATTTTCTGCGGCTATTTCTATTACCGGAGCCTCATTGGCTCAGTGGCAGAGCGTCTGTCTAGTAAACAGAAGGTCAGTGGTTCGATTCCAGTATGAGGCACTGTTTTGATGTTATTTCCCTGTAGAATCGGGCAGGTGTAATTGGAAATTTTGTATGGCTATTTCTATTACCAGAACCTCATTGGCTCAGAGGCAGAGCGTCTGTCTCGTAAACAGAAGGTCACTGGTTCGATTCCAGTATGAGGCACAGTCTTTACTTTATTTTCCTGTAGAGGTAGGAAGCTATAATTCTCTACGTTGCACGGCTATTTTCGCTTTAACGGCATATGTGGCTCAGAGGCAGAGCGTCTGTCTAGTAAATAAAATGCCACTGGTTCGATTCCGGTATGAGGAGAAAACTTGACTTTACATTGCTGTAGGGTCAGGCAGCTGTATTTGGAAATTTTCTGCGGCTATTTCTATTACCAGAGCCTCATTGGCTCAGAGGCAGAGCGTCTGTCTCGTAAACAGAAGGTCACTGGTTCGATTCCAGTATGAGGCACAGTCTTTACTTTATTTTCCTGTAGAGTTAGGCAGCTGTAATTCTCCACGTTGCACGGCTATTTTCGCTTGTACGGCATGTGTGGCTCATAGGCAGAGCGTTTGTCTAGTACACAAAATGCCACTGGTTCGATTCCAGTATGAGGCGCAAGCTTGACTTTACATTGCTGTAGAGTCAGGCAGCTGTATTTGGAAATTTTCTACGGCTATTTCTATTACCAGAGCCTCATTGGCTCAGAGGCAGAGCGTCTGTCTAGTAAACAGAAGGTCAGTGGTTCGATTCCAGTATGAGGCACTGTTTTGATGTTATTTCCCTGTAGAATCAGGCGGGTGTAATTGGAAATTTTCTATGGCTATTTCTATTACGGGAGCCTCATTGGCTCAGAGGGAGAGCGTCTGTCTCGTAAACAGAAGTTCACTGGTTCGATTCCTGTATGAGGCACAGTCTTTACTTTATTTTCCTGTAGAGTTAGGCAGCTGTAATTCTCTACGTTGCACGGCTATTTTCGCTTATACGGCCTGTGTGGCTCAGAGGCAGAGCGTTTGTCTAGTAAACAAATTGCCGCTGGTTCGATTCCAGTATGAGGCAAATGCTTTCTTTATTTCGCTGTAGAATCAGGCAGGTGTATTTGGAAATTTTCTGCGGCGGTTTCTTTTACCGGAGCCTTATTGGCTCAGAGGCATAGCGTCTGTCTAGTAAACAGAAGGTCACTGGTTCGATTCCAGTATGAGGCACAGTCTTTGCTTTATTTCCTGTAGAGTTAGGCAGCTGTAATTCTCTACGTTGCACGGCTATTTTCGCTTATACGGCATGTGTCGCTCAGAGGCAGAGCGTCTGTCTAGTAAACAGAAGGTCACTGGTTCGATTCCAGTATGAATCACAGTGTTGATGTTATTTCGCTGTGGAATCAGGCAGCTGCAATTCTTTCGGTTACACCTCTATTTTTGCATATGCGGCATGTGTAGCTCAGAGGCAGAGCGTCTATCTAGTGAACAGAAGGTCGCCGGTTCGAAACAAATATGAGTCGCGGTTTTGATTTTATTTTGCTGTAGGGTCAGGCAGCTGTCATTCTGTTCTTTCGATGGCTATTTTCATTAACGCTGCATCATTGGCTCAGAGGCAGAGCGTCTGTCTCGTGAACAGAAGGTCACTGGATCGATTCCAGTATGAGGCAAATGCTTTACTTTATTTCGCTGTAGAATCAGGCAGGTGTAATTGGAAATTTTGTATGGCTATTTCTATTACCAGAGCCTCATTGGCTCAGAGGCAGAGCGTCTGTCAAGTAAACAGAAGGTCACTGGTTCGATTCCAGTATGAGGCACAGTCTTTACTTTATTTTGCTGTAGAGTTAGGCAGCTGTAATTCTCTACGTTGCACGGCTATTATCGCTTATACGGCATATGTGGCTCAGAGGCAGAGCGTTTGTCTAGTAAACAGAAGGTCTCTGGTTCGATTCCAGTATGAGGCACAGTTTGATGTTATTTCGCTGTAGAATTAGGCAGCTGTAATTCTTTATGTTACACCTCTATTTTTGCTTATGCGGCATGTGTGGCTCGCAGGCAGAGCGTCTGTCTAGTAAATAAAATTTCGCTGGTTCGATTCCAGTATCATTCGCGGTTTTGATTTTACTTTGCTGTGGGGTCAGGTATCTGTAATTCTGTTCTTTCGATGGCTATTTTCAATAACGCGGCATCAGTGGCTCAGAGGCAGAGCGTCTGTCTCGTGAACAGAAGGTCGCCGGTTCGATTCCAGTATGAGGCACAGTTTTGATGTTATTTCCCTGTAGAATCAGGCAGGTGTAATTGGAAATTTTCTATGGCTATTTCTATCAGCAGAGCCTCGTTGGCTCAGAGGCAGAGCGTCTGTCTAGTAAACAGAAGGTCACTGGTTCGATTCCTGTATGAGGCACAGTCTTTACCTTATTTTCCTGTAGAGTTAGGCAGCTGTAATTCTCTACATTGCACGGCTATTTTCGCTTATACGGCATGTGTGGCTCAGAGGCAGAGCGTTTGTCTAGTAAACAAAATGCCACTGGTTCGATTCCAGTATGACGCGCAAGCTTGACTTTACATTGCTGTAGAGTCAGGCAGCTGTATTTGGAAATTTTCTACTTCTATTTCTATTACCAGAGCCTCATTCGCTCAGAGGGACAGCGTCCGTTTAGTAAACAGAATGTCACTGGTTTGATTCCAGTATGAGGCACGGTTTTGATGTTATTTCGCTGTAGAATCAGGCAGCTGCAATTCTTTACGTTACACCTCTATTTTTGCTTGTGCGGCATGTGTGGCTCAGAGGCGGAGCATCTGTCTAGTAAACAGAAGGTCGCCGTTTCGAAACAAATATGAGGTTTTGAATTTGTTTTGCTGTAGGGTCAGGCAGCTGTCATTCTTTTCTTTCGATGGCTATTTTCACTAACGCTGCATCAGTGGCTCAGAGGCAGAGCGTCTGTCTAGTAAACAGAAGGTCACTGGTTCGATTCCTGTATGAGGCACAGTCTTTACCTTATTTTCCTGTAGAGTTAGGCAGCTGTAATTCTCTACATTGCACGGCTATTTTCGCTTATACGGCATGTGTGGCTCAGAGGCAGAGCGTTTGTCTAGTAAACAAAATGCCACTGGTTCGATTCCAGTATGACGCGCAAGCTTGACTTTACATTGCTGTAGAGTCAGGCAGCTGTATTTGGAAATTTTCTACTTCTATTTCTATTACCAGAGCCTCATTGGCTCAGAGGCAGAGCGTATGTCTAGTAAACAGAAGGTCTCTGGTTCGATTCCAGTATGAGGCACAGCTTTGATGTTATTTCGCTGTAGAATCAGGCAGCTGTAATTCTCTACATTACGCGGCTGTTTTCGCTTATGCGGGATGTGTGGTTCAGAGGCAGAGCGTGTGTCACGTAAACAAAATGTCACTGGTTCTACTCGAGCATGAGGTGCAGGCTTGACTTTGCATTGCTGCAGAGCCAGGCAGCTGCAATTGGAAATTTTCTATGGCTATTTCTGTTACGAGAGCGTCATTGGCTCAGAGGCAGAGCGTCTGTCCGGTAAATGAAGGGTCCTGGTTCGATTGCGGTGGGGAGCAGGCTTGACCTTATTTCGCTGCAGTGTCAGCCAGCTGTAGTTGCGAACTTTTAATGGGTACTTTTATTAATTTAGCCTCATTGGCTCAGATGCGAGTGTCTGTTGAGTAAGCGGAATGGCAGAGGGATTCGAATGATTTCAATTTTTGAAGCATCTTTGTGTTCAGTTAGCCTCTCTTTATGCTATAAACTGTTGCGCATATATCGAGATGTTTCTTTCTGATTTGACCTTGTTTTGTTCAGTGTTGACGTGATTTGCACTCTTTCGGAGACGTCATTTTTGTGATGAAAATTCGTTTGGACTTGCGCGGCGTTTCTTCTGTAGTTTTCAAATGTTATTGGAATTATCCAAATCTGCAAACGTCTTATTCTTTTTTATGTGACCAAGCTTTGATGTTTTGTAAATATACGTCCTCCTGTTCTATTCCGCCATTGACAGAATTTATTTGTCCCATATTTTCATGAAGTGATTGTCCTCTACTTCGGAGTCCTTTTGCTCGTTTTTTGCGGTGCCTCGTTAGTTCAGAAGTAGAGCAGCATACACGCACTATACAGAACGCTTTTCTTCGGATTCGACTGTGATCGCTTTCATACTACAGTCCTTTATGTGCTGGTGTACAGCGGCCAAACCGTTCAGTTTTCGCCCGGACAGCCAAACCGTGTATTGAATGATTCGCTCACACATCTTCTGTGTAACGTCCCCCTTATTCCCCTTGTGGGCTTGAAGTGTGTTGTTTTAGTGAAGATGTGAGGATGGTCAATATTTTGACCATATAATAATCTCTTCCAAAAAGTTCGTAAACAAACAACGTAAACGAAGAAGAAGAAAAGAAAAGGAAAAAACAGGAAAAAGCAATTATTACTGATCAAGATCAGACCTATGTCTCTGTCGTAGCTCCTTGTCGACTGAGTCTCCGCTCGTTGTGCCCTGTCTTCCTTAGAGAGCTCTGTGCTGACATGCCGTTCTGATCCACCGTCGATCCGTCTCTTTATCCACTGATGTCGATCCAGCTGCGCCCACCGTTGGAGTCGACTAACCCAAACACTTGGCTCCTGTTTGCTGCGACCGGCCTAGCTATCGCACTGCTCCAAATTTTGACGCTCTCCACTCGTCACTGATCACCTTTATGTGGACGCTTTCCATCAGTTACCCAGTGGTATACAATTACCCTGAGGTGATTCGTCTTTTAAATACCACTAACAGATTCTGTCGCGTGTGCACCTAGCCACTGCTTTGTGAACCATACTTCGGACTTGGGCAATTAAACTTTTATTCCGCAATTTAAGCAATGCAAGCGGAGGAACGTTTAATTTTCAATACATGCACAATGAGATAAAAATTCGCCGAGAAAACCTAATGATTTTCTACAGGCAACAATTAATTACAACGACAAGACATTCAGATCGAATCAAAGCTGCAGAATCCCCAGATATTCTATATTATCACAGATACGCTTTTGTCTACCTCTCACAGTTGCTCGCTATGGGACAGACAAATTCAAAAGGACTCCACTGATATTATTTTACTACTCAACTAACAGCACGTATTATTTACTACGCCTATACTACTATTTTTACCCAACACGCCTATACTATTATTTACTACTATCTATTTACTATTTTTTTATTTCTGCTATTTATTTACTAAATATGTATTATTTTTACTACTCAACTAACAGCACGTATTATTTACCACGCCTATACTACTATTTTTACCCAACACGCCTATACTATTATTTACTACTATTTATTTACTATTTTTTTATTTTTGCTATTTATTTACTAAATAAGTATTATTTTTACTACTCAACTAACAGCACGCCTATACTATTAAAACGTGAACAAAAATCAAAAGAAAAAACGAACATCCAAGCGAACGTGGATTCACACCTCCGATTCAAGTCACTGAATTGCAGAACCTTTGGGACCCTTTATATCTCCTCCTTGTTAACCTTCAAATCCTTTTTTGCCCACCCCTTCCTGTGTGCTGCTGACTGGCTTCAAGATTGTTTTGCTGACGTTGACGCTCATCACAATCTGTGTAATTAACTCGTCAAAATCCCTCTATCTTCGTTTGCTCTGAAACCATCATTACCTTTTCCTGCAAACATCTGCAGCCTTAAATCAACTTTCGCATTGTTTGCTCATTTGCGCATAACGTTTCTGATACGTTCATGGCATCCTTTTGTCTATAGGGAATTTAAAGGCAACGTTGTTAGAACGAGCCTTTGTGACCATTTGTGTTAACGTAAACAAATCCTGTCTTCTTGCGAATAACACTATCTGATGGCCAACCAACAAACTCAATCTTTGTTCGCCTTGACCTCATCTTTATCTGCCCAAACAACACCACATTGTTTACTCATTCTCGCATAACTCTCAGAGTCTGCTTATATCATGTTTGTGCCTTCACGCAGTTTGAAGGCAGATGGCTGACCCCCATGTTTGCGCTTATTTTCGCGAGCAGCCGCGACAGTCCTCTCATATGCTGTTACAGACCATGAAGATGCAACTGGTCGACCCCTTACCTTAGGTCAGTTCGTTTTGGACGCCAGGACGTCCTCTTTCTTATATGCAGTGGCCTTGTTGCTGCCGGCACCCTCGAAAAAGACTTCATCGACATTCTCCTATGCCAAGAAATGTGGCATCTCTTGAACTGCTGCTCAGATTGTCTTTTGGTGCACTCGAATGCAATAAATACCTATAAGTAACTTCAGTTAAGATCACAATCTGCGCTGTTCCCAGCTTTATAAGCAGCGACAGCGCGTTGTGTTTTACAACCGTTTACAACTGGTGGTAGAATGAAGATGAAACATGTGAAGTAAGAGGGTGAGGAAAGCGTGCTTCCCTCTGGTCTCCTGTCCAATAAGAAGTGCTATTTTTAGAATTAACGAATCATGCCCACGCGACTCGTCTTCTTCCGCTTCACTTTAAACATTGTTTTAATCGGTGAAAGCAGAAAGCTCTATTTTCATTTTGTTTTTTTGTTCACAATTCTTTTTTTTTTCATAGAGCAACGTCATATAAGCGACTGATTTGTCCTTTCAGAAAAAAGTGCTGTCGCAAAAAGTGCTCTTGATTTAGTTGCGCCGCTTTGGGGAGTCTTGAAATGTCGAAGAAAGTGCGCGAGCCTTTTTACAATTGAATCAGGCCCCTCTGTTTTGCGAGGACTCTATGTTTCCCAGAAGATAATGCTGAAGCCCAGCGAACTCGCCAGTTTCACGATCGAAATCGTTATAGTCAAACGAGCCTCGGTCGTTTTCTCTAAAACGCAGGCACTTTGCACATGAGCCAAACTTCGTACTCCAAAAAGATTTCCAGCTTTCAGTAAATGCTTCGATTTCCTGTTGCCAAGGACATGTTTTGACGGAACCAGCGCTTTTCTGTACGGTGTACTATCTCTCTGCCTTGCATGTGGGCTGGTGAGGTCAGTCGAATAAAATTTTTCTCGTCTAAAACTATAATCGCTGCTGCAGCTTTTAGACAAGATAAAAAAAGTGCGTCTCGTACCGGAATAGGAATAGTTTTGCGCTATCGAAACAGACATTAATGTTGCTTCACACAGGTGTGGAAACGTGGAGGTGACCCGTGGGAAACAGAGCCAGGATTGCCTTTTTGATAAAAATAGGCTTCATCACATAACTACAGAACGACTGCAGGACGGAACTTGTGGTGCTTAATATCGCGGTTGCTATTGCATTGCTGAAACATGTAGGTAATTGCATTGTGTCGTTATGAAGTCGTACAGGTAATCTCTGCGTAATAAGAGAAGCGCTATGTTTCTGAAAAAGGAAGTTGTGCGTTACCAAAATTATCGTTAGTAACATCGCTGTCACTCATATCTTTCTGATTTGTGTGATGAACAATGATGTCGCACCCTTGATTATCAAGAGGCGAGTGCCGCCTCCCTGAGCTGTGGATCAGCGTGTGACAAAGATCCTTCTCATTCTCGGTTTCGCAATCACTGCTGCGACGTTCAGGTGTGGTGTGGAGAAAACGAAGGTCCTTCGTGCAGAATCGGCAGCCTGCTTCCGACATCTCCCTGCTTATGAACTGGACGTCATGCCTATGAAGCAAGGAAGCGTTGGGGTTGAAAATTGTTGTTCTTCTGAATTTGACCTTAAAGCCGTGTTGGTGAGATATGGAGAAACGAACGATGTCCCATACTGGAAGTGATTTGCGACTGAATCAGTGAAGCGCGTTTGTAGCATCGCGGTGTGCCAGATCATCCAGGCTAATGCATTTAAATGTAGATACTATTCACCAGGCCAACCTGGTAGCTCATAACATAGACGCTCTAAGCTTGAGTCAACAATTATTCTTTGTCTGGTGTATGTTCTGTGTACCTCGCAACTAACTCACTATGCCTGTGACGTCGATGGCGGACTTTGTATGGGTCGTGGAAGAATGCTGGTTCAAGAAAACCCAAATGGCCGTCGTGAAAATGAATGGTGCTACTAGAACGGATCATTAAAACCTGGAAAGAAATATATTTGATGGGCCGAATAAGGTGCTACCCTTTGAATGGTGCTACCCTTTGCGTTTGACCTTACCTTGCTCAGTAAAAAAGTTAAAATCCTCAATTTCTCCTACCGCACTACGCAGATACTGATTGAATTTTGGTGCCAAATTTTGCTGGTTGAAGTGGAAGAATTTGGAAGACATTGTAAGCGCACATTGAGAGGTCAAACATCATCGGTTAGTTCGACCAATAAAAGTTTTGATTACACTAGCAAGCACCCTTGAAGGTGATGTTTTTACGATGAACGCTACAGTATCCCTGATATATCATCTAAACGGAAATGTTTAATGTTTAAGACGATGTCCAGCTAAACTACAATCAAATATCCAAAAAATACAGGCGATGGTCAGTGGCGGATATCAGAAAAGAATACGTCAGATTATGCAAGCATCGAATGAGCTGAGAAAATTTAGTAGTCTCTGAAACAGTGAGCAACTGGCGATAATGGAACGTCATGGACTGTCTGTAGCGGAAAAATTTCAGTTGCACGTGAACGAAATATCCTACCAAACAACTGTTCAACACAAGTTTTTCTTGACATGACTGCTCCATCAAAGGGATAGCTAATTATTCTAAGTACATGACGCATTATACATAAGCTGCTTATTCAGATCCTTATTTAAAGCCATGTAAGCGGCGTCATTATATACAGAGTATCTTGATAGATGAGAATATCAAGCTGGAAGATGGTTGTGTGGGAATAACCCACGAACGGAAAATTCAGCTGGAAGTGAAACTTCTGTTGGATTTTCGGCGACTGTTGGGAAAGAAAGGCCTGAAATTTTTTTCGTGCCAACTAATTAGGGCGGAGACTAGAATTTCAGTGACTGCACCCCATCATACATGTTTTGTGCGGCCTTTGTGAATGAGCCTATCAGATTCAACTCCATAAGTTTAATAAGAAACATTGGAAAAAACTACTTTTTTTTCAATGTTTTTTGTTCAAAGTATCCATGCCCTAGTAAATGAGCCTCATGCAAATCTGTCTTTGTAAAATTAGTAAAAAAATGCACCGAAGATAGAAAGATGCTTCAGAATAAGGTCAATCCAGCAAGTCGGTCGCCGAAAGAGAATCAAGGCGACCTGTTCGCCAACGTTTGGAGAGCCAATTTCAGAAAATTCCTCTTTCTCTACTTACATGTTTATGTATGTGTTAGTTTATACAACCTTATACCTTCGTTTCGAAAGAATAATGAAGCTATTTGTTTCAAATAAATGGAGAAACCAGCCACTGCGGTAGCGATAGCGTTTTTCTAAGTGCATCTCTACGATAGGGTGACACGGTAAAGCAATTGTTCTGTGAGCGGACGCGTTCACCAAGACGGCGGCATCTACCCTAAAGCGATGTCTTAATTATTGATTGTAGATGAACGACACTATTGTAAAATGGTGGCTTTACTTCAGTCCTTAAGTCGGTTATTTTTTGCTTCAGGTATGAGCGAATGGAAATTCGACGAAATACAGTTACAACAAATTTTTTTTAATTGAAGATAAGTCTTATCAGTACGAGTTGAGAACTCCTTTTGCAGTCGTTCAAAAGTAACGTCACTGGATACGTCTTCAAGAAATCTGGCCTTCATTTCTTCACAGACTCTCTAAATCTCGCTTTCCCGCCCCTCAATGTATTACTGTGGCCATAATTAAGACTGAAACGTCAGAAAATGAGATTGCCGAAATGCGAAATGTCACGGATTCTTGTTACAAAATGTTATCATTGAATATACTGCTTGAACTTGCCTTTTGCAGATCTTTATCAAGGAAGTTCCTTGGCAGCATGATGTCTAATAAAATATCCTGTGTATGCGTGTTCGTTTGTCCGGTAGGTTCGAGCAGTTAACCAAGATAAAATTTCACGGTGAGGGAATTTGGAGGACATAATCATGTTTGAGAATGGTCTCTACAACCTCGTTTCGTCTTAGAGGATCACTTGTTTCACGAAAAAGAAATACTCAAAATTATTACTCTATTTGCAAATGCGCATTTCTGCAGTCAGTTCCATTTGAACAAACGTTTTTCGCGGGCGCATCGTACACCACGTCATTTGCTCAAAAGAAGCCCAAACAGGGCCCGTTTTATTGATTTATGCGCTTTTTCAAATTTGTTTTGGGGAAGCGGCTGTGTGCTTGTGAGCGCTTAAATCCAACTCCTTGGCCAGTGGGTACTGCTGGAAATCACTAAGTCTAAGGCTACGGAATTTACTTGAAATATTGCTTACCTAAAACAAATTTCTAGCTTAAATTTTAAACTAACTGCCATCTCCGAGATGACTTGTAGAGACTCGAAGCAATAAAAAACGCTGCACGTGTTTTGCTGGGCTCTTAAGTGTCTGCCGACCTCCTCGCCACCCTTTCCCTCCCTCAAAACACGAATTTTTGATATAGGATTTGCACGAACGATTAGACCATACACAATTTTAACGCATCATCGTCCATTCTCATGAGTTGTTTGGTTCGGTGGGTGGAACTGCAAAAACTCGTATTGTGGGAAATCCCGCGGCACAGCTTTCCCTTTGCAAAAATATTGGTGCAGCCACTGAAAGCCAAAATCATGTAATTTTCGTCACCGTTCCTTCAATATCGGAAATCTACGCCATTTTCGTAGAAATATCGAAATTTTTGGAAATATCAGAATTTTTGGAAATTATTTCCAACTTTCAAGCTGAGCGCTTGAAATTTTATGGACCCATTTTGTTTACTTTGCTGCCCTCAAGGTACCAAACACTCATGGACTGAGAGGCTCACAGATATGAATATGCACGCAATCGACACAAACTGTGGTGAGAAACGATCACGCAACAAGTGTTATTTTGCATGTGGCTCAGTGATATTTGTCTTTTTCTGCGCAATAGTTGCTCCTCTTCTCATATGGACAAATCCTTTTCATGTTATACGAGTTGGAGATGCTTCTTTAATAGTTTTTCATAATGTCTGATTTTGTTGAGTTACATCACTTCTGCTCGTTAACAAAATGACCACTCGTCTCAGTGTTTGAATGGTGCATGGTGTATGCAACCACACAAATTACTTATTGACATCGAATCACTGCAAAAAGCGTACCTTCGCATACGGACGCGAGCATGCACGTGGAAGGTCTTTCATTAAATAGCATCAGTCTGTCCTCATATTTTGGCAGATGAGCTTGTGTAATTAAGGTATCCGGCGAATTAATGCACTCTTCGGGTGGAAAAAAGCCAAATTTCATTTAGTAACTTGGAACTGTCCTAACAAAATTATCATCGGCAATTCTGAGCGAAAATCAGCTGCAGAAAAACTGGCGACGGGTTATCCTGTCGAAGGTGGAGTCCAGTAGTAGGAAAGCAACTTTAGTAACTTCTTAGTGTATTCATGGAGCAGAGACCACTGCGATATGATGAGATAATAATAACGAATGTTAGCAACGGCTTGAAAGTATTCGGGGAGTCCATGAACACCTAACTATGTGCCTGCATGCATCTCACCAGAAACTAGCTGATTCACGAAAACAATCATCCTAAATGCTCAAAAGTTAGAAAAGTGATCAATATTCGAGAAGTGCCTTGTTTTCGTAGTGAGTCTGGAAGATCCATAAAGAGACAATGTGGAATAAATATCAAGCAATTTACCTGCTACGTTTCAATCCGGTGGTGGTGCCTCGAGTAAAGGTGGAAGAATTTCCATCTCCCTCACACAGTGAATATAAGGATCTCTTTCTGATATTTTGTTCTACTAGCTCATTGTGATTTCATTTTCTATCCAAGAGTAATGCTGCCCCGAGAAATGAGTATAGTGGAATTGATTTTGCTTTGAAGCACTTTCACGATATGCTCCTCTGAAATGCGTAATTTAAGATTTAGAAAAAATTTAAAAAAACTAAACATCCACAGGTCACAAAGGCCTGGGCAAAGTCGAAAAACCCCTCAACAGCGCGCAAAAACTCTTGAAAAAACGCGTTATTTTGTTTCATCGCTCAATCTCAAATTTTTTGCTGGGAGGATGTGATATACGGTTCTTGAAGTAAGTTGTGACTGTAAACGCTCAGCTTAATCGGAAGTTTACTTTATCGATTGCCGTATAGCGCTAGAGCAAACGTGATATTTTTTATGGCCAATAATACATAAAATATTGCTAGAAGACATCGATGACTGGCACATGATGTAAAAATAGATTTCGCGACCGAGCTGGTCGAGCTGAATTTGAAAAAGAGATTCCTACAGACTCAATTTTTGTATTGATAAAAAGTCATATCAGCTGTTCATTTTTTAACCCCTACATATCTTTATAGTCTCTCATCGTTGAATGGTTGGCAGATGAATAAAATGATTTCGGGCCGTGGAGAGATAAGTTTCACGTTCATTACTAAAACAGGTCGTGAATACTTGTAAATCTACGTGTTCCCACGTTACCGCTTGAACAGTTCAACGAAGTGGGAAGAAGAAAGGTGTTTTGATGAGATATTATTAAAAAACTGACCGTAACAACTCTATGCTGGCTCATTTTAAACGAACATACATTAAATATAACAAAGTCAAATACTGCTCATTCGTCAGCTCTCAAAAGCTTAGAGCAACTTTAACCTACTACTTTAGCCTTCCACCTTTTCCACCTCCACGCTCCCTTTACAAACCCACCCACCCTATCTCTAGCGAAAAACCTGTTAATGTTGCGTACACGATGAAGGCCCACACTGACTGGCTTATTGAATAGGATGGCGCGCGCAAGCAAACTATTTTGATCACTGATAATTATGATTTATTACATAAAGCCTACTTCAACGTAGCTCAAATTTCAGGCCAATCATGGTCCAGTGGCTGAATCTCGGACTCATGACCTGCGGTTTCATTGTCAGATGGCCTAATGATTGAGCCATCGCACATACCCAAGCACCGCTTCCCTCGCTGTTGTTGTCCAGTCCGTCCGAACGTGCACACAAAACAATAGCCCTGACGAGCACATAACGCGTTAATTTAAATAGATTGCGCTTTTCGTATTGCAAAATTAACGTGAACGCAAATAACCAAGAGACTGCAGGTGAACAGGCTCGCAGCAGCTTAGTCGATTGAAAAATCTGTCAGGTAAGAAGGACGCCGTGACTTAGATTTCCTATCGAGACGTATTTTGAGTCCCAAGTGTGCGTGATTATTTTTCAGAAATTATTTTTGAGCCAATGCAGGTAACATTCTCTCAATAATAAGTTTTAGTTCATAATTCACACCTACTTACACTTACTGCAAAAAAAGACTCCATTGTTATATTAAGTGCACTGACGACTTGCCATATGCACGTCGAAAGCAGAGTCAATTACAACCGAAGCATAGGCGATAAAAGCAATAAAATAGAACAATAACAGCAAAAAACGGTAACATGTGGACGAAAATATCGGAAACCATTTCCATTTCGATAAAATAGTGTCTATTATAGACTCGGTAAATACTTCAACTTGTCGAACTATCTGCATGTTTGCCAACTACTTTGATCCACAAATCCATAAATACTGCTTGTTTGTCCAGCTCCAGCTAGAAGACATAAGCTTTAGAATACTGATTGAGTGCTGAGGGGAAAATCGCAACGCCAGGCCTGAAAAAGTGAGTATTATTTAATTAGAGCATCAACAAGTCTTCTCACATCCCTGTTTCTTTTCGCGTGAAAACACCACAGATATATCTTTTTCATACACGTTATACCTTCCTCTCATAACGTCTTATAACTGATGACTTTGAAATTGAGCGTTTAAACGGAACTGCAAATCCCCCAAATCCATGCCACCTCTCATACCACTCCCTTTCCCCGTCCCCAAAATGCCATTACAACAGTGACAATCAGCTTCAGCTCCAGAGGATAAATAGAGGTAAAGGGAGGGGTCGAAGAAATTATAGTTCCTTGATTAACGTCCAGTATTCGAAATGCCCGATGGCCTTGAAAGGCTGAAAATGCGCAGTAAAAATCTCTCATCTAAGCATCGTTCAAGTGCTAACGATGAATCATCTCTTGCGCCGTACGAGTTTTGCAGTCATCGAAGTTTTTGGAATTCCTGGCCTCCCAAATATTACGGCTAGCCAGCATATTTGCACCAAGTGAAACAAACCATGTGCACCTCCCATGCATGAAACAAATCACAAAGCGCATATCAGTCAGGGTATGTCTATCGCTCCGTTGTTGCTGTCTAACCACAGTCCAGTCCTTTAGGAACAAATCCGATCCGTTTATCATTGCGAGAAACTCCTCTTACCAATTGGCGTTTCTGTTACGATTATTGGGTTGCTCTATAGCAAACGACCAATATTTGTTGTCTATCGATTGAAGTTTCTCGCGAAAGATCTGAATTCATTTTTTATGTCAATGATTGGAAGTCAATTGCATTAGCAATTTATAAATTCCTGGCGTCCTGAGCTATATCTTCGAACAGCGGACTTTACTCAGCAGCATCTCCGTTCGCCCTGTTCGCATCTCTACATGGAGTGCAGATCATCAGGGTGACCGGAACGGTTAGACTAGCCAACTGAGGTTACCATTATAAATGCTCGTATGTTTAGCATTTACTTGCAGCACAGTGTTTTATCCGCCGATGAAGTTTTTTTTGGAAGACAGAAAACTCATAGCAAACACGCGGCGCAAACTATACTCCGCTTTTTTTGTGGAAGTAAGCCACACAAAGATGTTAGCATCATTTGATCCGTACAATGGAGATTCCGCAAAACTCAATTGGTAGAAATGACCTGGACTTCCTACTTAGCGAGCCGCCGCTGATCCTGCAGATGTTCCGACCACTCGTACGTAGATGCTTTCCAGTACATCTCACCAACCACTAGACGGACCAACCGACAGATGGAAATTTAATTATTCTAAACCTCTGAACTTTACAGACTACTTATGTAAAACATTGGGCATCCTTTTCCTCTCATTTGAAATGTTTTGCGAATAGAGAAGCTTTATACTTCAACTTTCACTTGGAAGTTAAGAAAGAGCTCGAATGGATGAGAAATCACCTGAATAACACTGATGTAATAAATTGGTCAGTAGGGTGGAAGTGGAATAATATCATATGGGGATTTATTTAGTAAAACTTTACTTAGACATTTTCATGTCCAAATGCACCATCATATGAAAAAAAAACCACAGATGAAAATGTTCTATGGTTAATAATTAACATTCAAATGCCATTTCGAAAAATCTTTATCTTTAATTTCCTAGAAACTCATTAGAAATCTGGCCATAATCCTGTTCAGAGCAACGATGAGTGCTTGCTTGGAAATCGGCAAAGTTAATGGCGTTCGTCACTGAAAATTCTTCATCCTCAAGCGAATGTCAGTTTCCGTACCGCCATTCTCGATCGCTATTGTTATCCATCAGTTTGAAGAGAAGCCTTCAGTGTCCACTATCCACAGGTGGCTGTCGAGCTCAGCTAAAGCTGCAACGTCTTATTGCACGGGCGAGATCATGCAGAAAGGAGAAAGTCGAAATATTTGACAAAACGATTCACTTTTATTTTGTCCTTCTTACAAAAATCAACAAAATTTTTTATTTATGATGACATAAATTTTCAAAACCAATACCCATGTTATTTTACAAATGTAATTCACCTGGTCAGCAGGAGATCGCATTGTAAGGAGGAAAAAGTAAGGGAATCCTCGAATAGTGAACAACCCAGTCAACTTAACTGCCATATCTTTCGCTGCTAGCGTTCGCTTACGCCTGCTCCTAGCTGATCCCATAGCTTCCAAACCAGCGCAATTGCTACATATATTTAAGTTAAATCTCGCGGTTAAAGGAAAATAAAACAGTCAAGCCGGTCCGACGGGCCGAATCTCATAGAAAGCAAAAAATCTACGTGTTCTTAAAACTTCCTTCTACCAACAGCGGGGCAGAACAGGCGGGAACATCTGTTGACCACTAGTACATTCGAGCCAATGCACTGAATCAATATGGAAACGACGACTACCGATTATGCCTAGATTGCTTGCAAGTCAACTGATTGTCGATGATCGAGTGATCGGTCACTGTTTATTAAACAACTGCTCACTGACTTTGTAATTGGCTGCTAACCTCGTATGGACAGAAAAGTTTTCCATTCACGAGATGAAGTCACATCAGAATTTTGTCAGTAATGCTCATGCTTAGCTAAAACTCTTTATTATTCCTACTATTTCAATTTCTGAATCGCGAGCAGACTCCTAGCTGAAAGGAAGAAATTTATTATCCGGAGAAAATAGGAAAGTTCATGGCTGTGAATGCCATATATTAGGGATTAGAAAGTTTTTCCAAAGTGCCGCAAGTGTGCCGCCAACAAAAGTAGTTGTATGTTTTCGTGTCTGCAATATATTTTTTCCTAGTAAATGGGAACGTTTCCTAGATGTGTGCCTCTCTGCAATCGTTCACGAGCCAACAGTATTGTAATGATATTTTAAGGAAAATGTATCGGTGTCATAAACCCCCTCAAAACACTCAGTATCGGACAAACTTTTTCAATTTTATAGAGTGTCTAATTTTTCAGGGTGTACATATCTCAATGCAGCACAGCCGTCCATTATTTGAAATCAATTGTTCGCCTAAGCATCGCTATCGAGTTTCGTGTGACAGAGCGATATGAAATTTGTTGTCGTCGATTTATCTTTCAGTACTGTCCATCGAGCACTTTATTGCATGGCGGTGTAAAATGACACAAACTGACATCATCAAAACTACTTCCCAGTATATCTAAGTTAAAAAACTACAAAGAATGTAGTAAGCGAAAGCGTACATCGACTGCAAAAACTGCAGGGGCCACAAGAAAGCGAAAAAAATGCTGGCTTAGCCAATTTAATATGCGTTTTTCGCATTCCATCCATCTGACCAATCACTTTCAACAGTTATTAACAAAGAATAAAATCTGTCGAATTTGACTTAGCATTTAACTGATGTGTTATAAGTTTTCTCAAAAAGTTGTTATATTTTGGCCTGATCGAAATGAGGCTGAAATAAACACCAAACTGGGCACAATACTTTGATATCTGTAAATGTTTGACAATGCACCATAGTTTTTAAACTGATGGGTCAGTTTAGGTATTGTAGGTGGTCTGTGTTTCAGTGGTCTTTAGATTGGAACTGTAGGATAAATAGAATGTACAAGCATATATATGCACAGATGCAGCAGAAGATTTTACAGTCAGCAATAAGTGAGCATTTTCTGAGTTATTACTCAAAATTCTAGCTTGATTAGAAAGTGAATTTCCTCGGAATAAAGAAAGCTAGGATATGATGAAGTGAACGAGGTTTTACAGAAACCGTTGCTATATTCATTTGTATTTTGTTTTACAAACGATTCTCTTCATAAACGTATTGTTCAGTATTCCATATTGCTTCCATTTAGAAATAAATTGCCTCCAGCACGAATAAGCAGCCATTCATATTCTTATCGCATCAAACGTACGCAGATACATCAAGCAACAAGTCATGAACAGAGAAGTTTTCTTGCTGGAATTTTTTTATCTTGAACGCAAAAAAATTTTTGGAACATCGCGCAACAAATCAATGCAAACTATGCAAGGGAATAAATTATAGAAAGAAAGATCTCAAAGAATCTTGACTTCATATGAATGCATTTTCGAAGCTGCCCTGAAACTTCCCAGCTCTAATGATGTTTTCCTCAATTTGCTCGGCAACATATCAAAATATTCATTGAACAGACAATCAAGTAAATTATGACTAACTTGTTTTGCTGCACATAAACTATATATATAGCGTGCGACAAATTCAATGCATGAACAATGTAATATCATAAACATTTCTCATATTCAAAGAAAATCTAAACGCTGTGATGTAACGTTGAAATAAACGTCGTGTCAGTGAGAAGCTTGCACTCTCTATCGATCCTGATTGCAAGGGAGCGAAAACTAGTAACGGATTGGGTAAAGCCAGTTGTTTCCTGCATTTCTCTCTTTTTCTGCTAACGCTTTACGGTGATCAAGCTCATCTAACATTGCACGGAACAGACGAGACACTGAAGGTGCCGCCAATATCTTCTTACTAATACTCGGCACTTTTATTTACGTTTTCTTACGGTTTTTTGATCTTGTTTACGGTACTGAACGGGCAATAAAACTTAATTTTTATTGGTCTGCCTATGCAGTTATAGGGTGTTAACTTAGCTAATCAAAACACACATTGTCTCACGGCAAATACGTTGAAAATGAGCACGTCCACTGAGTAATAAGTCCATTTTCGACTGCTAGTTTCATAAACACGTAAGTCAACATAGAACAAAATTTTATTCAATAATCAGACTACTGTACATTACGCTCTTCAGAAAGCTGCTCCACTAATAGAAGAATTTGAGCACTGCTGTGATTTGATGAGGGTGTGTGAGATCTGAAAAAGAAGCATGAGAGTGGCAGCGTTACGCAACGTTTTTCTTCGAACTGCACATATGCACATCATCTCATTTAAAAAAAAGTGTTCCGCTGGTTCAATTCATACTAACTACTCCAGTAAAATGCGCTGTTCCACAAATTTTGCTGAACTTGCACCATAAGCATCCAAAGTCATTCATATACTGAATGTTTTCAATGAATTTTCGTCAGCCCAACCTCCTTAAGCATTTTGCTAACGAGGTAACCAACAGAATTGCCACAAATCTGAAAATGAGAGATCCTGGTAGCGTAGAATGAGGATGGAAACAAAAATGGGTGGTAAGGGTTAGAAAGTTCTTCAATGGAACAAATACTCAATGCGCTCATCAAATTTTACAACAGTGGACGATGAACTTTCGCGCTCTTGTGACATGTCATGGACATAACACAGCTTGTGTGGACACTGCAGTCGAACCAGATGTCTAAAGCGGAACGCTTAGTCGTCTTATCGCTTAACACACTCCTTTTGCTATTGATAACTGCATTAAATTATTGTTAAAACGGGATGTGTAATCAGGCCGTTATTGTTCTTCACAAAAGAAAACTCAATTAAATGCGTTCTTGACAACTACGGCGCACTAGCACACTCTGTCTAGCTCAGTGAGCACGCATCGCAGTATTTTTTGACGTTGTCGCAGTCTTTTATACAACTCAGCGATCGTGGGCACTAGAACTGAAAATCTCTAATTACCTTTCGAATAGAACTGAGACATGTATATGCTCTCTCTTGGACATATACCCAGAATAATCAAGGTGATCGTAAAATCACCAGAGGATATCCGATATTGTTATGTTCTAAGTCTCGCTAAATCAGAGTTGCAGACTAGCCCACCGTCCGTTACTATAAATAGACATTCAAAAATTCCTCCTTGAGAAATCTACCTCAAAATTTGCATCATGAGTATGATTCCGGTATTTGGAGGCTGTCTGATCAAGTAGCTTGAAGACGTTGTCAGCTATAGAAAAGTAGCTGTGAATTTATGAGTTTCCAGCTTACTTAATTTAAACCCTCAAAAAAGAAAGCACTGAAGCTCACGTGTCAGGAAGTGAATGGGTTCTTCGAAGATAACGACTACCCTGAGGTTCCTCTTGTCTTGCATCGGATACTGCAGGAGTACTATGTTCATATCTTGGAGGTACTCCGTCTGAAACAATAATTCACTCAAATCAAGTCTTATCATCACGCACACATAAGCTTTCTACTTCCTAGCAATCTCTTCCTGCTCTCAAGCCTGGTAGAGAAGGTCCCGAGCCACCTAAAAAAAATAACGTGAAAGTGAAAGAGTAGAAAATTAAACATGAAAAGAGCAGCTGTGAGCAGGAAATTGCAGAAACAAGAGGAAGCGTCCTGTCATTTGAAGGAAAACCAAGCTCGTTACAAAAAGAGGGTAGGCTCCCTTTATTGCGTCGCGAAAACAGCACACAGCTTTTAAAATTTGTTGGAACAGTTTCTTTCCAACAACGAAACGTTTTCAATCCAGAATGTATTATTGTTGACTATCTTTCTCTGCCACTATGAAGGAGAGTTGCTTATTCTCCGCAAAACGGCCTTAACAATGGAAAGAGGAACTCCAACTGCATTGAGTCCGAATGATTGTGAAATATTTTTTTTTTTCTGCTGCATGCTAAGAAACTTGAAATGTTTGCAGTTCTTGAAGCAATTTCAGACTGTAGAGTTGAGAAACTAGTTTTTTCGCCTCAAGTTTGATATGATAATCGCGATTTCTTCAACAGTGCGATTCGAGGCATTTGTTTTTCGAAGCATTTGTTTTCCTACTAGCAGGACTTTGTTTTCTCTGTGAGTTCTGACTGAACAAACACATGCATTCATCGATAGTCGATTATTGCGCTGACAGCTTGAATGCTACGGCACAGCTTAAAACATTCAAACTGAAAATCAAACATCGAAATTTCCTCCTCTGAAGTATGCATCCTTCTTCAGTTCGAAATGTATTCGTCTGCCCTCAAGCCACATGAAATAACGCCTTCATGAAACCATTTATTTACAGCTATGGCACCTGTTGATCTCGATCCGCCTGAGAATTTTCTCGAGCAATTTAACGCGGATTTTTTACACCTCTCGCGGCTTGTATAGAGCGCTCATGATGCAACCAGTGAGTGATTTCAGAGTGCCCTGCCTGATGAAATGCCGCAGCCTGTCGAAAGTGGCATCTTAAAGCTGTCATCAGTGAGACCAATTGGCGTATCATAATTCCTAAGTACATGCGGGAGAACCGAGGCTATCTTGTGGATTCATTTAAGGTATCCTTGCCTAACGCATAAAAAAGATTACGACCTGCTACTACTACTGTTGCGTGCCCAAATGCAAAAGCCGAAAGGATAGCACAATGGGTTTAAACTGAAGCTGAAAAGCAATTCTTTGAACACAGTTGGAGAGCTGGACATGTGAAATGATGAGATGGTATGAACAACGATATACCTGTGTGCGCTGAAAATGAAAAGCTGATTTTACGTTGAGGTGATTTGCAGAAAAAAATCGAAATATTTTTTTGCACTTCAATATATGAGAGGTAGCAGACTTAAATCTTCCCAAACACCAAAAATAAAACAACAGTGCTCTTTTTTCGAACAAGTAGCGCATTAGTGGGTACCGAAGTAGCGAATTAGTGGTATTATGACGCAGTCCTCTGAATATAACAGCTCCTCAAATTTCGGGAACTCGAATTCTAGGCTGCTGTGCGGCTTCCGGTGGCATCCGAACGAAATTTTGAGATTCCTAAACTCCGAGTGACTCAAATGAAATTCCTCGACGCCAACACTAATCATAGCCCACTGTTTGTTAAGTGTTACAGAACGAAGGACTATCTGCCTTCTTGCGGTTTTGTGCACCGAAACGCATAATTTCGAAGGGAGTGAAAAAAGCATGAAGACGATGTAATGCAACTGCCTGACAAAGGAGAGATTTTATTGTTTTGAGTGTACGGAAATAAAGTTTTAAATATTTGCGATGAAAGGCTGACATCGACTTACAAATAGAGTTTTCATATATGATGAGAAACGTTGCACTTCGCTGCACAAACTGTCACCACGATTAATTCTTTTCCACTCTGAAGCTGTTAAGCATAATGCTGTCAGTTTCTAGGAAGCTCTGGAGGCAAATAATCTCATGAGATTGGGGCTGGAAATGAGAATTACCAACATAAGCCTCTTTTGAAAATTGTACTCTCTTCCAAATATGCTATGTGCGAAAGCACCGAAAACGAGCGGAATCTCAACTATGCATAAGACATGCGGTTAAATGAAAAGCAGCACTGCTTCCCTTTGCTCCTTCCTCTAAAGCAAGTGCAAAAGTGTCCTATAGAAGTAAGCACAATGTTTGCTTATGCATTTCTGCTCCTCCTCCAGTCACTTACATGAAATGCCAACAAATAATAAAACGTGTGCAACAGCCCGTTCATAGTTTTAATAATCCGACCTCTCGCAAACCGTCAGATTTTTTTTGCGCTCAATTAGTGTAAAGCGAAAGCTGTCTGTAAAGTAGTGGAAGCTTTGGGCGCTCTGGAGAAGCAAAAGGTCCTTCAAAAATTAGGTCGTCAACTGGAATTTT
This sequence comes from Parascaris univalens, assembly GCA_037576465.1. Taxonomy (NCBI): domain Eukaryota; kingdom Metazoa; phylum Nematoda; class Chromadorea; order Rhabditida; family Ascarididae; genus Parascaris; species Parascaris univalens. The sequence continues at coordinate 4,262,627 of CM075173.1, forward strand.
GGCATAGGAGAATATCTTAAGAAATGCTTTTCACCTATACTTACATAGGCAGACGTATAAAAACAAAGAAACGACGAGCCCTAACATAACTTCTGCATTCGAATTTCCCAAACGCTGCTTACGAGGTAGAAAATAGCTCTCTGCACGGCACACTTTCAAACAAAAATTTCTCCAGAATTTAAATAACAGTGCACATTGGATGAGATGTGTTAGACGAATTGAGAATCATTTGAAGGAGATCATCTGCATTTCTGGAACAGCATAGCGGAAAATTGTGAATTAATAAATGATCGCCTGCTGTTAGACCAGACTGAAGAAAAAATCTTATGGGATGTTTCGCGATGGTAGACAGAATAAAACGAAGAGAAAATATGCAATCATTCAAGTAATTAGCAGTTTGACTGTCATATTTTGAGTGCTGAGATGATGATTTGCTTAACTGGAACGTCAACGTAACAAACAACATCGTACCGCTCGGTCACAGCCGCACAGCAACACTATCAACATTCCGCTTATATCGAGGACTGCATCATCAGAAAAAGTGAAATGTAGGCATTACAAGTTATCAGTACAACAAAATCTTCAATCGATTGTCGGCATAAATGAGGGTGCCTTGTTATTGGTGTTACTATTGTTGCCCAGAAAAGATATTTTTTGCGAAATGTGCGAGACACAAAGGATGCTAGTACATTTCTAAACGATTATATTCAATCGATGCACAGCAATTACCTTCTTGGTGTGCTCTCGGAGTATAAGCCGGTGGTGCAGGATCCTCTAACTTTATAGCATCTTCATATTTTGGTGGCTCATCTCTGCTACGGATAAATATTATTTCTGGAAATCCACCAGGTTCTGAAAGAAAAAGATTATTTAGAAAAAACTATGGAAGTGATATATTGACGTTGCTGCTGACTTACGCTGTTTGCGTGATGATGAAGGTAGGAAGTGTTTCTGCCAGCTTTTCGTTCCTCGATACACTCCACATTTTGCTGATGTAGCGTCAGGAAGACTGCTGACGACAGCCGAACTAAACTAAATCTCTTTTGTAGGAAATGATCACGCAGCAGCTTCTCTTTTGCAGATAGCTTAGTGATGTGTTTTTCTCTGCACCATTATACTGCGCACATTTCTCCGCTCTCTTGCTGAAAAACCCATTTTAAATTGCGTGCGCTGGAGATAGTTCTTCAACAGTACTGCCACTACAGCCTGAGCCTTCAGTTCTTTACTTACGTTCAATTCTCCGATCAAGTTACCAGGCATTTCATCGCCCTCAGAGCAGATCACCGCAGCTGTTCAAGAGTTTTGATTTACATGGGTAACGAGAAGAGTCTCTCTGGTGTTGGCATGAAGCACTGAGGCAACAGAATAAACCACTGTTCGTAATTATTCGATAATCATTAACAACAATGTCAACATATCATTACTGATAAAGTCAGCGTCCATCTTTATAGGAAATGAACATCTCTTCTTCAGTCAGTGAGCAAATATTCTAAGAGATGCAGTAATAAATTCTGTATTCATTCATACTTTTTCCATAGCAAGAGTGAATGCTACGGCTAATTTCAAAACAAAGAAATTCAAGATTGAGCATGGATGAAATAAACTCTAAAGCATCGAGGAACTGACTCCACTATTTGGTCATGAAATTTAATTGAGCAGTTATAAAGAGTTCAAGATACGAAAGGAGGCTCGTTGCTCGAAATGGGTTGAACTCAAATGCGCGCTAAACAGTAAATTAATTTGTCTATGAAAACTGAAATTTTTATGTACCGGCTGCTTGCAACTGAGAAACTAAAACGCGTGAGAAAACGATCCAGCTTTTCTCCTATGCGAAATAACTCTCCAAACAATGCAGTGAAGTGCTCTTTCAAATAAAGGGCTGAATTTATTGGCTGATAATTCTGAACAAGCATATCGGTTTCCCAATAGATACACGCGGTACCTCATTTGACTTCTCTTGATTCCGACTCCTTTTTTGCCTCAAGTAAATGGCCGTGATAATATTGCGAATCTGAAAATGGTATACCTCGGCCACTTCCTTCAAACAGAAAATAGAAGTGTACCCGAGAGGAGATGAATTGGAGGCAACTGCGCAGTCGGTTGCACACGCGCATTTGTGGCGATCGAGCGTGAACGACGTTGCCTTGGGTTTCTTTCTGAAGGTTTATATATTCATCGACCACGGGAATCTTCAAATAACTAAATACTGCTTTCAACAGACGATAGAACCCTAGCTGGAAATAACATGCTTCTGAAAAATTATGTCGAAATGCGTTTTTAAGCCGTCATATACTCCACCAATGTGCTCTGAAGTAAATTCGTACTTACTTTATGAAAAAAAAAACCATAAAGCTGAGGATATTGAAGCTATTCGTTCATGATTTGAAGACTCGGAATTTAAGAAAAGTTCCAATTAGACGTTCTTCGGTGATGAGGACAACTTCAAAAATTTCACATATCATTTTCCTCAAGGATAATGATATATTCGCTCGATGGGAGATTATCTTGGGAAACAATATGAGGACCAATTCATACTGATAGGTAACCCTTTCAGGACACACAGTTTTTAGACTTGTGTCTTTAGTTAACAAAGATTTGTCTTTGGCTAATATTCTATGTATATTCAATATTCAAAATTCTATGAATCAGACAGAATTTATATATGTCTATATTTGTTAGCAAGAGCCGTAAGTTAACAACAAATAAATAAACGAGTTGGAAAGCATGTCATAAATCTACGCGCTCGTCGACAGCATTCCGAAAGTTTAAATTCATTTAACACGAAAGTTTCTGGCTCTTTTTCAGATTTTCAATGCACGAGGGAAGTGAAGGAAATTAGACCCCTAGACCATCCTACCCTCCAGATCTCCTTCCTCTTCGTCCAGTCTCATAAAAATGAGGAAAAAAGTCAGGCGTTCCAAATGACCGCAAACTGCAATCTTGGCGGAGTACAGCTAAAACAGAGTCGTGACGTAGTTACCGACGGAGGATTTAGCTGTCTTTTTTCGGCTTTCTCGGTTACTCCGAAATCCGGTCCTTGCTGAATGTCTTACATAGATGACCGATGAACTTTTAAAATGCATTCGACTTTAACCATCTTCCGACTATGAGCTAATGCTTTCGGTCGACGATTTTTTTGATGATTATGTGCGTACGGTTCTCTCTTAATTCTATTTCTTCGCTCCTAATACCACTTCTTGAGGCGGCAAGTCTTTTTACAGCGCAAAGTACGAAAGGGAAGTAAAATTGTTCGATTCACAATTGAAAAGAAAAGAACAAACCTCGTCGTCTTCCATTCCGTTGGCGAACAATAACTGTCTGCGTGATCAATTCTCCATTAGAGTGAGCATGATGTGTTGAAATACACGGTCGTGCAAGAAAACGACAAAAACAAAAGAAAAATAAAGCAATAAGGCACAGTGGTGAAATATACGTAAACACATCGGTCATAATAAGCGGCCCATCGGTCATTTTCTCAACACTTACGATTGGCAAACAACTTTTACACGAATTACTTGCAAATTTTTTACATCAATAATACGGTCGATAGACAATCAATGAGTAATAGGTAGAAAATATAGGCAACAATGAGACGTAAACTCAAAAATTTATGAAGAGCGAGAGAGCCCATTTTACACTGCGGCTCCACCATCGTTCATTCATCCCTGGAAATAAGAATGAGTTCTTTAAGCTCAGTGAATAAAAATGCTGACAGAAGACCTCAGTGTTTTATCACTCGATGAACAAATCCGATCCTATTATTATAAGACGCATGAAATTATGTACAAAATGCATATGCCATACAAACAACGAACAAAATCAACGGGAGGGGATGAACGCCGAACAACTGACGCTGTTGGGCTTACGAGTAGAAACAAGGCTGCAGACGTAACAACGTCCTTGACAAGATTTTAAAACGATGCCATGATTCGTCCGGGACTAGTAGAAGCAGTTTTTTGAAAGTTGTTTTAATGTAAGAGTATTGAAATGCCATCGTATTATGTGCATGAGGGTTTTCCGTGTAGCATAAGAGATGAAAGCAACTTTCAATGCATATGATATACGAATATCTCTAATGCCCCCTGGAACAAAAATTAACCTTGCTCGAAAATTAATGCACGTCAGTGTGACAGCATTTGCAGCCATCTCAATTATTCCAGTGAAACACTTTTAACGTTAGCCAAGTGGCACAAAACAAACTCGCGCTTTTTGCGCATTCAATGTTTCGTAAAGGAAAGCTTCAGTTCACTCAGTGATGTATTGTAAAAATTGAATAACTGAGTCCATTTTGGCGGAGATTATAGCAATCTAAAAAATGGTACTTCATTGCTGGAAGAAAAAAGTAAGTGAAAGGAATCGCCTTTTGCAGTTAGTAACAGTCGCACAACCTTTTCAACAACAACAGTCTTCATTTTCTCTTTAAGTTCGCTGAATTTGAATTTATTTAACTATACAATAAACTGACCATATTTTTAAGTCTGCATCAACTGAAGAGAAAACAAATTTCCACCTGCAAAGCTTTAAACAATAACACTCAGTTCCAAAACAACAATAAGTAACGAGCAACTACTGTAATTCTCTATCAAAAATAGAATACAAATCAATAAATTCATCACACGATAGAAGCCAGCTTCTATTTGTACCACTGCCATCTAAAAGGTATCTAGATTCTTTAACTATATTCGCATACTCATCAACTGCCTATCAAAGAAACAGTATTGCAAAATTCTGTGGTATCAATAACCCAATCCGCTTAACGTCTTAGCAGCATATGAGATCAATAACGGAAAACTTTGCGCTCAAAAACATATATATATATATATATATATATATGGGAGTAATATATATATATATATGGGAGCGAAAACTTTGAGCTCAAAAACATATATATATATATATATATATATATATATATATATATATATATATATATATATATGGGAGTAATATAACTGTTAAGACGGGACTGTCGCATTAATGCGAAGCAAGCGTGACCTTTCGAGTTCGGTGCAGGCGGCTCGCCGTAGGCGTGAACTCACCACAAAAGAAACAGAGGCTCTTTGTGTGTTAGGCTATCGCAAAAGTCAATATGGCAGTTATTCAGCTTAATAAAGAGACGAGTAACGAAAATGCTGAAAAGTAGCAAAGCAATACGGCACCTGGCTCCAACAGTCAGCTGAGTGGACGAATGCGCGTTGCAACCGATGAATGGACGCCTACAATCGTCGAATGGTCGATCAAAGGCTCTTAAGCAACAGATGTCGAATTGACATAATCTTGCACTTTCTATTTATGTTAAATATGTCGAAATGTGAGGCGCTCATTCTTTTCCTCTCTGTTGAAAGGGTACACCTGATGTAAACATCTGACAAGTAAGTGCATGTGTTCCAGTGGCCCATATATACCTGTGCTAAAGAGTGTGTAGTGGTGCGACGTTATTCAGACGAAGTAAACCATGTGCTCGTATCGTCTCCACCAACACTCCTTTATCAAATCAGATAGGGACATAAACAAAAACTAAAATTCAAGTACTCTAACACAAAGCGTTTTCATTTTTTTAATACCATGAAAGGCAATAAATGTCGAAATGACGTCGAAGAGGAAGGCAACATCGATACGCTGATGCCATTAAAAGTGAATGAAAGAGCGGCTTAATCTGAGAAGAACACTAATTTCCTCCATTTCCATTACAAGTAAGCACTGTAACATTGTCGAACATCTTTAGGAACAGCACATGGAGATGAACTGTCTGTTGTTTGAATGAACATCGGCATTACAAATGTCTGATGCGCTCCCATGCCATACTGATATCTAAAATTGAGCGATACGGCTCCTCTTCTTCATTCCCCCACGGCAGCATAAAAAACTGTAAGTGGATAGACCAACCACTGTTACGCGTCAATGCAGTAATGAGAAGTACATTAAAGACTTTTTTCAATGTCAGTTGATAATTTCATTGCATTCTTCTGCTCTAGGAACCTAAAGTGCAGTTATCACAATATAAAAAGCACTAAAAAACTGCAGAAACAGCACACGAGTTGACGCATCATGCGCTTTAACTTCTCCCCTATTACTTAACCAGTACCAAGAATTGTTACGAACATGCGCAATATTGGAATACATTCCGACCGCTTATAAAAGCCTTGCACAATGACTCGTTTCTGCAGAGCTGCCGAATGCGAAGAGAATATTTACCAGCTTACTGACTATAATCTGCATACAAGTTTCCGGTAGGATTTAAAGGTCTGGCCCTCCTCCAGAATTCGATGGACAGGGAGGAAAGTCGTGAAAACTACTTGTGGAGGAGGATCAACTTGTAGCATAGGTCATTCTCAACAAGAATTGTTTTTCTAGCTCCTTCGTTTCTTGGTTGAAACTCTCAGCTAGGTAGAAAAACATTCGCATACATTCGTCTGGGTATGCCTTTGACGTGTGTTGTGCCCTGCGAATAAAAATTTTTTAAAAGACATAAAAAACAACAGGAAATTAACCAGGACATTCAATGTTTAGAAGATAATAATGCAAATTCATAGGCCATCTTTGAAATTTTTCTCTCATAAATGAAACTTTCTGAGATGGCCACTAACCGAAGAATTAGCAGGGCTTTATTTACTGCATGCTTAATGCAAAGCCTCTTTCAAATGATAAAAATAATGACACTGCATAAGCAAAATTTATACCTCAATAAATAGGTTCAAAAAACTATTTTACCAACCCTGGTGGGCAGCACAGACATTTGCATCAACACATTTATAGAGTTAAGAGTGCTGCAATTTAACATACAGGTTGTAATTTTCAGATAAACGCCTGCGGCCCTAATATTTGAAGCAATTAAGCGTTACATTCTCATGCATTAAAAAGTATATATATATATATATATATATATATATATATATATATATATATATATATATATACAGAGAGATAGATAGAATCATTCCAACGAGCTAATCACCGAAACTTAGTTGACCAGTGAAAATGGGCTAACGAAATTTGTATAATTAAAAAGACCTCAGTTGAGCAAGCTCAAGGCATTTGTTAGATCCCACCACTTTTAATCATTTTGGGTCTCCATAAGCAGCGTTGCTGAGCAAACATATCAATAATGTGGCGAAATGATACAAAAATATGCTGAAATGGCGAAACGCTTTTTTATTTTGTATCATGGAGACTTCTATGCGAGCAAAGTTACACTCATTTTCTGCTAATATAGGGCTAGTCCCTATATGTCAGTTACATAAAAGAATGACAATTCTTTTACATGAATGAGGACTATTCAGCATAACGTTCATATAAAAAACTTTATCGAAAAGTGCGAGTGGATACAAGCAATGCACAAATCAACAAACTTATCAGTTGAATTCGTTTTAGATGACAGACACAGCCGCCACTCATGTGGACACACCGCACAACATACATGACTGCATATAATAGGAATGCACTCAAGAGTTCCAGTTTGAACCTGGAAGGATGGAACATTGAATTCGAAACCTTCTCGACACTTCTTCAGGTGACCTTATCGAAAGGTACTTTCAGTAAACAAAAAATGGACGTCACCTTAAGTATGGTAATAGAATCAATCTTTTCCTTCCAGAATTTAAAAATCACACGATTGGAACACTATTGGCCTAAATTATAGCGTTTGACTTTTTAAAAACATCAAATATATCATGTTGTAAACATTGGCACTACCCAGAGAACCGTAGGTATGAATGACCAATGATGGAAACTTATATGGAACTTACTACAGAGATAAAACGCATCATGAAGATTCACTTAGCAGCGAGAAAAACACACAATTTTCATGCCACAGAAAAGAAATAACGAATGTTCATTAGTGGAGCGGTTATTAGTGCTTCCCAGCTTCATTTTTTTTCAGCTACATCTGAGTGGTAATGCACATCGAAGCAGTAATATACCGTTCGATACTACCTCATCAACAAGTCCCGTTCCACCCTTAATTTCTATAACTAAGTGAAGAAAAGATGTCTGTTAGAAAGGAGAACGCGCAGAGATGAAGGCACACAAAAAATATTGCCTACGATTACAAAAAACGGCTACATTCTAAAGGCCAATAGTCGATTCAGTGTTTTTCGTCACTCTTTCGACGTGTCCAGAAAGAAGCAGATATTTTTTTATGATTCGCAGTATACGGTAATTCTTTCGATATTCCGATCTAAAAAGATGCATTGAAATAAGAAATGCCGAGCGTCGCAGGTTTATTCACAATTTAGTGCAACTGCGGAAAATTTATAGGAAGCTTAGGCAACCACTTTATCTTAAACTAAATGCAGCTAATGACCTAATCTAATATCTACTCCCAACGTGTGCCAAAGAATATGCTCAGATGTTTGTGCAAGAACGAGATGATAAATGGATTTCGTTGTGAGATGGTGATGCTAGTTAAGGATTCACAAAAACAGCCTACTGCTCAATGCAGGATAGTGAACAAACCTACATATTGAAAAAAATATTTAGTGTCACTTTCAGAAAATAAGCTTCCCGCTGTATTGATGAATTACAGCAATACGCTCAAAATATACGGGACATACTAGTGGTAGTTGAACGATCTTCATATACGTCTGGCCGCCGCCAAGAAATGACCAATTTCTTCAATTCGTTCCACTCCTCCCGTCAAGTTGAGCCTGTAGTCGAAGCTCTAAAGTTCTAAAGGAGGTTCCAAACGCATTTCTTAAAGAAATTCGAATTGGTCATTTACAGTAAAGTATGCGCTTCCTGCATTTACGTCGACATAGTTTGACTTAGGAGCCGAGAAGGAAAATTTCGCATCCAGTGATAGAAATGCTGTTGGAGCCTATGAACTTCTCGAGAAGTTGTTGCGATAATATATATTTTTTCATAAGACACATCGTGAAGTGCATAATTGCTGCATTTATGAGATAAACAAATAGAAAGATACGCACATTGTGTTATATTCATATATTAGAAAACGCTCCTTTTTTTTCAATCGAGACGTGAAATCGGAAATTTTCGACGTTAAGGCTCCCCAATATGAGTACCATCTATTTTGTTAGGGTTCACTCCCTGCTTCAGTAGGTCTAAACTCCGAAAGCCTCAAGCACCTTAAAAATTCCACAACTCGCGAGCAAAACCCGATACATTGGGATCCAGAGGGCCAGCGCTTTAATAGCATTTCCCTCCCATTGGAAATAGAATTTAATAAAGTGCGCCACACCATGGAAGATGGGTGAGACGAATGCGTTTCTTAGCAAGAAAGTAAATGGAAAGAAATGTCCGTAGTCACTACTGCAAAACGAACAGTGCCCGCTGCTAGTTTCATAAGTCATCCACAAAGATATTTCTACCTTCACATACTCACGAAGGCTTCTGATGAATAGTCATTATTTGTGCTTCAAATCATTCATCCTCCTATGGGGTTTAATGCGTTCGTCTAATGCAATTGCGAACTTGGCAAGACATTAAACAAACGATAAAAGATACCATTCAATGCATCATTTTCCAAGACAAAAAGCTCAAAAGTCGGTACAACGAGTTCTATTCCTATGCGAGAACAGAAAACTCTAAATAACAGCCCTTTGATTTCAAGACAAGCACAAAAGACTATTGAAATACTAAAATGATATACTTTTACATCGTAAAGTTGGCCAACTGCCACCTAAAGACGCAAAAAATTCAAATAAAAACTAGCGAACCAGTTTCGAAAGCGTGAAACGATGTATGGCGGCTCCCCCGTGAGAATAACTGGTTGCATAAATCCACCCTGAAAACGTTTCTGTCCAGCAAGTAGTCACGTAAATGTCGACATTTGATAATCTGGTATTTCCTCGCAAATTCCATGGCATTTTAAAAGCTCATAATTAGATTGAAAAACATCAATCGTTACAAAATTGGTAAACCAAAAATCGTCTTATGACATATATTATACGAATGAAATTTCAACACTGTAATTTCCAACATTCGTTTACTGAAACCTACTGGGGCAAAGATTGTATAAGCAACTGCATATATATACTACACATATATGCATATATATACGCTTTCTTCAACAAATTTTTGAAAACTGAATATAATACTGGAAAGTAGAGCAATGAAATGCATAAAGAACATATACGCAATATTGGAATAAGTTCATAGCAGAGCGAAATTGAGCACAAACAGTGCAATTCCAGTTTTGATAGATTACGAGTTCCCAATGAGGTTATTTAGGGCATAAACCGGTGGAGTGAAGTGAATCATCAACATATGCAATAAAGAAAACAGCTGAAACTACTCGAAAGTAGAGCACACAGCAATAGGTTGAGCACAGGCCGCGGCAATTATTCAAGCATATCAATCTGGGCCAGGCCGCACCTATCGCTATTCTTGGTTCGCTGCTCGCAACTTCCGCTGACCACCCATTGCCGGGAACAATATAGTATAAGTCATCTCTCGATTACTAGTCTTATCCCGCAACGCGGTTAGAATCATTTAACCTCAAGGCGCCTCTTCAAAAAATAAATTTCAACCCCTGCGTCTAATTTAACAGTACAGAACCTAATCGTTTTTATTTTATTGTTTTTTATTTTATGTCCGTCTATTCTTTCAGTTTGACAAGCAAAGTTGACCCTATAATCAATAAGACAGTGAAAATGAACAGCGACAATGGATGGATTGAGACAGCGGGTGACAACTGTTACGCCTGCTTTCTTACCACTGCACTGCAGCGGACTAGTCAGGTCCTTTGTATTACCAATAATTTAGTAACCACATAAGATATCTCCGCAAAAGTTGGCTCGATCACAACGCAGTGCCTCATGTGTTGAAACAGTGAATCGAATTTTGCCTACGAAGGGCTTTTCTTTCCTCTCGGCCGAACCATTTCCAGAAAATGAGAATAAAAGTTCGTCAAATGATGAAGCACAGAAAAGGAAGAAATGTGAACAAAGTTTTCAAAAGATTTTGCACACGATTTTAAGCAATATCATTTCAGTCACTCAACAGTTCCTGTAAAGAAAATGAATGGGATGCAGGCGAAAGAAATGGAACGATAAGCGATTTAAGTATTCGGCCTATCGGACCCTTCAGCTGTAAACATACTCAAATGTCAGTAATATTGGGTCTGTCATGTGAGATTCAGAAATGTGGATAAGTAAACGTGTGCACAAAGGTGGCGGTCCCTAGCATACTTTTTTTCTAAAATTTGGAAGCTGTTGTTTAAAAGAAGCCATAAAAGAGCTTACTTCGTCAATAAAATTATGTGATGTGTAGTGCTGAAATCACGAGAAAGCGTTTTCGTGTTTGGCAGTCGGACATATTTCTTAATCTTATTTTTCCAGAATATATTAGCGAGTCAATGATTGCCATACTGCGATATTAATCGCCCCTGAACAAAACCCCTCGATCTATTCAGTGCTTCACGCAGCGATCGATCCTCGGCATATAATTGTTAATCACTTTTCTTTCTTCTCCTGCTCTATCTATTGCTCTGTGATCTATGACTCGTCTAGTTTTCAGTTGCATCAATACACTTGTCCTTATGGGTTTACCTGACGAATCAAACGAATGACCTGTGCAAACAATTTACAATAGGGAAAGGAATTAAATATAAATAAATTTAATAGCTAAAGGAATTAAATAAAGCAGCGAATTGAATACGAATAAATTCATGGCGATCTGAAAGCTTCAACTGTCGCTTCCTTTCAACGAGCGAAGGCACAGTTCTGTAAAAACATTCCACCGAATAAGAGGGCGCTAAGTAGAACGAAAGAGAATTAACAATGAACAAAGCCGCTGCCAACACCACAACGTCAATACATCGCTTTTTCGTTGCTGGAAGATAGCCAAGAATCCGAATCGTCAGCAGTGAAAGCGAAAAACAAACCATGTTCGGCATGGACTTTTTGCTATGTCGAATTTAAACAAAAAACAGGTGCATGATGAAACTTCAAGCCCGAGTGGGAATCAAAACTAGGTCTAAGACTTACGACCTAAGCCAATGTATACGGTGTTTCGGCGATAGATGGCAAGTGAACCTTTGTCAGTCAAATACGAGGTAGTAATGGAGATAGCAAATCAATGAGGCGACATTGACCATGTAAACATACGAGATAGTCGAGAGAGCATGTGCCTGCACATGAGTGTTATTATGCGCGATCTGCAAATTCTGCTCAACGAAATATTTACACAGCAGTGCTTTGAGAGGCACGATAATTTTCTCCGTGTTCAGAAATTTGAATTTCAAGGTAATGAATAGGCGGAAATGATGACAAGGCGTTATGAGGCTTCTGGTGAGCATACATTTCTCGGAGGTGTTTTACTGTTATTGCGGGCGAACAATAAAATTCGAAGAAAAGAGTTCATTGATTTTGAATTTGTTACACCTAGACGCCTCGATGAAATTTAACGATTAGTGATTTTTCTCTTAGTTTGTGTCTGCAGCGTTGTTTGCAGTCGCTGATAAATTGGTTTATCAATTATCACTACCTATCTATTTCTTAATAAGTGTAACAGTAGGCCAATCTAAGCGAATCTCATTTGTTGCTCATTTGCGGCCACATGACAAAATTGGTAAGACTTTACTGGGGGTCGAAATCTACAAGCTGGTGAATACAAACTGATTACTCTTCGTTATTTGCCTTTCGGTGCTTGCAATGCGCTTGAAAACATCGATATTAAGTGCTGATGAGCATCATCAAACCTATACCGTACGCATCAACACCCGTAGCTGCATTTTTACATCACTACTATTTAGACGAAAATAACAACCGCCCATTGATAATTTTCTGTACATCTGCTTGCATTCCTGTGTAACAGCCGCCCGATCAGTTTACATTCAATTTCAGGATCGTCATCAATTCTATCTTTCAGACATATTTAAAAGCCAAATTATTTAGGATATTTAGTTTTTTTTCGATCAGCCGCTCCCTTGTGATAAGTGTGCTGTACATCTCTATGCAAAGACCCTCTGTATCATGAGTCGTGCAGAAGCAGCAACTTTGGTGAACGTTGGAGACATTCAGTGGCAAAAAACTGCACAGACTTTTCACCAGTTGATTCATTATTCTGGTCATAACAATAGTGATTTTTTTGCAGACTATTTAAGGATGCCATTGGATTAAAGAAAACATGAAATTTTAGTTTTGCATATTTACTATTCTCTGGTAACTAATAAAATGAGCGAAGGGTGAAAATGCAGTATATCGACGCAACTCGTCTCGTATGTATCGCAAATTGTTTAGCTCTTTTCGTTCTCGAAATCACTTTTGATATATACTCGTCGATTACGCCATTCCTAATCAGTCAATAAGACAATTCGACAAATTTATAAAAAAAAAACCTTGAAGCAAAACCTAGCAAGCAAAACCTTGAAGTCATTTCATTGAAAAGTGCAAAAATGCGAACAAATGCTCAGCGTTGGCCTAATTTGCTGATCGTTTCCACTGTCTGACCTTTTAATATACTTTAACCTTCAAAAGTTAATTATAATCGATTATTGAAAGTTCTTGCATAAGAAGAGGTCCTCAAGAATACAAGCACTTGAAAATCTATAACTGAAAAATGATTAATTTTAATGCTGACCGTGGTTCAGAAGTGAATGACCATGAATTCGTGCCATTCTCCATCACTCAACGATCACCTTAACCTCTATTATTATCCACTCTATTTCTCAGCGCCATTTTTCTTAACCACTATGACATTCCAACTGAATTTATATTTCTATGTGGTGAAAATAGCAGACTTTTTCGCCTATTTTCGCTCAATGGCTACTTAAGAAAGCAGTCAAAAAGAAACTGCAACTTATAGATGAAGTAGGTCAAATGTTGCTGTTGCTTGGAATATCCGCACAATTCCCCTCAAAATTACATTCAATTTCTACCTGAATTTTTTTCCTTCCTCCCCTTTCCTTCAACCCTTTTTCGACGAAGGTCAGGAAAAGTATGTTGGATATGCACAGTTTGCAGCAGGTGTGAAAGAAGGAGGCAAACCGGATACATGAGAGCACATGCAGCACTGTAGACAGATGGAATTTAAACTATTTTTAAGGCATCATAGCGGCAATTTACAACTGCGATCGTCATATCCTCATGCATATACATGTGGGTTCTAGTGTCTGATGTGTGTGTACTCACCGATATGTGCATCACGTGTCTCTGTATCATCCATGTGTGCATGTGTTTATGTCTGTGATCATTATACTGAGGAATTTCCTCCATCGAATAAATGATGCGGCCGAATTTTATTGTTTCAAAAATTTGTGTAGACAATTTGTAAAATGTATTCTCTGCGGAAATGTTCTAAACGTAAATATCGTTGATGTAAATGTTATCTCACTAGCTCAGACATACAGAAACCACCTCGAACTGACTGGATCTTATAAGACTCATCGAAATTTAAAATCTATCTTCATCGGTGCTTGTCTGCTGTAAAGTTACCACACTAGAATTCCGTTCTATTTAAAGATTAAAATTTTTTACATAAAAATTATATACTATCGGATAATTCACAATAACCTTTCCAGTCTATCCAGTGGATTTCACCATCGAAATCAATTCACATTTAACAGTAAGTGATGATATCATCAGAAGACTGAGAATAATGTAATTATTACATGATCATTACATTGACCTGACTATTGAAGTACTGAGCGGTGGAATTACTGGCTAATGCATAATTAAAGAGATTGGCTAACATGACAAAAGTTTACTATGACAGAAACTATACCTCACTTTATTTAACTTTACTAACTTTAGACTTATTACGTTTCTACACTGCGATCGAGTGGAGTAAAAAAAGGACTCCATTGTAATTTTATTCCATAGACTGGCAAGGGGAAACAATATACAAAACTTCCTCTCTGTTCATTGACCAATGGAATGTGACAAAAGCAGACAAAGCACTTCACTGCGACATCTTATTAACTAGTTTAGTGAGCGTAAAAAATCGCAGCCTAGTTCTTCTATCGAAGAATTGGAACGAAACGCTCATTTCTGTGCTATTCTTCGGAAATTTTCTTGCACTAAATGTCAAAAATTTGCTTATTTGCTATTTCATTACATCTTATAAGCGACACCCGCAAGAGAAAACGACATGCCCAAATTCGAGAAGTAAAAAAGATGCGTAATGCTTCCCATTTAGCGTCATCGATGAAACAGATGTGTTTCTTTCTGTGGGCAGACGGAATAATTCGGATAGATCTCATTTTGAAAGGAATAAAATTGATATGGATTTAACACATTTGAAAAATTTAGACGACTTCAAATGGGAACACATATGAAGCTGCAGGGTTTCTAGAAGTCTCTGATGCAAGTGGTCGAAGATATCAATCACAACGGAGAACCAAAAAAATCCTGAATTAAAAACATCTGACACGTTCTAAAATCTGAAATAGTTCTAAAAAAAACGTTTTTTATGACTGGAAGGCATTTCATCAAAGCCATGAAAATATGTTCAAGCGCAGTGTATAAGCTACTGCTATTTTGCGACATAAAATGAGACTGCCAAAGATGAGGTCTTCGACAGTTTGCTTCTGCTACTCGAGCTTCCGAAATGTGGTCATCTGAACTGAAGGTCCCAGAATGAGCTTCCTACGTAGGCTTTTAATAAAGCAGGGGACGATTGTTCCCGAGAGAACTGGCTATAATAGCATAATAGCAAAATATACTCGCTACTCGATAAAAAATCCACTAAGCATGAGGCGGCTTGATGAAAGTTCACCGAATAAGAAGAGGCAAAGAAGGGAGTTCAGCAAACGCGCCGCTATGTGCTCAAAGTCGTTTGAAATTTTGCAGTTGCTTCAAAGTATCGATCGACCTATCTGGTGCGATGTATATTGACACTGAACTAAGGAGTGCAACGAGTACTCGACTATTTGTGCAATTTTGAATACGTGCTACGACGATGTGAAAGAGATAATAAAATTAAGCAGAGATATTTTATCTGTTTACCAAATTTTGATAAATAGCGCCATACATCCTTTCATAAATGATGCAGGAGTAAAAATTTCAGGAAAGTGAAGCATTCCAACTGTGACGGAGCGATAGATGCTCTTGTTTACATCGTTTTCTACCAACAGCAAAAGATAACAATGAAATATATGATATATTCACTGAATGATTCCCAGCTGGTTCAAACTTCTAGACGGGTGTGCAGACACGGAGATGTATTTATAAGCAATCATCCACTTCGCATAATCTATTACCAGAATGCATCTTCACAAAAACGAACGGCACTTTAATTATCAAATAAAGCAGACCGATAGCGAAAATACTCTTCCCTCGTGTCCACATAAAACTACCGACGTTACTGAGCGAGAAATTTAAGTGGATCAAAAAAAGAAGAGGAAATACTTTCATAATCACTCATTGTTGTCTGCCGTAAAGAGATTTTAATTTTTGACTTTAAAATCAAACTCACAACTTATTCTTTTGCAAACAGTGATCAGAGTGATTCTTTTCATAGAATAATCAAAGTGCCTGCAACAAGGCCGTATCCACCTAACCTATACCATTTGAGAGGAGAGGAGGGCAGCTGAGAGGGGAAGAAGGACGTGGATGATATAATGAAACATCATGGAAATGCTAGAATCCTGCAGATATCAGTTTGTTTTAGGTTCTTCTACACCGTGATGTTTATTGACAGAGACGCAAATTCCAATAACAACAGCTGTCCTCTTTCTACTTTAATAAAAATGTCACGTTGAAAAAACACATTCTTTTTTCTTCAGCTTTTTAGAAGCTCATCTAAATCTTATCGCTATAGCGAAAAGATTCCTCTAGAAACGCACTAAGCACGACGGTAACAAAGTGATACACGGATCTGCCTTGCTGTCTCACAAGCGAACATCTCTTCGGTGTAACATCCGTCTTGCTTCTCGTCTCGTTCAGAAGATGTCGTCAGCAAATGAGAAACTTCGAGCAGCAGTGCATCACCGAAAATTTGGCAACGTGCGAAGATAGCGAGGAAAATTTGTTCACCGAAATGACTGGCAATAATTGAACAGAATTACTCTTATTGCACTCTTAACGAACACAGCGTCAATTAACTGATCTAAATATGCAGAAGAAATCTAGAACATTGTAGCACTGATTATATGACTTGTTCTGATACGCTGACTTCATCTATAAGAATAATGTATTACTTTGCAACAACTTTTACAGACAATTTGCTAGAATGTATACCAAATTCAGTTTCTCTGTAATAACAGAGCAGTGATTGGGTCATGTCTATGTATGGATCCACTAGGCATTCATTTAGATGCCCGGTTACATTCACTAAGATGAATCGCTCCTTTCGTTGCTACGCCCAAGTAAATTCGCATATCTCTTATCACCTGAAGTTGGCGACTGCATGTTGAATTGCCTGATTACCTGCATTAACAAAACTTACATATCCGAAAAGTTCTCGAAGGCCTCCATCGCCTTGGATGACCTTCCACCCTTCTCCTCCTGCCTGCATTCCGTATCCGATAACTACAGCAAGATCTATCTATGTATAATGACAGCAATAATTAAATTTAAGGTGCTAGGACATAACACAGTAAGGGAGCAAGTGGTGAATAGGAGGAGTAAGATGGAGGTAATTCCCTCATTTCACGATTGTTGTTGAAAACCAAGAACTAGGAAGCTTCGGTTATCTATCCATTCGGTTATCTTCTTTCATAAGCTGAATGCTATTGAGGATCTGGGCTCAATTTTTTTCCATCAAAATCAGAGGTACATCTATCAAGAACGGACTTTTTTGCTATTGAAAAAAGATACCACAGGTTCCTCCCCGTGGATTCAATAGCCTCGTTCACTGCTTACAGATCCAGTGCAAAACATTTAATATATTGAATATTAAATATTGAATCAAACTACAAGATATCATTGTCCCTCTAGTGCTATCCTAATTAACGATCTTCTCGTCCGTTAGTTCAAATTAACTTTTGTGTGTGCGTTTTTAAGTAATGTGCGTGTGTGTGTGTGTGGTGTGTGTGGGGGTGGGGGGGGGGGGGGGGAGGAGGAAGGGGGGACGGAGCTCTGTCTATGTGGAGGTGCACAAATGTTTGTTTGTATGTACGCATGGTGGTCATTTGTTAAAGAAGAAAACTGCATCGAGTTTGTCAGCATTCAGGGCCTTAGAACGAACAAATCGGCCTAACTTCGTCGATGAACAATTGTATGCATGCATCAAATTGTCATTGAAAGAGTGCATCTGTGCAAAACTGGTGTAAAGTGGTGTCTTTTAATCGCTTTCTAAGTGATCTGCGCCTGTGGTTGGGATGCAGCAATGAAAGCAAACATGACTGCGCAATTGCTAATCCTCATGCTCTATAAAATAGCTTTCCGATCCTCAGTATGCTCCTTCGTTTCCTTTTTTCCCATCGTGATCAGGTCCACAACCTTTTCGTCAGCTGATTTTGTCCAAAGGGTGGAAAAAGTGATCACAATGTGTGGTCCGACTGAAATCATTTGAAATCGAAAAAAGCCCAAAAATGGCGAAGTTTAAGGCAGTCATCTGCTGAAAGCTGTGCTTGAAGCTAAAGCTGATCTTTGGGCAATGGGACATTTAAATCCGTGATGCCTTCCTTCGCGCTCTCAGAAATCAGCACATAATTTTTACACTATGCTAAATTAATGAAAATAAACCGTTGCTAAAGAGCTAAGAATAAATTCACAGCAATGTACCATATTTGTTGATACTGTAGGCTGTTTACACAATCCGTTTCAGTAGCTGCATTACAATTATAGTGCCACAAAACATCACATCATTAAATGCGTCACCATGAATGGATAGCAAAGGTGAACATGATGAAAAAATCCTTGCTTAAAAGTTCGATACTGGCAGCGAATAAGATTTCTGCGTTCAGTATGATAGCAAGCCACTCCATTTCTTCTGCCACATCCAACTTTTTCATCAGTTTCGTTCATTACCTCTAGGTTAAGCGGTTATCCATTCAGCTTCCCTCAACTTTTCGTATAGAAATATTTATTAAAAACCGCAAGTAAGCTGAAATTATTAGTTCAAATGCACATTGTTCAGCAATCACCTGGCACACCTTTCCTGCGATTTTTCATTCATTATTAGGCCGTCGTTTTCGCGAGTCATTTTAAGTCGCTCTACCCATTTGCTCGTGAGTATGTGCAGAAAGTTACAATGTTACAGATGATATTCATCTGGATGCTACTTGTGAGTGCTCATCGGATCTGCGCCCACTACTATGGAACTCGGTGTCTATGTCCACCCCAACTGCAGCCTCCAATTCTGCCTCACAGACCTTGCCCCCCTCCCGTTCCGTGTCCACCACTGCCACCCTCTTGTCCACCGACTCCTGCATTACCGCATGTCTACCCGAGGTAATTTATTACCTCTTCTTCTCATATTTCCTTGGAAACTTTCTCGCCTCATCAAGATTGTTATTCCTCTCAGTTAGGCAGCGTAAAGAAAGCATGACGAATAAACTGAAGAGCACGGTACCCCAAGACGACAAATTTAGGACTTAAAAAGCTACGGTCATCACACGTATAGTGCGAGCTCCACAATAAAAGCGAGTGATAGATGAATGGACGATGACGGTGATATGTTTTCTAGCTGTTCTTCTTTTTTACAATCCTTTATAGATCACATGTCTGATGCGTTAAGACTTTGTCCACCTAACATCTCTCCAATTATTTCTGTTTAAGCTATTCGACGCCTGGTCTTTTATCTCCACCATTACAAGGTAGGAACAACGGCTATGCTCCTCCACAGCCATATTCATACTCTCTGAGGGAAAAGGAACTGTCCAACTTGGAGAAGCAAATCAAAACTATCGAAGTTGCCGACGAAAAAGCTCACGTGTCGCCCTTCGACACTGTCGATGTAACACCAGTAAAGTCAGTTGAGGTTTGTGGAATGAGCTCATTAATGATGTTAACACGACATCTGAAGAAGCTCTTGGGAATTGAATTGTCATATCCTCAACAAATATTTTGACAAATATAGAATATTTTGCTGCAATCTCTTCACAATTCCCGCTTGGTGCAGAGCGATTCACTAAGCGAATTTGTGAGGTGAAGCTTGAATGAAGGAAATAAATTTGTAAAAACTGTTGGCCGTTATATGGCCACAAAAAATATGAAGGTTTTTTTGGAATGCGAATATTCTCTCTTTTTCACCTATTAATGCCCAGTTATGAATATTCCATGTTTCAACTACAAAGGCACATTCCTTCTGAAACAACGGTAAAGAGAATGTGCGATGCGGCTACTCGAGCTCAGAAAGGCATCCCTGTTTTGCATGTAGATTTCCGATGACTTTTACCAGATAACTGTGAGTGGAGTACGTGAAGCTTGTCATCATATTCTTTGCTTTTCTCAAAAGACTGAACCTAGTAATGAGACTATACTACTAGGAAATGGAAATACAGACTATACTAGGAAATGGAAATATTATTCATGAACTTATAGACCGCACCGCGAACGCGTATTGTTCCTTCACATGTGCCACATATTTATACGCCGCTACCAGAATCTCCAGCTTATCCACCAAATCACCTAGGATCGATAAGTTTACCACCTTCTCTACCAAATGGATGTATACCTGGATATGCCATAGCTTCACAAGTGCAACCACCTTCCTATCATATTCCAATACTACAGCCAGCAACACAGCAACATCAGTTTCCGAGGTAATTTATTTTATCATTTTGAAATGCTAGCTCACTTGCATTTTTCAGCAGAAAATGGCATGAAACGAAAAGAAAATTCTAAAATGATTTAATGGCTTTTTGGGGGCATCGCATGCATCCCTCTTTAAACTTTTTGAAGCTAGGGCATCTAATAAGAAGTAATTATGAATATTTTCTTCAATGATACTCACTTCGGATTTTGTTATTCGCTTCATTTCATTGCTAAACTGGGACCGATTTCTTTGGCAATCCCTCCTTCATCGCTTTTGTTTCATGTTGAGGAGGTCATCTTAGAAGAAAGTTCTAAGAGAGTAATATCAATTTCGAACATGACTGAAACATCAAAATATCAAGGAAAGACGCTTGTCTAGACAAATTGAGCAACCGAGTGACAATGATAATCGACTATGATTACTATGGTAGTTTTTGAAGAAGTAACCGGGAATTCTTATTTTTGACGTTCAGCATTACCTCTGACACGTTTAGTGTGATGCACATCGAAAAATATATAACACTGATGCACTGTGATTAAGGTGATCGACCAGACTTAACACCGTCTTTAAGAACCGATTTTCTGTACTGAATCAATCACTTACGGAAATTATCTAGCCAATAGAGAGTGATTTTTGGTCATAAGTTATTTGTTCACTTAAGTTATTCACTTAGCAATAACAGTGCCTAACATTTATGCACTATATCGATTGCAGCTGATGAATAAACATTGAAAACGATTTGATTTAGGCTGGTTTGAATCTGACAGCTAAGTGACGGCAAATGAGCTCGCATATACTGCATCATAAATGGCTGAATTTATTTGTGATATTTCAGTCCTATTCACGCACCACTTAACGACTGCTGCATTCGATGCGGAACTCGTTGCAAATATCGTTCGCGACGCAATTTGCGCAATTACGACGATAAAGTGGAGAATGCGACACATATCGAAACAAAATGCACCGATGAGAAACTGCATGATATTATGATAAATGTATGTATTATTCTCATTAATAATTACTCATACTTCTCTATAATATCAACAAACACATTCAGACAGCAAAGTGGGCATGTATTCTAATTTTTGATAGCAGCTCACAATTCTCTGCAGTTTTTAAATCAGATACTCCGTATGACCAAAGAATTTGGAACATCCACTGTTTATCCGTCATGTAAAGATTGTCAAATGAATTTTAACCAGGCAACGTTCATGTTGTCTTACTGGTCGTTTCAAAGTTTCATTTCCGGAGTTTTATGCAATAAGGCCGAGTGAATAAATGATCAAGCCCTCATAACTGAGAACACCAAAAAGCTGCGGATGATATTCATGGTCCTGTAACTTCTTAGAACAGAATATTATGGTCGTCTTCTCATGTCAGTTTTGGGCTCCCGATGACCCGTACGCATGAATCAGTACAACAGCATTAAGGGAATATGAGAAAGCCCAAATAAGTTTTTCGAAGACTAATGAGAGAATCACTGCCCACTATTAGCAAGAGGTGTCTGCATTGAAAGGCAAATCCAAACTGAGCTGCTCAGCATCAACTCTCTAAGCTGCTGTTGAACGCCAATCAATTGTACCACCATTCGTGGGCAGCTATAGAGAGATTAGTATGGCTTTTTACCTTAAATCTTATTGCAATTTTGAAAGATTCTCGACGCGCATTTTCTACTCATCATTCTCGTAATTTGAGCAAGTTGTTCGCCTTCTAAGATTTGAATTGTAGGAAGATATTCCAAATATGAAGTCATCTTGAGGTTCATTTTCAAATCGCATCATTTCAGGCAATCAAAGAAAATCCGGAATCTTCAAAACGCAAAATACAAAAGCTTGCTGAAGAGGTATTCAGTGGGGATTTTCACGTCGTTTGTTCCAGCGAAGATTTCACTTATATTGCAAGGAGTAGTCTATTTTGTCAAGCGAAAAACGGAAATCTATCGTGTTACGCGTTTCAAACTGGATCCATTCACAACAACCTCGCAGAAGATAATATTGAATGACTTTATCTCATGTATACAATATATCTTCACGGAATCCTCTATTATACTGTCAAATTTCTGTTAAATTCTCTTGTTATGATAGTGCAGCTTGTGGATGAAAATATGGAAGTCCATTAATAATAATAAAAATACTTGATCTATAATCACCTGCTTTTTCAAGTAGGGGATAATGCACTTGTATTATTCGTAAACTGACGTGATCCAAAGCATTAGCTGCGTTAGATCTGCCATCACCCCTCACCGAAGCATTCCTGCTCAGTTTGCAGTAGAAACAGCTATTTTCATATACAAATGCTACATGCACTTGAATAAAATATATACGGAGCTGCTCTTGGCATCTTTGCTATAAATGAGTTACGAGATCAAAATAGAAACATATCTTGTCGATGCGCCTGTCTATTTCATCGAACAGAAATTTCACTTCTTTAGATGGCGATTGTTTCTTAAAGTCGGTAGGTTTAGTACGGAATGGTGGAATTTTCGATTGCAACTGCATTTTCGCTTTAATGAACTGCGAAAAAATTTAGCGTTGAGAAACGCGTTGGGTGAAGGTGAAAATGCGCATCGATTCTCAACGCTTAAGAAAAAGAAGAAACTGCGTTGCTCGCAGTTTCTCCCAGTGCATTAATCGTATTAGCGAAGATTTGTAACAATTCTCGTCCTTTTCGTCTCTGAAAATAATGTTTTGGAATATTCCAAAAGCGAAGCCGCTGAAATAAAATCTCATTGCTCGAAGATGATCATCAATCCGAAAAGCTCAAACTATTATTCCGCTAACGTTTTGATACGTTAACATTACTGCAAAATTACGCACTACTTATAAGCAAAGTATACTGATACTTTATCAATATGACACTACTTCATAGCAAAAATGGTGGATATAGCACATCTCTTTTTAGCAGTGCATTTTAAACTACTTTTATCAGCCTCATTAGTGCATAATTTGCATGAAACTATATATCAAAGCTATTATGAATCTCTTACATAAAAGTTTATATCAAAAATTTATCCCTAAACTAGCAAACTTCTCTATAATCTTCCACTTTAAAACTATGCATAACGTTAGAATCTTTACAAATGATTTCATTCCAATTATTTCATCGATATTTGATACTCGAGCTGAGCTTTATTAATTCTCTCGAAAATACTGTATTCCCGAACACAGTGCTTCGCTGAAACATGCAAATGAGGCGCTGAAACAGCTTTATTAATTCTCGAAGATAACGGATTCGAGTGTGACCATCAAAATCCCTATCCTTCCCCATACAAACTCCTTGAACAGAAGCTCTTAAGGTGCTTGCATTTGAGAAATAACCAAATTCTGAAACTTGCACTGCTAGACATCAGTGAGAATTTATAGCTCTTACGTATATTTTTCCAGTAAACAAATAAAACATGCAAATCAATATGTTCCAACAAATGGTCCTTTTACTTCATTACTTATACAAAATAGGTGGCGATATAGTTGCCATCTAAGGGCCTACATCTATTTATGAACTAAAAACATCACTAATGAATTGCGCACGATTTATTGATATGGAAATATCTTCGATCTATATATCAAAACAACATTACAGTGTATTATTACTGGCAGTATTTCGATGTCTTCAACACTCTCAAAATCGCGGCAATTTATGGAGCATAAAATAATGGCAAAAATATTCATAAATGCAATGCACTGCCCATTGCGTTTTTGAATTTTTAGTGTGCTGTGAAAATTACCACATTCTGATATACACCGAACAATCAGATACTGCGAATGAATAGCATTCAAAAACTGCTACCTTGATTGTTGCATCATTCGATGTGTTGCATCATTCGATGTGTTGCATCATTTGCCATTACATAAGAACAAGTTAGTGTAGAATCACTTTACGATTCACAGCGCATATATGTGATCGCGAAAGAAAGAAACAAGTTTTTACCACATTAGCTTTTCCGACTTCCCCATGTATATCCTCTTTATTTGCGTTTGATTGTATACCATCAAAATCCCTATCCTTCCCCATACAAACTCCTTGAACAGAAGCTCTTAAGGTGCTTGCATTTGAGAAATAACCAAATTCTGAAACTTGCACTGCTAGACATCAGTGAGAATTTATAGCTCTTACGTATATTTTTCCAGTAAACAAATAAAACATGCAAATCAATATGTTCCAACAAATGGTCCTTTTACTTCATTTCTTCTATGGCGGCTTCGCCACCGGTAAGATTTCTTTGCGATGTTCTTTATCAGACTGAATGTTTGCCCTGCGCGATAAGCTGCTCTTCTATGCCCTATTCTCTACATTTATTACGTAGGGTACTTGCGAAAATTTTTTGAAAATCAACTGATTGGGTTTGTATCTTCTATGATATGAAAAGATCGAAAACGGTTGAGGTCTCATTGTGTCAGCCAAAGAATTTGTCCACTATTTTATCAATTTAAATCGGTAACGATATGTTCCAAAGAGTTCACAATTTTTTCTGAACGCATTTTAAGGGAGTGAGGATAGAAAAGACGGAAGCATATTTTTTATAACTGGAAACGTTTATTTAAAGCTTAAAAGATTTTCTTAGACATTCCAGCAAGTAATTCAAAGAATATATGTTCTAATGTTTGATGTCTTCAGCTTGACCAATCGTCTACTTGAAACGTTTGACGACCCACAATCACATTGTATGATCGAACCTGGCAGGATTTCTCATTCGATTAGTGAAAGCAACCTCTCTTTTCCAAAATTTCAGTCAAGGACTTTCTTTTCGAAGTCTTGAACGTTCTTTCAATACAATAGCAAATATTCAGCTTCAGAGTGCACTCTATCTAAAGATAACGGATTCGAGTGTGATCAACAACAGCCATCGACAAACTTTTACTTTGACACGAGGACAGGTAAGACAATTTGCGCTAATACGACGGCAAATTAGATAAAGTTTTATTTGCAAACTTATTCCATCTTCCCACTCACGTGTTTTTCGTCAATTTCTTCTGAGTATAAGACATTTATTTAACTGTTTAAGTTCTTTAATGGAAATATGTCCAGGAACCTGAAAATTATATATTTACGACCCACTTTAAGATTTAGGTAAAAACACATATTTAAGTTAGTTAGAAATACGCGGTAGCAAACACAGTTGATCAAACCATATCTTAAACATGAAAAAATTGCTAATTGCCGTTGTTCATTCATACGTGCGCTCGTTATAAAGAGTCATAAACGTGACTTGCTGTGGGAATCTATCTGCGTATTTCATTTGAACTCACCCCGCCGGCCGATTACTCCTTTATTAGTTAAAAAGGAAATATGAGAAACCTACTGAAACATGGACCGTGAATTATGTTACCCGTCCCCAATTCGAGTAATTTATAAAAGTTTATAAAAATATTCTAATTGAAAGCGATCTTGCCCAGGAAGTAAATCACGAAAAGGTTTTCGCAGGTGTATGTCAACCGTTTCAATATGCTGGTTGTGGCGGTAATGGCAATCGTTTCGCTACATCAGCGGAATGTCGCAAACAGTGCAACGATGAAACAGTTCGCCTCCTAAAGGAGCCAGATATAGACGAGCATCGGTCGCTTATAACCTATGGTAATTTATAGCAATTTCTCGCTATCAAGAAATAAACTCCTCGCAGTTATATTCGCGGAAGTTGCAGGAAATTATAGAGAATAAGTAATACAAAAAATCGTGATCGATAAGACTATCTTCGTATTTTATTCTTATTTTAACACAAGTTATCGCAGTATAATCCGTTTTCTGTATGAACTGCTCTGGCCAAGAGGCAGTTCACTCAATCTTGAAAAAATGATCAATTGCACCTATTTGAGCTCAATACGACGATTACTTGAGTATGGTTAATTGTTCTCGACTGAAACGACCACTCAGAAATGCCTCAGCAAGGAAGTGAATTAAAATGCTTCCGAGTTAACATAAAAGCTGAAAAATCTGATAAACATTTGTCCCATTTGTCTATTTTTTAATTTCCTCAAATGTATTGCTCATTTTCTGTATTGCAGAATCGATTTGTAATATTTCATTTTCGGCATATTCCAAGCACGAGGTTAAAAAATGCGTGGAGAAATCTTGCTTAGCAGGATATACGTGCGTGAAGGAATACTGCTGCCCCTCCAAAGGTAATTAAATTGTTGCTTCATCCCTGGAGATGAAAAATTAATTTCCTCACGTTCAAAACCAATTATATTACTATTATATCCTCTAGGAAATCTCTAAATCAGCTAACATTCTTAATTTAACCTAAAAAATAATTGATACCGTTATTTCGATACTCTGATCGGCAATTTCTCTCCATAACGTGTAAAACATTTGCATAATTGTAAATTTAAGAGAATAAACTTTACACGTATTTTCGCTGAACGAAAAATGACTGAAAAAAGTTCCTATTTCTTTTTCATCACTGAGATTTCTCTTCTTTTGAAGTAAATTGTTCACTAAAAGAAATAGTCATTCAGAGATGATCTGCTCGCAGATCTACGATTCGGGACACGAGCTAAGTGCAACGGATATGAAACACGTTCGCAGATATGCCTACA
Source organism: Parascaris univalens (assembly GCA_037576465.1). Taxonomy (NCBI): domain Eukaryota; kingdom Metazoa; phylum Nematoda; class Chromadorea; order Rhabditida; family Ascarididae; genus Parascaris; species Parascaris univalens. The sequence goes on from CM075173.1 coordinate 4,289,761, forward strand.
ACAAAGATTTTCGTACATGTAGTCGCTTCTCATATTTTGGAAAAGCTGGGAACTTCAACAACTTTCCTGACTGGCACACGTGCATGGATTTTTGTGCCGACTGATAACACTGTGATAGTTGTACTTAAGTGTCTCAGTGATAAAGTTTTCATTACGCAATACATCCACACCTATCTGTCACCTAATCACATTTCGATTGTATTATTTTGCTATCCTAATAAAAGCGAGTCCCGAATTGTGACGGTTCCGACTGAAATATTTTTGATTTTGTGGTGATGCGGAAACGGCACTAGAAAATTCGGAATTTCGATTTTTTCCTCAGCTAACGACAGAGTAATATAGGCGTTCTCAGTGATAGGTTATATGAAATATAGATACCGACTAAAATATGCTACGAATGTTTGAATTTGGTTGGGATAAACTATGACGCCCGATAAGTTAGGTCATTTAACATAATTGACTTAGAATGAACTTATCCCTCCTCTAACCTCAGCATAAATTGAGCAGCGCCTGCGCTCATTAGGAACACCAACTTCACTTTCAATACTGAACTTCGAGTTTCCTTCATAGAGTGACTAAAAGTTCTCACGCACTTCTGATCCCTACGATTTCTTTGCCAGTATAAAAAAATGCATCGACAACAGCGTCATATTTATTAACGTTTGCATGAAAATACATTGATTCGAAAGTTGAAAAACAATCAGCGATACATTTCAATGACCTCCTAAAGAAAAGGCTGCGATAAGATGAAAAATGAACATAGGCGGAAAAATATATAAACATATACAAATATTAAACTGTTTTCGATTTAATGTGGCGAAGGATTAAAGCGAAACGAAAATAAGTGAGCGTCGACGATGAAAGCGTTCATTGCGGGACATCGCTGCTGCAATTTAGCGTCCATATTTTCATTTTTCTGTTTTGTGTTGCATCACAGAATCGAAATCCTTGCTTATGACAGTGAGTCCAACATGGATCACTCTCGCTTAAGCTCACATTCAGCACCTCTGAAATGTATAAGACATTGCTATAAGACATTTATGCACATTTTACACAGATTTAAATAAAAGTCTATAATACTTTTGCATGTGCTTGGCAGCTAGGATTTGAATGTAAAGGTGAGGGCGTGAATAAATTAGGAGGCTAGATGAATGAGCCTGCGAAATATGAATGGAGAAAACTGAAATTAGCTATACTATTTGTAATCTGTGACTAAAGGAAACTTTGTTGGATCAGTTCGCAAAAGAATATTTTTCGGTTTCTTGAAAGCAAAGATTTGTTGGCAGATAACATGGTCGTGTTTTTTTTGCATGCCTCGGAGCACAACAATGGCCGTGTCTATTGTTCCCACATTCATCGATTTAAAGCAGCAAAAAAGGAAACAAAAACGTTCAATACAGCGCATACGGTGGAGTTCAATATTGCATGTAAATTTTCGTTGAGAAGCATTCGTGTTCATATTTATATCAGCAGATATTCGCAAATATGCACTCATATTTCTATTATTTATTAAAGTTAATGTAATGTGCTCGTTATACTTTTTGCCACGACCTTAAAAATAATAGTAGATAACTGTTGCTTACTTCTTGCAGAATTCGAGATATCGGCGCTTAAAAGAATAAGCACCTGAAAAATTGAAAATTTTCATTAAAAAACATAAGAAAACATATAAGAAAATAACCATAACGCCGATAGAAACAATGAACGAATACAACGGGCAAATATTTCACAGCTGTTGCAAATTCGAGTCTTTTGCATAAATTTTAGAAATTCGGAAAAGATATGAAAAATTTTTTGGTACTTCGATTTAGTGCGGAAAAAGACTTTGCTTTTCAGTTGTAACAGTGAGAAATTCCTCTTAATTTCCACTCTTTCAAGGAACACCTAGAAGAACCATGAGTATAACGTCATAGATGAGATGAAGATGAAAGGAATGAGAGGAATTTAAAAAAAAAAACAAATTCAGCCTCTATGAGCAACGATGAAAGTAACCACAATGGAAACGCTTCAAAGCCACTATCTTGCGAAATGTTTGCTTATAGGATCCACTTCACATCTCAAAAGTGACCATGAAACTTAGTAGAAAGCACTGATAGTAACACAGTAAACAGCAACCGATCAATGGTCATTGTAGCCTGGAGTATCGAGTTCACCGTAATTTGCACTCTTTTAATGTAAATAGAGAACATATTTGAATAACTCACAGCTACGAAGAGAAGCATGTAGGAGCGTTAGTGGGACGTGCGTTGGCGATACCACTGTGAAAATAGGAGCACACCAACTCGACGAGCGTATCGCCGTGCATTTATCGTGTGATGTTTTAGTGTTGCTGTTCTCAACAAACTAATCGTCGATGTTTCGCTTCCGCTCATCTCGTTTTTTAAAACATTTGTGCACCAACTTCTGCGCAACATTTCTTTCAATTATATTTCAGCAAAAATGTATTAATAAGAAATTAAAGGAGTAAATTTGAAAGCAGTTAATGAGTTTCTCTCACTGATACGTTTATGCTTGAAAATATCATACAAAAGGATGGTCACTTTTTGTCGGTAAACATGCTGAAGGACTCCACTTCAGCAGCGATGTTTTCAACCGTTAATTCAACAATACCTGTTGCCCTCGCTGCCCGACATTTTGAAATAGTCCTGACTGACTTTCCGCACAAATGACGTTATTAAGATGAGGGAAAAGACGGAATACACATGTGTTGAAGATGAGTTTTTGGTTATTATATGTACTGAATCTCAGAAACGATAGATTTTTGAAAAAATTAAAGGTCTCAGAGATTTAATTTTTCTAATCGGCCATGGCAGGGGAAGGAAGAAACAAAACAGTTGAATGCTATAATAACTGAATACTCCATTTTTAGTTAAATTATAATAAGGTACAGCTATGAAGGTATTATAAGAACAGGTCAAGTGCTTAAAACCTTTCTACGTTTCATTGATGCGTTTGTATAAAAAATTCATGCATCAACACGTGGAGATTAATTGAACAGCAAAATGGAAAGAAAAAAGCAGCCCATCAACTAATTAATGTAAGCTCATTCTCTGAAGAAATGCTTCTTTTCATCTTTCGACTATATGTTTTGAATGCTGATTGAACGTTATCACATCAATCACTGACTGAACTCATCGTTTGCATTATGCGAGGAAAATACGCATCGATGGCTTCAATGTGTTTTTTATCAGACAGTTTCTCTTTCATCTATCGTTCAATTTTGTCCGAATTTCAGATTTTCGTGGTTGATAACTTTTTGCCAATGATGCAGTCAGCTATCGAATTCGCCAACATCGCCAACTGGTCATCGATCACCTTTCGACTTTCAACACTAACTGATTTTGCAAGCAAAAAAGCGCAGTCCCATTAGGTATTCTGAAATAAATCAAAGGAATTTGTTGTGCTGTTGTATTCTCGATGAATCCTCTGATGCTTAGCGGTTCGTTGATGAACTATCAAAAGTCTTCTCTCCTCCCATTCTTGATACAATCGGCTGTGGTGAAACTTGGACTGTCTACACTGTTTTTTTTTTGTTAACATCGTTTTTTTTGGAACCGGTGTGCCCACACCCATGACGTTTGCGTAACAAAATAATTTTACTGCTTGTTTGCTGCCCACGATTACACGTTTGCACTGTGTGCATTCGGGCATCTTCGCCATATCTGCTGCTCAGCGTTGGGTTACTTGGTTTAATTTGGCGATCTTTGTTTATTCCGGATCCTTCTTAACTCACGATCAATTCGCAACTTAGTTCTGCATACGAAGTTCACTTCGCCACCTTTCTTCCTTATCTTCCACTTCACTTTCAACTTCAGAGCCGTCGAGTTAGTAGAAGCCGAACCATTCGGCTTGGCAAATGGTGATCTCACGCGACTATTGTACGGCAGCTTTTCGATCACCTCATCAGTTGGATACCTCAACTGCCTCAGGAGCACTACAGATGGATCGCATATTTCGGTAGCTTGGATTATCGCACTTCTCTCTGAATTACATCGTCAATCGACTCTTCCGTCGTTCTTTCATTCAGCCTTCAGCCTCCAATTTGTTATTGTTTCGTGCAAACTTAAACGTTAACAGCAAAACAAACCAAAGTGGTAGAGACTAATGAGTTTTTATATCGAACCTATATTCTCGGATGTAACGAGAGTATGCAGTCGAACTGTAAGAAATAAATAAACTGCTGCAAACGGCATTAACGAAAAAAATCATTGAAATGAGAAAACAAATAAATTGGGGGCGTCGAAAAGAGAATGAAATATTGTCGATAGCTAAATTCAAATCTAGGTCAATAAACCTCCCGTAATTTTCAACTTTTTCTGTGAATGATGGCTTCTTAGGAGGCTGTCATACAAATAGGCAGTTGAATATTTCCACATTCAAATAGATGAGGAGGAGACCACGTGCCGCAGAGACAGACAGTTCAGCGAAGAGAATGCAGTGAAGAGCTGCAGTTGCAGCTAAGTGCAGTTATTGTTATACTGGCTACATTTATATTTGGCGCATTTATATAAGATTCAGATGTTTTAATTACATTTCAAATCATACATATTTTAAAAATCGACCGTTCAGTTGGCATCGTTTCCGCAACCAGATTTACAAGTTTAGTAAGAAATAGAGTTTAACGAATACAGATAATGAAAATACATGAAAATGAAAATGAAAATAGATTGCGGAAATCCTGGTGACATAAGGGTGTCCTGCTAGACCTCGTAGCATTTGTTTTCGGCATGGGCAAAAAGTGAGGGCTCCTTGCAGGTGAAGTGACTTCTTGTAATCCTCAGTGTTAAGAAGTATCCTTTATGAGTGCTAGTGGAACGCTTATGAGTGAAAGAATTTATTGCGGCGATCCGAAAGATCACAGCAGTAGCCATGTGTGCATGACTTGGACGTGTCCGTTTCTGTAATCTATGCCCTCAGACTGCACACCGCCCTAATTCGCGTTGCAAACTTTGGCATACTGTACACGATACAATGACCTCCCATATCAATCTTCATAGCGATACATCTAAATCGAAGAAGGCTGTATTAATATGAGATGACAACAAATTTGCGCACATTTTGCGCAATTTTGCGTGCACTGGTCGGGCCATATAAAAACTACTTTAATGAGTGGACTGTTCACCGAAATTATAGATGCACAATGCTGCATATTTTTTTCAGCCACTAGCTCATTAAACTAGCTTGCGAATGTGCAAAATATAAAAGCGCATACTATGTAAATCACTGGAATCAGTCTTCTCCCCTTGCCTCGGAAATGTATCTGCGCGCACTAGAACTTAGCATCCAGCAAATGCTCGCAAAACATACGCTAAATGGAAAACTATCAGCAAAATGGCTCTTTGTTGTACCCTCATTAATATACCACATATTGTTCGAACATCTGCGGTGGTCATTTTATTATGGACAATATGGCTGGTCGCATTTATTAGTATCTGGAATAATGCAACAAATGAACCGTATTTCCCTCTCATTCACCGAGAATTTGTCGGTCGTTGTGATTTGACACGATTGAAGAAATTTATACGGCTAACTAATCTGCATTTTGAAGTTGAAGTGAAGCTGAATTGATAACAAGTAACCATCACGACGGTGAAACTTCACAATTCTTTAAATGTTTCTTGAATTAATTCAGCTGTGTTGTTAATCAGCATACTTGATGTTATGCATTTCTCAGAAAGAAGCCTAACATGCCTATCACGTCATACATACGAGTTAGAAATTTTTAACATTCTTCCAAGGCCTCCTTGTCAATTTTCGAAACCACCTCAAGTAACCCTTCTTTTAGTTTATCATTTCCTCATTACATGGAAGCAGTCTGTTAAAGCATTATGTTTACCGAATAAAACATTTCTTAGCCATCCTAAACGGCTCCTACTAATTTGTTAAACCGCTGTTCTATATCATACTAAAGGAAGTAGCTTTTGCTATATCCTTATTTCCTGATATTTTGTTATAGTCGAATGAAGATGGCCTGCTGGTACAGTTTATTAAGCAGTTCATGTATGCAACTTGAGTGACAGACGCCGTAGAGTGATGAAAGAATGCTTTTATTGAACAGTGATAATGTGAAGAGCTTAAAACTGCATGAAACGAAAGTCCTCAAAAGAATATTACTATAAAGACGAGAGCATTACCAACAATACTGCTTGTTTTGATGAGTGAACACTCGAGGAATGCACTTTTCACTGTCTGAAGTCTACGATTTTATCATGTAAACAGCGGAACCTTTACTTCTTGCAGCAGATCACTGCGGTGTTGTGCAGACCCTTGTGCAAACTTGCAGACAGACTTTCACTACGAGATTCTCTACGAAACCACATGAAGTCGCTGCATAGCTGAAATAGCTTAACGCAGTGAGGAGCACTTCCCGCCACACATGGGCTTCGTGCAACTTACCTGATGCTCCATCTGAGAGCCGACGCTTTGCACAGCCATGTACGGTCGTCACAAAAGTGTAGAGATCCTCACAAGCGTGCATAACAACCTATAAAACTGCCCGTAAATGCGATGCTCCAACAGATTCGTGGTGCAGTCGCACTTCGCTAAAATTCTTTCCCCTGCGGCCCCCTTATCAGCACCTAAGTCGCCAAATGAAGTCGCGAAAACATTGAACGAGAGGGTGCACCGTAAGATGGGTGGTGAAGTTCAGGCTTGTGCGACGTTCTGCATATGGTCTGTTTGTATAACACCACCACATAAGACAGTTCGCCACTACGAAATTTGAGCACGACCACACGCCGAACCTTTTCGGCTATGAATGGTTTTATTGAAAAGCTGTTAAAAGCCACCTCGGACAAGATTAGGCACAAGATTTTGTGCAGTTAATTCAGCGGACCGAATAAACGGCAAAGTAAAAATAAAATATGAACAAACTGTTCAACAAATACACTCAGCAATAATGAAACGACAGTTGCACTGAAGCATCTAATTAAAGGCAACTGAGCAAACCTTTAGGCCACTGACTGCACCAAATGAAAAAAACAATTCTTCCGCTTCTAATCAGAGGTTTAAGAAGCAGAGGAATCCAGTGTTTAAGATAATTACGTGCTTTTCCAGAGTACTTAATATGATGTCTTCTGTTCGGGAGAACTCAACAGGAAACCGAATGAAAAGAGGTCTCGAGAATTTCTTCAAGGAAGCCTTGTATTCACCCAGGTATGGTAATTTCCTTCCTCAGTAACGTCGAAAGTTTCTTTAACAGTACCACAAAAACAAAAAGTAAGATAAATTTACAAGAACGACGACTAAAAAGGTAAACAAATGCAGAATCATAACTGAAGGGCTGGCACGTTGTGCGCTTTATCGGTTTCGCCCACCAAACTGGGTAACAAATAAAACGTGTACTCATTTCTGATCAATCTCACTACCTGCTCAACTCTGCAAAAAAACTCGTCTTTGATGACCTGACGAGTGTCACAGGATGACCTGAGATGTCGTAAAATATTCCCAGCACATTAACGCTACCATTTTTCCGTTAAAGTTTGTGGATCAATTTCAATTATAACATAAATGGTATGCACTCCACACAGAATGCAGTTCCAATGAACGCCGAGTTGAAATTATCAAAGTGACCGACAAACTGATACACACATATGTACACACAAAACGCATATATAAATACATACACAATACACGACAACACACCATAGAGAGCATACGAATTCGTAGAACCGAGCTGAATTAGCAATTATAAGATTGCTTATTGCAACGGTATCGAATAAGTGAGCTTAGAAATAAATAAAACAATAATAAAGATCAAATATTAATGTAGATCACAAGAAAGTGACGAGGAGTGAAGGCGATATCACTTACATAGATAGCAACTCAATGCATCACTACTGATTCTTATTACTTTCACATAAGGAAAAATTCCTCGCAGCTTTCGACACAAATCACATAAAATTCGAAAATGAATCTTTTCTATTACCATCCTGTAACACTTCACCTATGCTTTCACACTGTAAAGCGGAAAGAAATTAAGCTGCGAGCAGAATCGAACTCGAAATCTATGATCTCTATTCGATGACACATTTCAACCGAGTTCGGCAATTTCCTAATTTAACGAGAGTTTAATCTGAATTTGTTACCGCAGCCATATTACACCATCAAAAAGAGAGTACGCAATTAAACAAGCAAACAAGAAGCAACAAGGAGCTTTTCATACTCTCTGCCAACATGAAATACGTCAACAACTTCATCACCAGTACTATTAGGCAAAAACGGAGGGAAAACCGCTTATTTGGTTTACAGCCATAAAGTACCATCGAACTGAATATACCAATTAAATTTGCAAAAAAAATGTAAATAATATGCTCGCTCCGACAAAACCTTGTTCAGGAGAAGAACGTCAATCACCATCGCGCAGATAAAATCGCAAGTCATCAGCAAAACTGCATAAACCAAAAACGCCTGAAAGAAACGCTTAATACGACCTTATAATAAGATAGGAAAGCGTTCTTGAACAAAAATAGAAACTAGGGCTGATTACTTCTCTCCCCATAGACGACCTTCGAATAAGATGCATCTAGTCAGCAAATGAAAAATTTCTTGCCAAGAATGACTGCATTAATCCAATCCTGTCTAATCCAGAAATATTCTCATAATTACAAGTGCGACATCATTCAACAAATTAATTTGCAAACGATCTGTATTATGTCTATATCTAATGGTCACTTACTTGCATACTGCATAAACATCCAACGAACGAACCCATCAACGCTCTCAACTGCTCAGAAATGTGAATTCGAGTATTTAATAACGATTAACCTAATTGTCGATGATTCAATCATCCTCAACCCTATCAGCAAATGAATCTGAATATTTCACAAGGTGTCGGCTGACTGCTCATTCGCTCGCCATCCATTACTTTCGATGAACTGCCAAACATCCCACCCAACGTTTCCTTATAAAATTCTATAAAAAACAACTCTCTCCAAGTCATACACAACAAATATATAGAAAGACAAAAGAAGTAAAAAAAAAGTGCCATTGAGGAGAAAAGAGAAGTGAAAAATATATCCATAATACTCACAACGGAGATGAGTAAAGGAAGCAGCTAATACCACAGCTATAATCATGTGGATAATAGGGTAAGTAACTCTGAGCCATGTCTAGGAAGCTGCAAATTCCTGAAATCTTCCATGGAGAGACATGGAGGGAAAAATTGCACTCAATGGATGAGCGATATAAAATCTTTTGTAACGCACGTAGCATCTCAATCTTCATAAATTGCCACAGAATTTGGTGAAGAAGAAACAATACTGAGATAGTCTGCAAGGTGACTCAAACAACCCTTTCTAAATGAACAGCATCTGAACAAAAGAAGATTGGAATTCGCAAAACGCGAATGTCATACTGAGGCACTGATCGCTTCCTCATCTCAACTTCTCTTTCTCCTGTAAATGTCCCGGTGTGATTGAGATTTCAGCCAACCCAAAAACCGAAAGAAGGGATTTTTCGAGACAAGACATGTTAAATGGTACAGGAACGCAATGTTTCATTTTTTGAAGCGTGGCTGAACCGTTCTGATCTTCACCGGATTGCTGCTCTTGTACAGCGATGGTCTGCTCAATCGAGCTGCTACCGTGGAGACGCTCTGCTTTTCCCTGCTGTTCTTGCTCATATGCTTTGCGTGTGCTTTCTCACTTCCGGATGCAGAAATAAATAAATAAACCCAACTCTGAACTCCACAGCATAACTGATGACATTACTGCAACGTGAAATTTCGGACGACTTGCTTCACTAATCCCCGAAAATTCTTAGATTACTTCGAACTAAGTGCAAGCTCGACCTTCTGGTGGAAACGGAGTTGCGAATTGAACCTCCCAACAGAAATCAATCATTGACATCATTTCAGCGAAACGCTTGTTATTTTGCGATTTTTTGCTCCCCTCCTCTATTCTGCGTCAATTTTAAGCCCGTTGCGATCTTTTCCGAAATAAGGATTAGAAATGATTCATCTATGTACCCAGTTAAAATAGCCGTTTCAAAGCGAGACGATCAGAAATCGATAGTTTAATTTATACACTCCATGATTCACTAATTCAGCTATACACAGGTCTTTTTTCCAAATCTGATGTTGAAGATACGTCCTGAACATCTCCTCTCCCCTTCACAACATCGTTTCCTCTCTATTATAACATTTTTTCAAACACTGGAAGTGTGCTGGCTGCTAGAATCTACAGAGATATAAACGATATGAGGACACATTTCTGAGCGTTCTTCTATTTAAACGCTGTCATAACCTAGGCTTTTCAAGACGCAAAAAAAACATAAAACACATCCGAAAGCACCCGTAACAAGAAACCATTTCTTCGATGTTATTACCCAATTTTCATACATTTACCATTAACCAATGTAAACGGGTTAAAGCAAATTCTTCAAGGAGCAAATTGCACACTCCCTCTCAGGAGCCCCCTCCATCCCATTCCTTTCGTCCTTTACTATCCCCAAAAAACAAATAAAACATGCAACCTACTAAATCCACCATCATAACGCTATAATTGCCTTATCAATGGCTAAACGGGATGGTGGATATGCATAAAACACATGTGATGGTGACAAATATGGTGACAAACATCAGAATCATAAAACTTGAAATATGACCAGTACCGTAGAAAGATGATGTGATTCGCTGACAAAGAAGGACCAGGTAACGAATACTCTCAATTCACAATACGATACACTGAAATGAACAATGATAAACGCTTTGCTAATGGAACTTCGAAAGCGAATAACTCAGCGGTGTCTTCTTGATTTATAAAAGCGGAAAAATGCACCGCAAAGGATTTCAAGGACTCAAAAATGTTCCCTTTTCATTATTGCATTCGATAACGTCAAGTCACATCGCCCCTCTACGGAATCATTTCTGCGGTAAAAATACTTCACCTTTTCCCCTCCCGGAATAGGATTAGCTAAAAGCCTTGCATAGGAATGGGTTTACGCTTACATTCCCTCCTTCCTCAACCATCAAGTCGCAAGTTTGGTTCACCCCACATAAACATCTCTTTTAAACTGGTCATTTGCAGCTAAACACCGCGATCTACCTGAACGACAAATAAATCAAACATATTAATAAATAATAAAATTTATCACATCTTACGATATGGCGTACCGTTCAACGAAACACTCCAAGTTAACTCTAAACTCCGATGGATCAATAAGTCTAAAATGAGGTTTCAACTGGTGAAGTGGCTTAGTGGCATTAAGTGCTTATAGTGAAGTTCAACAAGAAAAAATCCCAGAAGCCTATTCTACAGTCAATCTTCGCTTAAACAGCACTGTGCACAAAGATATGGGATAATTTATATTGCATGAATGGTACAGAATGAAAGTTTGTGCCACAGGAAGAGTATTAAATGAAAGGAGATCCGAATATTACTGAGGCTCTCATCCACCTGTAATGACAAGTAAGAACTGAAATATACCTAATATATAATGACTAACCGATAAGTGTTGGCTAGAAATAAAACAGCCGCGATCACAAACTGCGAAAAACATCTAACCCTATCCGATTTATCCGGCTTGTTGAAACGTTTCGCAATAGAAGGCGTTGATGCTTCTGATGTTATGAATCCTTCTGAACTTGTAGATGATGAGGGCGCTGTGGGAATGCTGCGACTCCTAAAGTAACTGTCAACTGAATGGCATATAAAGGCTAACTCAGCAGAAAAGATTACATCTGTGGATTCATGACAAGGTAATATGAACATCGTGGAACAGAACACACATCTGAAGGCATCCTTTTGTGCTTTAAAACCTTTCAGATATGCTACCGAAAAAAAGGCAAGGAGCTTCTAACCTACAACCTACAAATGACTTCGTCTCGTCCCTATTCAGCTTACGATGTTACTGTCTATTTACGGCAACTAAGTATCTGCGTTCAACGTTATCAGTTCAGATCACAATCAGTAACACTAATCATACAAAAGAGTGAACAGCTGTTCTTGGAGTTATTTGTGAACAGGGTATTTAGATAAAAAATTTGAGGTGGCTACTTCTCTCTTAATTCGACTGATGTGGAAATGCCTCACTTCCTATTTTGTTCTTTATACACGTTAACGATGTTTCTGACGACATTCACAACTGTCTTAAGCTTTTCACTGACGATCTCAAAATATATAGACAATTGTGCGGTTATGCCTATTGCCTCCATACTCTACTGAAAGGCCCCTGTGCATTCGCTAGTAGATCGAAACTACGGTGATTGATTCTCAGGCTAGGACGTGAGGTCCTTTCTGCTAGAAATGGTTCTAATGATCTAGCTGCTATAAATGACCTGGAATTTCACTATAATTGTAGTGTTCCACTCTAGACAGAAAGTCGTCGAAAATCATTAACCGCATTTTCGGCGCTATACGGTAAAGACGAATTCAATACTGCCAAAAGACCTTCTACTTGAGATTCATTACTGATATACTGTACTTCAGTACAGATCACCTTTATCTGGTTTCTGAACCACGTTGTCAGAGAATGTCCAGAAACGTTTCACTTGTACCGCTTCTCATAAATTTACTATGATCCATATAAATCACATTACGCTATCACATCAGAAACCTTTAACCTGTAATCATTGAAATATTGCAGGCGTAAGCTTCGACTTTATTTTCTGCCACGAAAGTATGTTGAAGTTTTCCGACAACTCATTAAAGAAATATTTCATTTCGCTGATCCGTTCTCATAATCGGCGTGAGCTTCAATTTCAAGGAGCCCGAAAATACTGCACCAATTTGCGTAATTTTCAGTTTCGTATCGCAGTAGCGTGGAACCTGCTTCCTGCCGATATCGCCGATGCACTCAGTTCCCCAGATTTTAAATCATTTCGACTCATAACCTTCTGCTCTTTGCCCGAACTGTGGCCTTGTGAAGTTATGCTCTTCTCTGCTGTTCGTGTTCACATATTTTGTAATTCTTCCATTTCGAAATGCAGAAAACAAAAAATTTTCACAAGATAAACGATAAAGCAGCATACACGAAAATTAATTAACCAAACAGAATATCTGAACACATAATTAGGAAATATAAAACAACCGATAGTAGGACAACTAACATAGCATTTGCTTCTTCCTCTCGTCTTGATTCCTCTTCCTGTAAAGCCAACGCGAGAAGATGGCTGCAAAAAGCATGCCTGTCATATTTCATCCATACCAAATCAATTTACAGTTAATGCTTTGATGAAAAACCAAAATTTCAGACAGGGCACGGATGCAATTCTAAAGTCCCTTCATATTAGTTAAACCGCTCCTCATTCTTTAATTTCAGTTTTTTTAGAAGCGCAAACTGTGCAACCTGACTATATAAACTTCCCTCCAAATTGGCTGCAATCTCGCAAAAAAACAAATCGCCCACATTTTGTCGAGATGGGCAACTCTTTATTTTCCTTGTTTCGACGATCGAACTGCCTAAAAGTATAACGAAATCCCACTGCGTTTTACAAGAACTGTGTTCATTCCTGAGCAGAACTTTTGTTAATACTAGCTATTTTAATTACTGCGTTATATCTGATGAAACAACTAACCAGTATGCGAGCAATTTACAGGCACAAACTTATTCCTAGTCAGTTGTACCCTACGGCGCTACCTGCCATAAATTAGAAGTCACGTACTTGATCTTAACTTAACAAGTTTTCCACAACAATCCCCCTCTAGGGAATAACCACTTGATCACATAATCATCAGTTCGTCCACTGCAGATTTTTCCTTCTTTTTTCTCTGCCTCCGCAATTATCACGAACGTATGAAAGTTATAGGAAAATTACTCAGTTCGTTACAGAACTCGACTCCTCTATCGCTTTAAGAAGCTCCCTATAGGACAAATCCATGTAATCACGTACTCGGAAGTTTCTTTAGCATCAGCCGGTCGCGATTCGTTAAAAGAAGCGTCGACGAAAACCGAGCTACCATCCACACTATTAAGCGTTTCCCATACAACCGATGGCTCATTAATAAAGCCTTGATCTGCGACAAGCACAAATAAACCATCCTGAAATTACCCAGCTCATCATACACAACCACGATGACAGAGTACAAATCAAACGAGATAAACGGAAATGAATGACGAAGTATATCACACACACTGTTATCAAAACGTATTTGTACTTCTTCCAGTTCGCCCAAAAACCAACTGATACCGTATGCAACCGCTTTCATGGATGTCCGCGTTCCATAGCACATTAATCATCTGATTCGTTCAAAAACTAAGGATCGCAAAAGATCGGCAATTACATCGATTTCATAAGTCCAGCTTTAGTGGACAACAACGCCATACTTGCATACGCATCGACATATATATGTCGATGCAAGCATGGCATTCACATAATGCTTTTTCTGCAAAACATGTAAAAAAAAGAAGGAGAAAAATTCGACAGTTAAAAGGAATCACTGTTTCAAGCAGCAACTATAATTCTGGTGGGTGAAGACGGGTCAGCAAAAAAGGAGAGTGTAGGCAGTGCAAAGCACAATAAAGCAGAAAGTCGAATGATGCCAAAAACGCCTCCTTCTCGATGAGCGTCTTCTATGAAAATAAAATGTCTTTTTTTGTTAACGACTTAAATAATTATGCGACAAAGAACTGAAGCCTCGAGCGTCTTCCTACAGGAGACATAAAGTGATACGGGCAGAAAAATAAAAGAATGCAAGCGGGACTGTGGTCTACGCCTACACTAAAGAAAATGTCTGTATTCTATAAAACTCAACATTTATCTAAATCCGCTGTTTGGTAGACCATAATTTGAAAATAAAGGCAAAAATGGCCAGCAAACACAAACCTTATGTTTGTAAAGCGTATGGAAATGGTTGTTACGAAATAAAACTGCAATCTGACCATCGTTAAGAGCAGCGTTTAACTCGAAAAGTCCATAGACTGTGAGTTGTGAGGCAGTCGATTGCAGAAAATCAGCCAAGATACACGACTCGGTGTCTTGGTCGCCGTTCACAATACGCTCTGCCACCTCATTATAGCCAAGACTGCCCAATAATCGTACTGCAAAGTAGATCTCCATAAGTACCCTTTTGCATTCTTTTAGGTTACGCAATTCGCAATTAAATGCACACAGAACTTCTGTGACGATAATTAAACACTTATAACAAATCATCCCATTGACTAAATCGATTAGCAATACTCTATGAGACAATTTTTCATACCTAAAACCATATGATTAAATTACAAAGAACATTTGCAAAAGATGAGAAACGTGAATTTGGATTTGGATTCATCTGAGCGAACTCAACTAGTGCCAAATGGAGTGGTCGTCCCAATGAGAAAAAAAGCAGAAGAAAGTGTCTTCGATGGGAATAGGCGAGTGTTTTTTCTTTGCGAACGATGTGTGAGCACAAGAAATAGCGCACAGAACTGCTATCTCCTTTGAGGGCAATATTCGATACCATCCACCGAAAGCTTTATGACAACAAATGGACTGAGGTATCAAATATATATATTTTTTATTGTTCTAGCTATTCCAGTGAACCTTTATCTTTACTTTTGATTCCAACGAATACATCCAGCTCACGGATATCACAATCAATCAACAGGTCGTAGCAACAGCGTCTGGATAAAAAATATCAAATACTGCCTTGCAAGAAATAAAAATACGACAAAATGAGAAAACAATTTCAGCAATTTTTGTCCCACAGAAGCAATGAACATCAAAGTCCTTGATTTCTAATAGCTGAGACGAACAAATATCAGTTAATAGCCTGTCGCAGTAAAATGAGAACGGAAAGGAAACCCACCAAGTTCTTTTTGCTGTGGATCTGCAACCCATCCATGAAGTAGTGGTATACCCAACAAATCGAAAAAAGCGCATGCGGTCGTATATTCAAATTTGTTCACTCTGTAATAAGCAGAGTAATTGTACTGGTCAGCATAATCTTATAAAGAAAACTTCATTTCAGCATACAATCTGAAGTGCTGTAATGTGATCGGTAGACACTTCGTGACCATCCCATCTTGCTGCCAGCGTGTTTCCTCACCTGAGAAAGCAGAGCACTTCGGGCTTCGTCTGTTTGGCAGATTTTCAAATTCATCACTGATCAAATAATAATCAGTATCACACAAAAATCTGCTTGCATAGAAATTTGATGAAGGTAACTTTTTCGTTGATTTGAAATTCATTTCATGAAGGAAAAAGCAATAAAAAAATATTAACGGCCATTGCAAGAATAACATCAGCGAATTATTTTAATCAGAGCCGAACCTCGTCCCAAATCTCTCCTACCCTTAGTTTTGTACTGCCTCGGAATCTTTCAATCACATGAGCAAAGGCAAGAATTTAGGCGAATAAGTAAATAATATAAACGGTTGGAAAGGAAAAGAAAAACCGAAAGCAATAGTCGTGGCCTCATCTTCTTAGAACTTTTTATGGCTAAATCGTGGAAAATTAAGGAAAATCGTGCACCGAAAAGACAAGAGTTGATATACGAATTGAATCGATTACACTTTTAAATAAAAGCAAAAGATACCCATTAAACTGGACGTTGACATCAAGGCCACGAGGAAGTGATGGTACCAACGATAACACATCGCTTATGTTCTGCTCATAGTTCAATGCGTCGCCCTCATTGAGACCCTATCAATATTTTCTTTATTCAATTACAAAATGATTTTGAGACCAAACACTTGTTCGTACTTAAATGCGCATTGCATAGCCGCAAGATAGGTGTCCCCTTTGAGCACAAAACTTCAAATTTGACGGTCATTCGTTCACCGTTGAATATTTGAATCGCATGATATAACTTATTGAATTCCCGCAAAAATCGCCCACAGATTACGTTACATTTAAGAAATGGCAAAATGTTACAGGATAATCTTAAGTGCAAATATAAATGAGTGCAGAGTGAAGAATGACACAAAGATTGGAGGGATTCGATTCTGCTGAAATAATGGGGGAAATGAGTAACCGAACAACTTCTCATATAATTTTCAAATTTCTCGTAAAGGCGATGAGAACTTCACGCGTGACGAAAAATTATCAAGTATAATCGGGTCTGCAAATTATTTCTATTTGACAAATACCAGTCTCTCTCTTCCCTAAATAACACAATTCGACATATCTATGCAAGGAAAAAATAACTAAGAGACCCATATGTAAGACACTATCTCTGAAAGCAAGTTCAATGAATACCTCTGGTTTTAATCGAAGCAGGCAGTCAGCAATACACTGCAACAAATCCTTCTCGGATATGCGCTCTGCTTTATTTGGTAGACCGAGCTGACCTTAAATGCAAATGAGTTCTTTATCGATAACATCGTCCGACCCTCCATGAAAGAGATCACATCTACACTAATTGCATGAAACGTTAATATGATCAATCGTTATGACGCAAGGGCATCTCAATTTGAGTCTCGCCCCTTTCCCATATAAATTTCTATAGTCATTTTCGTGCAACGTATGCACATCTTCCGCTCATCCACATGAATAGATTCAACAATGCCCCCTATGTAACGCCGGCAGTCTAATAAGGCTTGACGACCTCACCCAACAATTTTCAGGAAGCCAAATCACAGAAGACATGTGCAGGAACGCGAAGCACTAACCAGCACGGCCAATGAATGTTACTTACGCTCAAATCATGATGCTAACACACTGCAGACAATGTGTATGTGCCCACATGGGAGAATTCCATCTAACGCAACGTGGAATGAATCACTCTCTATGCATCTCCACTCGATTTCCTCTACTGTCAGCTGTTTTCGGCTTTAGTATTCGCCTTTCAAAACACCAAGAAATCACTCCGCTGCGCGTTACTTCGCTCTCTCGACTCTCATCAAGAAACCCAGCCTGATTTTTGGGCACTGCTTATGTTAACAATAAACGTTTAAAAATTAGTCAGCACCTTTGATATCTCCGTTTCTTCGGTTCCCAACTTTATAAGAATAAGTGGTGCTTTCTTGCGAACCAAAAGAAGTGTTCGGATTCCGAATTTCAGAAATGCCAACATTAGCGCTGTCCAGCAGTCTTTTTTGCTTTTCTTTCAGAAAATTCTAAGCGAAAAATTTAGTGCAATAATAGCATCTTAGAAGTTTCGTTTGCGATATTTTAAACAGTGAGCAAAAGTTGAATGCGTCTAAACCAACTTTACAAATGAAGCACAGTGTACAAATGGACTGAAAAAGCAAATAAACGCATCAATGAGGACATAGAAGGGAAACAGATACAACTGGCGAACGCCTAACGGATGATAGACAGAAGTGGCAAAAA
Source organism: Parascaris univalens (assembly GCA_037576465.1). NCBI lineage: Eukaryota > Metazoa > Nematoda > Chromadorea > Rhabditida > Ascarididae > Parascaris > Parascaris univalens. The sequence goes on from CM075173.1 coordinate 4,307,957, forward strand.
CTTAAATATATTATTGAGTGAAGGAGAAATAAAGCGGAATAACGCAGAAGGACACTGAGATTCTGATTTGAAGAAAACGAAAATCGGAAATGGGTAAGAATCGAGAAGTAAATAAAAAGAGAAAAGGGATGTTTCAGTAAAGAGGCTATAGGATGCATGTCACAGGAAAAAATGAGGATATAATGTGCTCTTCAAGATGCAAAAATACTCAAATTGAAATATATCTACTTATTTATTCATGAGCAAAGGAATGAATGCAATATTCGAAAATACCGCTCAATTTCAAGCTTGTAATCTACGAGAATAACACAAAGATCTCATTTCAGTTAACTGACCAAATGTTACCTAAACTACCAGCCTGACTTAGCAGTAACATTTACATATCGTTGTTAATTACGTAAGGCTTGTGGTGGTTGGATTGAACAAGTGAAAAAGTCAGCTAAAGGAAAAGCAAAAATGCAGATTGCTTACCTTTTAAAAGAAGCACATTTGCAACGGCCACAAGTGGGCATGGACCATTCTCGTTTTGCGTTACTATTCCGTACATTATTCCATGAAAATTGATCCATTTCACCTGGAAAAACTTTGCTTTTCTTTTGCTATTTGTATGGCAACAAAACACTGAGCATTTTATATTGAGGAGAGGGGAGGCGATGGGAAGTATGAGAATAAAGAACATGGAAAAACAAATCCTGCCAGCTTAACATCACAACAAACTCAACTTCTAAAAGACTCAAGGAGATCCAACATCGATTTAAATGATAGAAATTTTAAAAAATCGAGGAATAGGACCACGCCGGTTTGAAGCCTTTTCTGGCATTACTGTTGCTGAAGTTAAGTGCGCACCTTTTTTCACAAATAACTCTGCCTTGTTGATGTGACAACGACATAAATGAGTGTCATTTCCAGCAAGCCCCTAACACATTCCCTTATCTATAATATTTTACGAGACAAATTCACATAGGTTTTTCGTTGTCCGCTCCAAGTATAGAGGGTTCATAGTACGAGCAATGGTGCACAAAACTGTATTATATTCCTAAATATACCACAAACATCATCACTCGAGAGCAGCTTTCGATGCACTTACGGATATGTAATGCGCTAATCTGTAGCACATCAAAGTCCCCTTACGAGAGGATTTAACTGTATAAGTATAGAAATGAAGTGACTTTCTTTAAATTTTAAAAACACGTCACGGGTGAGTACATTAATTGGAAATATGGAGATTTCAAAGCGCAATAAGTGGTTTACTGCTTGTGGGATGAGCGTGATACCGATCACGAGGGAGACTTAACCTGAAGAAAGATTTCATTCAGACTCGTCCTTAATAAGATCACATACCCGACAATATTTCATCTAAACGATCGAATACATTCCTCCCCCCCTCGCAGAGAAATTTCATACTGTGGGAATTTTGTTATATCAATAAACGTAAAGAGAAAAAACTAACGTGATAGGCATTTGAAAGGCATTCGCTTTTTTCGTTGTTCTCAGTTGTTTCTTCGGTTATTTCAGTCGCCATCAACTGCAAAATATAAAACGAACGCTCTTCTCTTGCAGATATTCACGACGACGTGATCTTAAGATAATGCAAACGACAAGTTTATGGTCGCATGAATCGTCTTCAAAAGGTCTCCTCTGCGTCCAACATAACATTAAATTTGCTCATAATAAATATAAATATTGTTAGCTCAATAGTCGAAGAGTAATATCCTTTGGCAGCACTGTCAACCGTCTTCAAATATTACGATGAATCTTTACATTGAAGAGAAATTCGCAACGCGAAATAAACAACTAAAAGAGAGAAAATAACGCCGTAATCCTCAATAAATGAATGCGGAAACTTTAAAGAAATAAGGGAATTTTCGCGACGAGCTGCCACAACTCACCTCCCTCCACCTCCCCGAACTTCAAGAAAATCAGAAACAAACCACATCGCACCACCACCACCCAAACATCCCCCTTTCACTCCTCCCACCGTTCTATGACATCAACACAACGACTTAGTTTTTTCCCGCTCGTTGTGGCGCCTCGGCAACGTGCCAAAATGCAATTCGTATTCTCATTATGGGATTCAAAAATGAGGCGAAAAATTGCGATAGAAAGTGCTGAAAAACGTAGTCGACACCTCGCTCTCTGCTATTACTTCGATCGTTTACTTGTAATCATTGGTGGAAGTGGGAGGGAGTTACGCACATTCCTCTGAACATTGGAAATAACCATTAGTGGGTAATCCTTCTATGTGACACATCCCACAACTATCGTTCGTATCGAATTGGGTGTTTCAATTGAGCGCTGCGATTTCTCTCTTCGGTTGTTTCCACTCGCTCTCATAGGGCACGGGATCACCTCAATTTCATCAGTGCAATTTCAAATTAAACAGTATATGCAAATAAAAACCCTACAGAAATGTCACATGAAATTCTTCGTTGTGTAATGCATATAGATTGTGCGGAATTCTGCTCGGCTGAATGATATAAGAGAACTTCCTTTCTATTCGATATTCCATTGATTGCCGAAGATGGGTGTTGTTTTATGTTATGTGGGAACACCAAAATCGGCTGGTGGTGGTGGTGTTGAGAGGCGGCGACAGCGTTAAAGGCCACTTGTGGAGGCGAAAGCAGTGGTGGTGGAGGAGGATTGTCTTTTCTCCTAGAAACCTTGTTGTGATTGTGGGAAACGTGCAGTTGTTGCACAGTTCCGGATGAGAAGCGGATGAACTGTTGAAAGCTCGAAGGGAATGACGAGCATCGTGGAAGTTGACGGCATTTTCAAGGGAAATTAGGGCAATTTTTGTAGGGAATGTGAATTTCAAAGTGAAGGCGAATCTCGCATCGTTTCTTACAAAATAAACGCTCTAATATCGCGTGAGACTTCCAATTCTCTTCGAGGAATGCAGCAAAACTCATTAAGCTCAATTCTACCACGCACTAAAGAATAGTATGAAGGGAAAAGGTTTTCAGCTTTATATTAATAACGAAACGATTTACTCCATATATTGCAGATAAAGAGACTGACTCCAGATATGGATATGGCAGTGGAGATCTTTCATGGAATCCCATTGTAGGTGAATTTCCGATGGGCGCAGCAGTGGTGGTGGTTGCGGTGGTGGTGCGCAACGGTGTGTCCAGCTGCTTGGATCCTAGATGAAAACCGCACTCTCTTCCCAAATTTATATTATCTTCGTGCAAGCAGATCTCGTGTCCTCTCATGACGCTCGTTTTTCATGCTCGTCCAACAAATTACGTCGAAAACATTCATGCTCGACTACCGGTTGCCTAGACGGTCTCCGACAGTAAAAATGTCTTCGAAACTCGCGTTGGGTGATTACGAAATCAGAACAGGCAAAACGTGGTGAATAAGACAGATCAGTGAGGATGCAAACCGATGAGCGACCAGGGAACTAGTGAGCGCCTAATTACCGAGGGCTATTTAGTGAAGAGATCTTCGAAATTCGAGGCTGATGAAAAGGTTTATCTGCTTCGCTCACTTCAGCTCACCTTCTAGCCCTCCCTCCCTCAATCTCTACAGTCTGCTTTTGCCTAGCAAATTAACCTTTCTGATGGAAGGCGGATTTCTTTGCCGTCAATATTTTTCCCAAGAAGTCCGTGAAAGCATGTTTTTTAATGTTCGATTTATTTCTGAGCAGCGAACCTAGAAATCATGTGAATGCGAACAGCATAAAAGGTACCCGATGAGGGCAGGAAAGCATTTAGGGACGATAACAGCAAAAAAAATCGAGTAACATAAGAGGGAATCTGTTTCTAACGAAGAACCTCGAAGATAAAAATAAAAGAGTAGGATCAGAAGGGATAACAAACTGCAAAGAACAGCAGAACAGGAAAAAGGCAACAGTCGAGGTGAATAAATGGGGAAATGGGATACTAACAGCAGCAATGATAAGTCGGTGTGTTGGCTATGTTCTCAAATGTGAACGAGAGGGTTCTTTATTGGTATCGACGGGAAAGTCATCCCGTACCCGTAAAACATGGAATTGGAAATGTGGGCGATAGATTCGCAACACTAACAGACCCATCATTCGCCTGCAAACCTCGTGAATGTGTTGTACTTTGACATCAGCGGGTGTTTCTAAACATACAGATAGTGAGGAAGCGATGCGTGAGTAACGACCGCATGGATTACCATTGGCCTACTGGGTTAACTGAGTACAAGGAAATCAAAGGGCGTCAAATCCCACTCGTCGTTTACCGATGAGGATATTCCATTTATTAAGAACGCGCAAATACTGCCGCATTGCTGTGACAGTTACAGTTGATGCAATGGCTACGTCGTGAATACCGATCACCAGGAAGCATATAAAAAGCTTTGAAAGGTAAGCAGGCTCCATTTGCATCGAAGGTTTTCGCTAAGGATTTTTTCGCAACTCTACCAACTAAAATGAACAGTTCAGAGCGCAAAAGAATAATATAACTCAACAAAAACGCTTCCTCAGGAGGCTGCCGCCGGTGCATATTCACTATGGAAAATTACAGCTCGACTGGCTGAAATACTTGTACGTAAACTCGACATCTCCTCCATGCTCCCACAACTCATGACGACGAAACCGAACAAAAGCGAGTTCGGGAACGCACCATATGGAGCCTTTAAATACTCTTGGGACTATACTCCCAGCTACCATCCACGTTAACTCACTCCTCCTTCTTTCTGGACAAATTTGTCCACGTTCTGGCGTGGCTAAGTTGCTGCACGTTGGGAATCTTCTGGCAGCAAACTCTCTTACGCTTACAACGCAGACCATGTTGTGCCTTATTAACTCTTTAAAAGCGTTCATTCTGTAATTTCCTCCACATTTCCTCGCGAATCTTTTCCTCAACGAAGCTTCCCTAACTTCGAGACCCTAGTCTTCACAAGGGAGCTCTTCTGATTCCTGATCGAAAGCCATCGGATGGACTAATAAACTTCCGATCACAGATATGGCGCCACCACGATACAGCTTCACAGGATCAGAGACCATAGGAAAGGAGTAAAGGTCAGTGGCGCGAAAACCGACATCCAGGGTGTTGCGCCTGTGCGATAACCCACATAATCGAAGACAGGCCATAGTGGAAGGATCACGGGACAATTATGAGGGGATGGGTGGACGATTCGGTGCGTTATCGGACAACGTGCGTAGTTCAGTTTGTGAAGACGCCACTACAGGATGAGCGGCGTTTTTACTGCGGATGCTGCAATTTATCACACGGACACTTATGTTTCTTCTCACGGATCCAAATAACATGACGCATCGATTCTCATCTTTGGGCCCTCATCAACACCGTCAACGCCACCACCAGCTCCGCTACTACCACTCGGGTCACCGCCTGAAATTTACGCATGTAAATAGAGAACTTCCTAGCTGCAGTGTTCCCTACTACCCTCCCACCTTCTATGGATTACTTCTTTAAAAAAACACTTCTTGCAGAAATATTAGCAGTGAAATGTGAAGGATATTGGGTACAAGGCAGGGCCTCGATCATTACATTCCAATTAGACGCTGAAAAAAACGCCCATTTAGATGACCGACATTGCGCGATTGCCATTGAACATTTCCCATCCGTAGAGGATCGCTAGCACAAGTGCTTCGCAGCAGCAGCACGCAAATACGGCTAGAAGAAGACTAAGTGCGAAGTGATCCTAACTTATAAGATCGGACGAACATACGTGAAGCTGTAGTGGTGCCGTTCAAGTAGCCATAGACACAGATGCCATTAGGCAGCATCTAGCGCTAACTCCTCTACCTTTAGCACTGCAGAAAAGAAAGACTGATCTCCACCACCACTTCCGCCTCAATAGACATACGACATCCTCCAACACTGCCACCCCTCCACTCACCATCCGATTCTGAGGCTCCCATATGACAACTCATACCATCTATTTCCCAAGAGGCGACGCAACCCGAATGAAGTTGGTGTACTTGGACGATTTCTTTCCTTTTCTTGGATTTAAATACAATTGAAATAAAGAAAAAAACTTGCCCTCCAAATGTCATACATGCAAAACAAGGTCAGCCTGCATGATGCAATTGTTAACTAGTGCAGTATAATATGTGTCGGTGATCATTTTCTTAAATGGGAACCGCACGCAAATTTGGAAATACACTCACATAAAACTGTAGTACTGCATTTTATGGTAGTCGCATATTTGTTTTTATTATCTGTTTACTTAATTATTTATATGTTTTGACGTCCCGAGGTGAGAAAACCATACCACGGTATGTGAGCATCAATGGCAAGAACAGCTGCGTAGCGTCGACGCCCAGCAGGGTACTCAACTTTCTGAACGGAGCATTTGCGATAATCGCAGCAATAATTCTAGAGAACGCTGAACGAGCACGACACACATGATACACGAATTCCAGGGGTTTATTGTGTACTTTCTTATCACTGGCAAGTTGCTCTTCGTTTTCACCTATCTGCTACCTTCCTTTAACGACCTGATCTGTGCAAAGGAAAGGTAATCTATAATAATGAGGTGGTATAGCTTTAGACGCTAACAGGTATTTCCAGTTAATGTTTTAAGATCTCTCTGAAACTGAGGGAAAGGAAATTTATTTTGCTGAACGCAACTGCTAATGTGAAAATGAAGTGGGAAGGATTGGCGACATGGTTCGATTCCCTATCGGTGTTTCCCACTGCGATTACTTTAAGTGATTCCGCCGATAAACAAAAAATATATCATCCGCATACATTTTCATTTCCGTCTTTATTTTATCATCTTAGAATTCACTTTCCGATCCGAGTATTTTATCTCATAGAATGCACCAATAGAGCACGGCATTTAGCTGCATAAATCCAATAATTGTCACCTACGCAATGTTCCAACGAATCTCTCCCATCACATGGCGAAAGAGATGGTCGTATGGGAATGTTTATTATGAGAACCTTCCACATCAATAAGAAAACTTCGCGAACGATTTATATGTAAGTATATGATATGACGCTTTGTTGCCTAGAAAATCTGCTCATGCAGAATATGCACCGAATGACAATTCGCCTTCTCGGCTCTTACTACCGTTTTTTTCGCAGTTAATCATATCAAAGCGCTTTAAACTGCTGCGAATACTAAATACACAATAACATAGGTATTCATATAGATATTAATGAATAACGAAAACTCTATCGGCGATGGAGACGAACTCAACACATGTGCTTTACTGCATTAATGCTCTACTTCGACAGACCCGCGGCTTTTTGCTTATTAGAAATAACTTCGCAGCAAAAGATATTCAGTATTTCGTTTCTTGACAACCACCACACTGCTAGATATTTTCTGCGATATTGCGCACCTGCACAATTATCGAAGTCAGAGTCCACTAAAATGAGGGATCGGTGTGCTGACGCTCTTTTGTTGACAGCTGAGATAGCTATTGCTTAAAATATGCAGATTTGACCAGCAATGTAATGAAGAACAATCCGCTTCATTGAATTCCACTTCGGTTGGCAAGTAGACATCCAGCCGGATGTATGAACAGGGACGGCCGCCCACCGTCCATTAACATTGGGTCGGCCATCTTCCTGATGGCCCTTCGACCAGCAATCGCATTGGTTACTCCACTCAAATTAAACCCATAGAAGATTGAAATGGACAGGGACAAACCTCTCCTGATGTCAGTCACGACGTAACAACGGAGCTACCGAAAACGGCAGCTTTTGCGGCGATGCGCCGCTGGAGCGACCTCACCGCGGATGGACGCGAATTGAAGTTTTACTGTTGACGATAGGGACTGTTTCATTATGGCCTGACGTGCCACCAACCCATTCCACCTCGTTACACCTTCAAACGTGCCACCAACCCATTCCACTTCGTCGCACCTTCAGGCGTGCTACCAATCCATCCCATCTCGTCGTACCTTCGGACGTGTCACCTTCAGACCAAATATACGCTCGGCACTGCGAGGATGCGTTGAATACCGAGCCCAACGCACCTATTTGCAATGTAACTTTCGCTTTGCAACGCGAAGTGTCAGCATTAGCTTCAAAGCATCCATTTCACCGCACTAACACCTCGAACACAATTCTTTTCTACTTATTTCCACCCGCCGCCTGCATCTTCCTTTCTTCGAGGATTCGCTGCGCGCTTACAACGGGCTTGCACCCCACACACACTACAGACGAGGTCATCTACATTATGGGCGATGAAACTGACGTTCTATGTTGCGAGAGGTTTAATATGCGTTACAAACAAGATGTTTGAGTGAGCGTTGATTTATTCGCACTCCTCAGATTAGTGAGTAATGATCGAGGATCGATGAACGAGCTGCACGAAGGCTGCACAGACGACTCCCCATGTCGATTCGTTTTATTTTGCAGGCGACTTGCCACCTGCCAGACTATCCTGCGCTTTCGCAATTGCTTTGTCCAAATATCCCATTTGATATGCAATTCCAGTGCCAATTACAGCTGTGATAAATAGAATCATTGCTGGACTCATTGCTTTCCGATCCTTGCACGCTAACGGACGAGAGATGGGCGACTGCTCTGTATATACAATTTGCAAGTGTTGCAAGTACCATGTGAAATTCACGCTTTTATACTCGAATTCTATGCAGATCCTCTGTAATTAGCAACTTTTCGTTTACTTCTCCCAAACATAAATTAAACATAAACTGTGCTAAAGAATTTCTGTAAAAATTAGAAATTTTCATAATTCAGAGCTTTATAAAAGAACCATCGAAAGCGAAAGAATGTAGTGTACATTTGTCCCTCCCCGAACGAGCTGTCACACCGATTGACATGGGTGCCGCTCTCCTTCTAATATTGGCTGTTATCATCGGCACTGGAGTCGCCTATCACCTTGGTTATCTGGATCCATACATCGCGCAGGCTCAAGAGCAACTGAAGGCGAAGCAAGGATAAGTAGTCTGAGCCTAAAGTTGGGACGTCGTTCCGTCTACCTCGCTTCAAATGCGGCATTGCGATCTCATCGTCGGAATTATATTCCACGTGCTACTTATCGGAAACAAATAAATCGTTTGGTGGGTGTGGTAGTTACCACCTCTAATCACACGTCTCGGTGTAGGTACTCCCACACTGATGTAGGTACTAAAAGAGTGGATAACGTATAGAAGAAAGTTCTCGTTAAAGTGCTCGCCCAGTCCAGTGTGAACAAATACTCTCCAGTTAGCACTTGTTCGTTGCGTAAAAACAATAAACACGAGGCCACGACGAACTGCCGTTGCCTTCAAAGAAAAGATCCGCATCCGTCATCACAAGCAATGAGGAACATTCACACTCTGCCGCAATCTGTTGTATGAAAGAATAAAACTCGGAAAAAACTCATTTTTATTCAGCTAAAACTTCTCAACATCAACTTTCATATCAACAATTGAAAATGCGAAAGAAAATGTAAGAAATACGAATCAATCATCGAGATTCAAGGCGCCATAAATGAACAGTACAAAGCAATTCGATCAAGCCAACGTTGAAGTAAGTCAATCACAATCCACCAAATGACTGTGCACACCACCATCGATCAATGAAATTAGTGCGGACAGAATGATATCTCTTCTTTTCCCGTTGAGAATTCGAACAAGCCGGAAATTGGTTGACGACGATACACCCACACATCCCCACCACTGTGATCACTCTGTACTGTTTAGATAAAACGTGTGAACCATAACTGCTGCAACGACCATTGACGTCCGTCCGAGAAACAGGCAGAAGCTTCGACTCTATTCGTGCTTCACTTTGATTTCGGTCTCCTTGATCGGTTCGGCCTCGGGTGGTGGATTGTAAGGCGCTTTCACTTCAAGAACTCCATCTGATGTGAAGCGACACGTCAATTCTGCAAAATTGCAAATGCTACTGTTCTATACGAAAACGGTGAAGTGACAGGCATATAGGTAACAAAGACTGGTGATACTATCATAGAGTAAAGTAGTTATGAGGATACCACCGCGTTACCATGCTCGATGAAAGAATTGTGTTAACAGTGATTGCGGTAGAGAGGTTATTCACTCCGAAAGTCATTTCCTGTGGATGCATTTGTGGGACTTTTATGCAACGTAGGAGCCCTCTAAATGTACAACGTCAAGTTGTCAAGCTGTTCAGCGCACATGAGGAGGCGTCGGCCTCATCCATCATGCCGACTACCAATACGCACAACCATTGATTCTAAGTGGTCCATTCAAACCGAGATTAAAGAGATAGCCCGGAAATCAAAAAGCAGTATAAATTAATATAGGCTTTCAGTAGTTGCTTTGACTTCTTCTCTTCCTTATTAACGAAGCAGCAATTTACCTTTGGGAACAACTCCAGCAGGTAGTGTCATTTTGCGAGAGAACTCATACTTCGAGTTCTCATCCTTGTGTTTCGCCTCGATCGTCAATGTATTGTCCTTGGTGCTCGTCGTTACACAAACCTAAAAGAAATCCACCTAGTATTGCAACCAACAAAACACCATGCCGCTATCACGGTGCATTCCCATCACGACTTCGCTATATTGCCTCATAGAGTTATTCCGTTCACTGATTCACGTAAGACCAGTTAAAAATTTCCCCACATTTACAAAGGTTTTCACTCTCAGCGTCAAAATGGGTATTTAAGCGATCAGACAGTCGAAAAATTCATCAGAATCCGTTATTCTTTTTCAAAGTTAGGAAATATCGAAGCATAAAAAACGTTTCAGCCTCAGGCAGTTCTACACGACCTTCAACTTGTAGCAACTGGTCGGGCATCGGTTCAGCCAGTAATCTAAAGTTTAGCCTTTTAATTCCAGTCAATGAATTAAGATAAACGATTACTAGAAGAGAGTTATTCCCGTGAGCGCGAAGCTGAACGTTTTAACCAGCGCTACCTCTAACATATGTTCACATTTCAAAACCTGCTTCCTTTGGGGAGTAATTCAAAAGTTCACAGCTTTCCTATCCCTATTTCCCTTGCTACGACAAATACAACGACGGAGGGATCATGATACATGAACGCGCCTATTGATAGAAACGAGGCATTCACATCCCTACCTCCATTCAACGCCTGTTAGGGTCTGAAACAGTATCGGAAAGAACAAGAAAACTAAATCCCGAGGAGCACTGCTACGTTTAGAAAAAAAGACTTCGACGGAACTTCATTTTAATTAACATCTCATTTTAATCTTAAACCTTCACAACCAATTTCACATTTAATTCAATATCCTCTCAGATTTTCACACAGAAACTGGAACAAAATTTACTGACGTAAAAAGCATTTATGGCTAAGAAACTAGGCTGTGAAAATTTATTCAAGTTTAAATAAACAAAAAATAAAAAACATTATGTCTAATTTCAGATTGTGACTCACCTCTTCGGGCTTGAATCGACGAACATCGAACTCAAGCATGAACTTCTTGACTCCATCTTCTTCAACGATCGGGTTTTTGAGGCGATAGAGCTCAGCAAGCGTTGGATGCTCGCGTTCTCTTATCGGCAAGAAATCTGTGGCCCAACCGCGAGAAGCTACAATTGCGTAGCTATTAATGCAATAATCGGGCATAAGACGACAGCTATTTGAGTATGACTGCCGAGCGAATGAGTTTGAAAAATTATTAGTCACATGAAAATCTTCTTTCAAATCAAACAGAAAAAAGAAACATCACGGACGTCCATCTTTCCTCACTCCTGCACTGAGTTTCCATATATAACGGCGGTGACAACGGAAAGTGGATACAGGAATTGATACGTTTCAACTTCAACTGGGGGGCTAAACCCGGCATGATCGACACAAAAAAAAACATCTTTTCTGAAGGCGTTTCTAAACAGAATTGTCTCGTAAAAAGCTGAGAGGACGAGACTTGGAGGGATGACTTTGAAGGATACGACACTGTATTGCGACTATATCAAGGTAGCAGCTCTGACAAACGCCGCAATAGTCAAAAGCAACTGTGACACATCTTCTAGGTCAACGCTGCAGCGGAAGAGCAGAAGGTAGGTTCCCCTCCCCCACACTGGGCAGATGAGCAGTGTGGTTCTCGAAAAACTTGAAAATTAAAACTGGAAGGGAAACGGCTGGGAATATATCAGCAGGGATCTTCATAATGAGGTTAATGGCTATGAACTTGCACCGAAAAATGCGAATCCAGTAGCATTCAAACAAAAGTGCCACAAATCAACTGCCAACGGTAGTCTTGTGCACTGTGTGCTTCACATGACTAAAAAATTTAAATGTGTGAGCATTTGAATATTCGTTTCATCATTACATAAACGGTGCAAATGTCGTATCTTGCGGCGCCCTAATATAAGCGACGGACACGCAATGCAGCAAATGATCACGAACGACTCGATCAAGCAATCCTTCTCCTTGCTGTATGAAACAAGACAATAAAAGTAAAACAATTCCAAGTACATACGAAACACACGATCGAAGTATTCTTCCATTTCTCGGATCTGGCGCTCGAGACTTCGGAAAGGATTTGAGGACAAGGGTGACCAAGGAACGATCGAATATCCGCGCTGTGCCACCGAGAGGGGTACTTTCGTCGTCATCAGACGACCGCACTGAGCGCCTCGTAGCAGTAGTTGTCGCAACATCATGTTTAGATTTCTGGAAAATTACCTCTGGGTCGGGTCATCTTCCAAAAACACCTGCACCTTCCAAACAGTATCAATGCATCGTGCACACAGCTTATTCGAAGCACATTTGAAGTCGGCAACAATAAATCGCAACTCTTATGTAAAGGAAATAACAGAGAAATTTTAACTTCTTCTTGAAACTGATGTTTACGGTCTTCTATGAACCACTTTCAAAAAGATGATGGCCTCGTTCCAATGGTTTTACTCACAACAGAACTACTAAACAATAAAATTTATCAATAACTGAGGTAAATATGTGGCCATAATTCTTAATCCTAAAGAAATTATTTTTACAGCTTCCCTCTTAAAGTACATAATGATAAAATAAATGAAGAAATCAACGGCAAAACCCTCAGCTGCACTACAGAAAGGAACCACTTCACGAACCCGGCGTGCGGAATCAGTCCACCGGCAAGAGAAACACTAAAATGCCCTATTCGTTCTTCTGAGGGTCGAATATTCTTCAACCTCCCCCTCATCCCAACTCTGTTTACAAAGACAATTGAGCTTAACCAACGAAAGTCAAAACAGAACGAACGATGGCGACTTGAACTGCAACCAAACCCCGAGAATTTTCGAATAGGTGGGTCGGGTGATGCATAGGGAACGGTGTCCTGCAAATGCAAAACACCGCTACTCCTCACTATAGACACTGTTAGTGCAAAAGAAGACTGTGCACTGAAAATCGTATGCAGCCAGATTGCTTCTGGAACGTTCTCGAAACAGCACATAGGCAGCGTAAACAATGACTGCACCGCATTTTCGTCGATTTCTTGGCACCACAAAGGGGCAATTTTCCTACCGATTTAAGTACCTCGAATTAAAACGCTTCCCTTCAAATACGAAATTAAATTGTAATGGATAAAAAGCCTGAACTCCTCTTCTAATTTACAATGTCAATGTGTTCTTAGAGACACTTTGAAATGTGCTACTTTATAAAACACAGAACTAATGCACGATCAGAAGAATAGCTATTGCATCCACCAGTCGACACGTGTCCGCCTCCTCTCTGCTCTTTCTCTTAGCAACATCTTAGCGCGAAGTTCAGAGTGAAGTAAGCAAAACACTACAAATTATTCCACTGAAGTTTCGACCTGACGACACTTTGGGGACTGAAGCAATTAGAAAACAGCGCTACTTGTCGATATCTTTTAAAGAAAATAACTAGGAATAGACTGCAGTCGCGTTGCAACAAATCATCAGATACAACCAGCACGTGTCCCCAACGTTCCTTCTTAGGTTATTAAACGTTTATAGAGAAAAGCTAGCGGCTGAGCTTTCTTCCATCCAAAGCAATTTTATATATCTTTGTGACTTGCCTTTCATCGTACTCAGAGTATCCTGAAATACAGCCGCATAATACTTAACGTTATTTCATTAAAATATGGATTCGAGGATGAATTTGTAAAATAGTACGAATAAAACTGGGCACTTTATAGGCTCAGCAACTTGAGAACACAAACAATCTCGTTCAATGATGAGAAATGACGAGGAGGGAAGAAATCACAGCGAATTATGAGATAATTCGAAAAAAAGAGGTCTGAAAAAGGAACTTGGAATTGCCCAATACAAGTACTCCCCCCTCCCTCTTCACCCCGCCCAAATAGAGGGGATATAGGACCTCTAGAACACAAACACCTAAGAAGCAGAAGCAAATCACTATAGAAAGTGATGAAATTGATCGAGCCAATCCCACCGACGATTTCTAATTATGCTGCAGCAGAGACCTCAATAAAAGCGCAAAACCGGACTTACACAAACATCAGTTTAGCAGAAATGAACGACTGCAATCATAGTGTGTGGTAATATTGCATCATACACAACAATGTCTTCATAAATAAAACGATCAATTCCTCAGTGCATTAAACTCTCTTTGGAGCTTGATGGCAGAAGAAAAATTACGAGTAGGGAGGATATACTCGAATAATGAGTAAACTGGTTCCTGTAACTGATACTCTGATACTTGAAGCAACACATAACCGGAAAAGTCAACATCAAAGGCATTATATAATCGAACCTACGCAACACGCCCTCAACTCAATCGCCAACCAATAGCAGAATGCCACGTAAGGTTGCCGGCAAGCGAATCTTACCTCCTCAGAGAAACCCCGAGAAACATCTGATACCGCCCACCGAGCTCGGAACCAAAGATCACGTATGAGCTTGCAGACGTAAACAAACCGCAGGAAGGTTATTGCACATCACCTCGAAATCTCAGCTGATATGAGTAAGATGATTCTTTCTTAGAATTACCGAAGAAAGGTACGTAGAATTCGCCATAAGAGGTGTCTCAGTTGCTCATATGTATTTGCTGTGAGTTTAAACGAATCAAATAACGCCTTACAAGAGCACCGAAATTGAGAACAAAGCTCACTGCATTTCGAAATGATCGAATGCCCGACCTCAGCTATTTCCCAACATACGTTTCCGGAAATGAATACTCTAGTGGAAGCCGGAACTTGTTCACAGATCGAGTTGCGCAACTGTGGAATTTACCGCTTTCAACGAGATGCAAATTTCATGCTTGCTCTTCATTTAAGGTCCATCCTATGAAACAATAAGAACGAGAGGATTGCTTTGGACTGCAAAGTCCGGCCAACAGTTCATTTGCGATCAATGAGGAAGGTTTTATTTCGCCTCTTGATTACTATACTCAATTTACATTTCATCAAGGTCTCTCATATAGAGAGATTGTTTGATCTAAGCATGAAAGAGGTGTCACATCACTCATCATTTTAACTTGTCTCGTTTCGCCGATCTTAGAGATTCTCTCTCACTCAAGTACAAACGCCTCGATCGGCGATGATCCTTTTCAAGAAAGCCATCAGCGTTAGAGGAGATCATAAGGCAGACTCAGAGAACGAGTTATACCTCCTTTATGCAAATATCAATACAAATAATCCTTAATGCTGAAATCTAATCTAACGGATGAAATTTAATTTAGTTTTCAGAATAAATCACCTCTCGAGTCGACGGCTTTCAAATTAACCAAAGCAAAAACAAGTCTCCATGAAGATTCTACGATTTAGTTTGATTTCAACTAAAAAAAACTCTGGTTTATTTGTAACTAAAAAGGGGTTATTTGATGGAAATACACAGAAGTATGAGAAGAACACAACGTCGCCGGATCGAGCAAGAAGCAAATTCTCGGATAAATCTAAAACCCCTCTGATACACTTTGGAGGTACAGTCCTGGCCGTAGACCCGACGTTCACGACGTTGCACTCGAGCACTGACGCCATCTGCAACCCCACCTCGAACAACCTCTGCGAAGAGAAAGCACTACCGTCTGCAAACGTGTGCAGCGCGTCAAATAAGCAATAACGACGTATTGCGAAATTGGCTGCTGCGGCCGATGACGTCATCGTGTTCGAATGTTCTCGAGTACCCGCGTATTCCCAAACGTGCCGAACGCGAGAGCAAATTAGCTTGATCTGAGAAGAAGTAACTATTCGAATTTAAAAAGTCCCCTGCGGAATCAGCTCCGCTTAAATCACATCATGGTTGTGACTCGGAGTGAGGCTCGATCCCACCCATGTCCCTCCTACCAAGATAGCCACATTCGAGCAATTCCCAACGAATCAAAACACTAGAACGGAATAGTCCCATTCACGAAAACAAAAATACAACTGGTACATTATATTTTTGAATAAAGAAATATACTCGACGAAGTGCTTAGGAGGACGAAGTGGCCATCAATTTCAAGAGAACTTTGACACGGGCCGCATCGTCATGAGAGGACATCGTAAGGATCGAGTTCGGGTCAATGAGCCTCACCGATAAGGCTCGACTTTAGGTGGCGAGAAGCTTTGACTCCAGAAAGTAACGTTGATATATGCTGCTTGAACGTTTCGTTATACACCGCTGAGGAAAGATTGCACAATGCTCGAAACGAGTACTTTGAATAGCACATGACGCGCTTTATCGTTGATGGAAGATTGCGTAATACTGCAGAAACAACGAGGCGAACGGCAAACGACCAAAAGACCCACCACATTCCATCACTGATAAGCGTTCCCGTACAAACTGCCTCTCTTTCGAACATGAGCTCCACGATGATTATAACCCTTCCTCCCCTCCCCCCCCCCCCCCCCCCAACAAATATAGAACCGATATTTAACTTGCTCTTAGGCAATCCTACCTCTATTTTAAGGTGTACAAGCGGCAGGAGACCAAATTTCATACAAGTTCCTTATCGAAATATGCCACTCGCAAAATAGATCTCACAGCTTGGATTTTTCTGGATGGAGAGGGCGGCGAAGTAAAAGCAGACAAAAAATCGAGGCCGTTTGAGGAAACGTTGCACACTTTATCATGCGCTTATTGGACTGCAATCTCAAACACATTGAGGATCCCCACATTTAGGAAATATGTTCGGCTGAAGCTTTAGGAAATTCGAGTTGCTCAAGACCACAGGCCTTCTACGATAGTAAAAAAGCTCCCATATCTCACATGCGTGCTCGGTGAAGCATTTAATTACGCACGTATGTTTGGGACTCCTCAGAAGCTCCGCAGGGCTCAATTTTGTTGGCGCAGCTTGCATCTTTACATCCCTATATCTCTTTCAAGCTTTCTATAAAAAAACAGCAGCGCTAAATGAGGAAAATGTGAGGAAATGTCTGGGGCAAGAACCAATGCGGGCAATGGATGCATCAAACTAATTCCTTTCCGTTCCATCATCGTTTTCTGGAGAACTCCACTAAGCACGAAAACATTCCAAGAAGATACGAACTTTTGGTTTCTTTAACACCGGAAGTCGGGCCTCTCGGATTCAAGACATTCCCCACAACTTTTGCCTAATTGTGCATATCAGCGGAATAATTTAAAACGAATTTCCTTATCGTCCCAAATTCTCCTCTTGCGTGGAACTTTTCGATGATATCAAGCAATTGATGTAGACCAAGGATCAAAAAACAGTCACCTTCCGCTGGTGTTCAACCTTCGGAGCGATGATGTTAAGCAATTTCTGTGATTTAAGATTCACTACATTAAAAAATCAAACACGAGATCTGCCCAGAAACAATATCCAATCCTTCAAAAAATAAGTTCGTCAATGGCAAAATGATATCTGCTTATTGTGTGCAACATGTCTGCGGATGTACAATTTACTGTGGCAATGCCCATACACTGACGGCCCATACCGGCCCATCTGCCCATGCGACAATCCCAATTTGGAATCTGATGAAGCCAAAGTTGGGAATTTAGTGGACACAGTACACTGCAAGATACAGTGACGGCCCATACCGGCCCATCTGCCCATGCGACAATCCCAATTTGGAATCTGATGAAGCCAAAGTTGGGAACTTAGTGGACACAGTACACTGCAAGATACAGTGACGGCCCATACCGGCCCATCTGCCCATGCGACAATCCCAATTTGGAATCTGATGAAGCCAAAGTTGGGAACTTAGTGGACACAGTACACTGCAAGATACAGTGACGGCCCATACCGGCCCATCTGCCCATGCGACAATCCCAATTTGGAATCTGATGAAGCCAAAGTTGGGAACTTAGTGGACACAGTACACTGCAAGATACAGTGACGGCCCATACCGGCCCATCTGCCCATGCGACAATCCCAATTTGGAATCTGATGAAGCCAAAGTTGGGAATTTAGTGGACACAGTACACTGCAAGATACAGTGACGGCCCATACCGGCCCATCTGCCCATGCGACAATCCCAATTTGGAATCTGATGAAGCCAAAGTTGGGAACTTAGTGGACACAGTACACTGCAAGATACAGTGACGGCCCATACCGGCCCATCTGCCCATGCGACAATCCCAATTTGGAATCTGATGAAGCCAAAGTTGGGAACTTAGTGGACACAGTACACTGCAAGATACAGTGACGGCCCATACCGGCCCATCTGCCCATGCGACAATCCCAATTTGGAATCTGATGAAGCCAAAGTTGGGAATTTAGTGGACACAGTACACTGCAAGATACAGTGACGGCCCATACCGGCCCATCTGTCCATGCGACAATCCCAATTTGGAATCTGATGAAGCCAAAGTTGGGAACTTAGTGGACACAGTACACTTTGACGACAGTGACTGATGATGCGAGCCCAAAGTTGGGAACTTAGTGGACACAGTACACTGCAAGATACAGTGACGGCTCATACAGTGACGGCGGCCCATCTGCCCATGCGACAATCCCAATTTGGAATCTGATGAAGCCAAAGTTGGGAACTTAGTGGACACAGTACACTGCAAGATACAGTGACGGCTCCAGTGACTTCTGATGCGGGAATCTGATGATTCTTAGTTACAACATACAGTGAAAGCTTCGATCATGCAGCGATACTTGAAAAATTTCCCCCACCACCTTTTCCAAGCATGAATTTTTCTACCCGTTGAGGTCCTCAATTCAAACCTCTCGGAAGTGGAGCAAAAGCCCTGCAGACTTCTATGATCGGTTGCATCAGCGCCCGATGTGAATATGTATTGTTGCATGTTTTATTGTTTCTCGGTGAATTAGCATACAACGGGCTTCAGAAAGCGTAACATACTCCTCTAACCGCATCGAATTCCAATGCGGAGACTGAAGGCAATGAAAGAACTAGCGACGGTGGCCGACCGACTAAAGTTTGCCTGGAGTCCGATTAGAGCCGAAGTCCGGTTCTCCTTGAAACCTTCCCATCGATAAATGACTAACATTTCTAAAGTCTTCATTGAATTTCGATCACAATCAATTGCTTTCAACTATGAAAATAATTACGCTCGACTGCGACCATAAAATTGTTTGCTTAGAGAGATCTTTAATTAAAAATCAGCCCTTCGCTCAATTCAAGTCCTCTTTAGCGATTAAACGTCGCCATGAATTAGCTGAAAACGAAAGTACTACATGTTATGGGATCATTACTCTCGGACTAGAGGCAATAGCCACTCTGCAAACTTCACCATCTCAGTTGCAACTCGCTAGTGGCGATCGTTATGCAGACGGGCAGATTGATAGATAGACAAATATTTAAGCTGAAAGCATTTTTAGCCGCAATTTCGTCGATCGCTCCTTTTGGACAATCAAGAAAGCGAAGTTGCCGGATAGTCGTAATGGAAGATTTTCCTCTCCGAGCAACGTCTATAAAATGGAATAAGGAAGTCCTCAGCGTTGACGCTCTCTCACAACGAACAATTGTCGTTTTCATAGTTTTTATTGGCCGTCTTTAATGTTCGGATCCATATTCTCAATAAAACAAAAAAAACGAATGCAACAATCGATATTCAAAAAGTGCTCAACACTCGAGAAATTATCCACTTTATTAAGAGGAAATTAAGAGACAAAAACAATTAAGAAATAATTAAATGAGTTAAATGCCGACGGCAAAATGAATCCAACTCAACGATCCACAAAAATCCTTTTTCATTCAAATTTTGACAATGAAAAGTATTTCTTCAACGATAAAAACGAGAATGAATGTTTATATTTCGAGAGAATACACCAATGAATGAATAGTGTTCCATCGGTGATAAGAATGCAAACATAGAGAGTTATTCACATACATAAATCAACGTTAACTCGCTTATTCATATACAAATAGAGCCACACATCGCGTCGGAGTTGCACCACAACGATCAATAGCCTCTCGACGTCAATATCTACTCAACATAAAATATACATGGCATCCGAGTATCGTACTTGAGAAAATAGACGCCCAATGGGCTACTTCAATTAAGAAGTCGATGACTAAAGGCAAACGAACGAGGCAAATAACGTTGTATTCGAAAGATTTTCTACAGAAATCGCTAAGAATATATAAAACAAAGTCGAATGAATCAATTGAAATGAAGAGTGGGCACTGGACATCGATAGCGTAAAAACATAAATCACAATCCTAAAATAAACTACTTGCTAATTCTTAAATGCCAAACGAGCGAGAGCGGATATGTCGACTGTCATACTTTCAAATATAACTCAATGAGAATAAATGGAAACGACCAGGTCTTTACATATTAAATTGGATGTAACGATCTCGGGAGAGGGGGATACAAGGAGGAATAACGAAGAGAGATATATGGTATAATACTTTAATTTCTCCCGTTGAAAAATCACCACAATATCTCCTCAATGAAGCACGAAAAAATGCTTCCAATATCCATTCGAGTATTACTTGCGTTCGACAAATATAAACAATTAGATATGACGAACAAATGAATTAATAATAATAACGCTCAAAATTACCACAATCAATGGAAAAAGGATCAAGAAATTACTCGTTGGGTACTTTCAATCCAGCATGCCCTATATTGACTATTTCGACGAAAAGAAAATGAGCTTTCGAAGCAAAATTTCTATTCGATGAAGTTGAAAATACCGAATTTTCAATGACAGCAAAAAACAAATCCAAAAATGGAACAGTTGCCTTAATTTCCTACCTCTCCTCAATTGCTTCGCTTACTTCGGCCCATCTGCACACTTCCAGGTCTCCTTTTTTCCGGAGGTAGAATAAAAGTGATGCTTGGCGGATGGTTCCAACGAATGATTTTCATCACCCCACAAGAAACTGCTGCCTGAACTATGTGAGTTGAAATGTGAACTATCTATTAGGTGATATTATGGTCAATTTATTGATGGAAGGGGGAAAATTTTAAACTACCTAATACGTACTTTGCTAGAAGAGTTAACCAATGAAATTCTTGAAAATTACGAGAGAATAAGAATATTCTCTCATATGATCCAAATAACATTCATTACATTTATTCGCCTCCTTCCTCCTCCAGAAAATCTTCCCTCACCAATAATCCCAAATGTCATCTAATTGTTGGAATTCGGACCACCGAAAACTACCAAGGAATTAAGAAAATGAAAAGAAAGGTTGTTCGTCTATAGTTAATGCATGAATAAATACAATATATTACATGAAGAGACTTGAATGATAAATTAGAAAGTTCAAATGAGAGATGCAAGTGAATCGATCCTAAATCCAAATCTGTAGAATAAACCGGAGTGAGGCGGAATGAAAACTGAGGATAATACCCAAATCTCCCCCCGTACTTCAATGTCTCACCACTGATTCTAGCAATAAAAATCATACCTAAGGATTATAACAATAATATTGACATAACTGCAAATAATCGACCGGGCAATTACGCTTTATAGCCTCGCGAACATCTGCACTCTGAAAAAAATTACCCAGCAAGCGGGTAACTTCAATGAGTTTCGCCTCCTCCTAAAAGAAATATTCATTTGCATATATAACAAACATATAGTGCGATCTTTAACGATAAACTATGAGAAGTGTATAATTTCGCCGTTTATTTCACCTCATATGGTAGAAAGATGCATTTTAGGGCGATATCCTAACTTAGGACAAGAACCGAAAGGAAGGATGGAATGTGGCACGAGCAAGGAATACCAACTGATCTCACAATCCTCGAAAAATAAGCATTTGTGACTGCAAAGAATAAATGTTGCTACGTATTTAACAGCTTTTATAGAGATGATTCGACATAAATTTTACCAGCCGATACGGACTCATTTAAGCCAAAAAATGGAAACAGTTGTCAGATCGATCGGGGATTCGTCGCACGAGTTGACGGCAATAAATATTTTTCTAATCACATAAGTTGCTCAGTGGAAATCGAAATCGAAATAAAAGTCGCCCATCGATTAATATTCTTTGAAACTCAACTACTAACACCGAAGAGAACAGTGGATGGCAATTAAAACATATGAACCATCCCTCAGATGAGTGCACTCATTTCGACAAAATGACAACGAAATCCATATACAGCAAGGAAGGGACGATTAAACATGGGAATACAATCTCGGAAAGAAATAATCGGACAGAGGAAATAAACACGCACCTCTTCGGCTCCCTCCCCACTTTTGACCGATCCAGAAGTGGCAGCAGATGATCGCTCACGGTTCATCATATGAGGCGAATTCGCTCTATACATCTGCCTTAAAGACGCATGATAATTTATTTGTCAACAGCGGGCAGAGAGAATAAAAAAATGAACCGACATGAAAGAATTCTAAAACATGGGCCAACAACCACTCTAACATCATCAATATATTTGAGAAAGAGAGTTCATGGATCAATGATTTTTAAACACTGGAAGGAATAATGGCTCCTTTGCATTTAACGATGGTATCCCACTTGTGAGCCCCGAACGGCGTGTACGATGGTACTCCACTTGCGAACCCCGAACGGCGCGTTCGCACTACTCATCAACAAACACAATTTCTTTGTCTTTAAGCCGCAAAGAAACATTTGCTGGATGGGTTATGCACTTTCTTTGTCGCCAATCCTGAAAGAAATATCCGCTGGATGTGCCATCGTTCTCTGCAATGTTCCAATGCGAGTCATAGAAACTCGAGAACTTCTCATGAAACATGCGGTTTTTTTTGCTTCCATTGAACTTATCACATCGAATAACATATTCTTGCAAGTTTTCAGCTGAATTGAAGCCCAGAGAAAACGGAAAATCTAAACTGCCGTTGACCGAGCAGCCACTGTGATTAACGAATCGCCAATCGAAACCTCTAAGATTCAGAGGAGAAGAAAACTTTAAGGAAATTGCGATGAGCACTTCCATTTAATTGACGAGCAAATTAAAACCTTCATTCGTATAATTCACATATGTAAGTCTGCTGAAATAGTCTGCACAATGAAATAAACAATGAGTCTGCTCCAATGAGAATTACCGTGCTGTAGTGTTGAAAGTAGTGCTTCCAGATGGCTTCTCGAAGCGATCTTCACAAGAGCGTACCTCATCTTCACAATCCTAAAGTGTACGCGCTCAACAATCAATGCCAAGTGCTAATGATTAGTGCATCGAAAGTAAGTGCCATACATATCTATATATGAATATACATATATATGTATATATATATATATATATATATATATATATATATATATATATATATATAAATGTGTACATTTATATATACCTCATAGAGGCACCAGTATACATATTCCACAAGGATTTCAAAGAAAGGAGTTTCATGCCTGTGGGAAGAGAATTTCGGATGTCGTAAGCGATGAAAAACACTTAGCATCCCACTGCAAAAATTCAATGAAAAATGTCCCCCCCAAGCAATAATATAAATGAGTGCAATCTATGGAGCGAAATAAGACGTATTCATTGCTCATAAATATAAAACTTAATAATGAAACTATCCATTACCCAATTGTGCTCCCTCCTCGATATCTCGTTAAAAAAGAACTGCGATCATATTCATCCTCATCGTCATTATTGAACCCATCATATGCGTTCGAATTGCCCGATGCCGACGTAAAAAAGCTCTCTGTGTTTGTATCGCTCGTCGATGGAAGCATTTTCGCAGCGACTTTCTGAGACTCTTTAAACTGAACAGAAAATTGCTACATCAAAAAACGTTTGCTTAAGCCATCAGTTCGGTGACTATAATGAAAAACGTTGGTACTTCAATACGCCATCTACCATGAAAAGAACAACAGAACGGTCGCAATTCGGCAGCCGCTTTTGCTAATTATATACTCAAATATCGTCGACGCAGGTAAAGCAAATAGAAGAGTTCTATGGCACTAAAAACATCGCAGAATATGCGAGTAAACAAATTCTCTCAATCAGAAATGAGTCAAGAAAATATAATTAACAATCTAGAAGCAATCACTTGTCAATAATTCGTAAAATTCATCAGTATCATGAGCTGATACTTCACTAATTACTTTAGTTGGAGACACTCTTAGCCTTATCTTTTAGCGCTGATAGCAGCTTACATTAAGACGGAATAAGACCGTCCAATGCGGCACGAAAAGTCATGCAAACGGAAGGTAATGGATGGTAAGCGATCTACAACCGCCTGGCAGAATGGCAATTATGGATCCCATGAGATATTGTCATCGAATGCAGATAAACCGCAACCTAGCCATGAAATACTACTGCGCCATGCATAAATCTCTATTAAAGCAACCTTGCTGACTGCGAGAATCTAAACGCAGTAATGATTAAGATGAGCTATTTTCTGCCCAAATTCTTTATGAATAAAGTTGAATCCAGGAGGAGGTCTCCACCAGGATATATAGGGCATTGCGGCGAATCACATGTTCTGAGATCTAGGCATGAAGCGAAAAACCCTTTGTAGTCCCATCTCACTGAAATTATTCTGAAAGTTTCATCCGATTTCGAGGTCAATCAAACAAAAAAGATTGCAGAGAGCTAACCGGGATATCTTTGACGCTCCATATTGTAAGAGGCTCCTGAGGAGATTTCTTAAGACGTTCGAGCACTACCTCGATCTTATCGCTGTAACGATCCAGACCCATCGCTTCCACTTTTCTTCTAAGAAGACCTCGTCTGTCTTCTATCGGTCCGACCCATTCAGCAAACATTACGTCATTCAAATTGTGTACGATGTCGCCAACAATCACTTTTGATGTCAGCTGAAAAAAGTCAGAACGACCACTCTTCATATCTCCTACACAACTGAGTACCATAAACCACACTGCACCGAGCATGAAACTTTACAGCACTCAAATTTTCAATTTAATAAAAAATATCAGCCACCTGTTTGAAAGACTTCTCTAATATCACCACCCCTCTCTCTGCCAGAAGTACCACTAAAATATCTCTCTACCAAAAGTACCACTAGAATATCTCTCTACCAAAAGTACCACTAAAATATCTCTCTACCAAAAGTACCACTAAAATATCTCTCTACCAAAAGTACCACTAAAATATCTCTCTACCAAAAGTACCACTAAAATATCTCTCTACCAAAAGTACCACTAAAATATCTCTCTACCAAAATTACCACAAAACTATCATGGCAAGAGAAGTTACACAACTGCTACAGTAGCACTTACGCCTAATCGCAAGCAAATACTCAGTTATCCTTCCGTCGACCCTTTTGCCTGAGCTGCTCTCGCAATGAGAAGCAGAGATGCACAAAATGACTGTGAAAAAATTCGGGCGTATACTGCTTCAATGATGACCGAAGAGGGAACGCCCTTTGAAGATCTGAACGCTTTGTGGAATATGCCGAGCGAAACTTCACCACTATACGAAAAGAGAGCCGAAGTGGAAGGCGAAGCAAACTGTTTGAATTTCAAGAAAAAGGATCTCTCTATAAAATAATGAAAAGCTCTCGGCGAAAACTAGGTCTGAATTTCAATGGTGTGCCCTTTCTGGAAAAGTCGCCGTTCCCTTTTATCCTCCATCCAAACGCGTCCCTAAATATTTTCTCCAACATTCCTCTAAACCTCTTTCTCTATAAAATATGAGCAATTTGAAAATATCTCTCTGAAAAGATAAAACTAAAAGATCTCTGTACCAAAAGGTACCACTAAAATATCTCTCTACCTAAAGTACCACTCAAGATGGGCACGACTACCAAAAAGAAAGCGAACTAAAATGGGCTTCAACCAAAAGTAACACTAAAATATCTCTCTAACAATGTAGCACTAAAATATCTCGGATTCCAAAAGTACCACTGTGAATATCTCTCTTCCAAAAGTACCACTGAAATATGTCTCTACCAAAAGTACCACTGATAAAAATGTCACTACAATCGGAATAAGTTAGCACATCCGGAGATCATTTCAACGATCGGAAACGGTTGCACGCTGCAGATATATCAACGATGATAATGAAATTCCGAGTATAATATCGCACTGAATGTATGGTTCCCACATAACGTATCTGCAATGCACAATGGTAAGATCGACGATGATCCCGCATATCCCCACATTATCGACATAGCAAAAAAATATATGTACCATTGGGCTTTTAAAAGCTTGTTCTTTCATTTCAAAGGAGTAGACAAAGGCTATTAGGAGAGACGATAAAATTGGAGAGGGAAAGAAGGAAATTTGAAAATAAATCTCACTAAAAGCCATTGGATGAAATATATATCTGTACGCATAAAGAGTAATCGCATCTGCAACGCCCTCTTTTAGAGTATTTCTAAAATGAGCATTTTCTGCTTGAACGAATTTTCCAACTAAAATATTCCAACAAAAGTATTTCTAGCAAAGAGACGAGACAAAAAAATACCACTCCACGCTCATTCGATCTAAAAACCACCAAGATGACCACTTTAATAAGAGTACCACTAAAATTATCGAATGGAATGAGTGAAGGGTTTAGTCGGTCTTTGCACAAAACGATCCCTATATGATATTATAAAAAAAGCGAATCACTAATAGCTTTTCTTTTCTCAATCCTAAAAGATACCATAAGAACGATCCCACTGAATGAAAATTTCACCCATTCGCCATTGACAATATCTCACCATTGGAGCAAAAGCCCTCTCCCAATGATGGCTCCAGATAAAAGCCGAATTTCGCTTCTGCTCCACCAAAAGTGCACCAGACTGTGTCTTCCAAAATGATAAACTCACTAAAACAACTCTCTCAAATACCACTAAAATATCTCTTACAAAAGTAAGCAATTAAATTTTGGTAGGAGGTAAATTGTACGGTTCGGAATTTCCGATCACAACACCGTCGACTCTCAGTGGATTCACTGATCCGTGGAGGTTTCCACTGCTACTTGAGCTGTCTACTCAAATGATATGAATGAAAATTGGTTAAAAAGATCCACCTTAAGCTGTAGCGACAACCAAAGGACAGTATTCATTTCGGTGATATCGTTACGGTAAAGACGACGTGTTCAGTCAGATTTAAGCCGCCCACTGTATGGCACATACAAAAACTGGTAGTGATAAGTATACCTTTCACCATATCATTTGTGGCTAATCGTACGATCCTGTGCAGATTGGTATGACGATACAATCCGGCAAACGGAGGTTAAATGAGTTTGTACTAAAAAGAACCAATTAGTTACCCGCATATATGGAACACATGAGCCGTGCGAAACGGTTTGTCGGGAATAAACCAGCTCACCATATCGGTGACATTCGTCGGTATTCTAAAAAATAACGACATCTTTATAATTGCCTTATCACTGACGATATGCATAGTAGACAGCGGAGTGATTAGATCTCTTCTAGGAAAATCGTGGAATTTTGACCGCAGAAATGAATGAATCGCCACATATTTCGCTATCGTTTCAAGTACTTTCAATAAGTAATTCTAATACAACAACCTCCCCCATTTAAGATTTCATCTCTTGAACAAAACTCTCACTCAAATATCACTTCAGCTATTTGAAAAGGAAATTCATTAAAGGAGCAAATATTTAGTCGATGCAAGAGAAAATGTAAAATGCTCTCCTATTCGTTTACTCGTTCTTCTTAAATGATTCAAATTCGGAAATTAGACGTCTCATTAATCTGATTGAGAGATTATGCAGACGACGTTGAAGTAGTAGTTAAATGTGAATATACCTAAAGTACACTGAAGTTCTCTCTCTCTCCCTCTTTTCCACTCTACAACGTCTCCTTGAACGCATCAGAAACCTTTCAACGAAGACCTCGTACGGCACACCGCGTATAGTGTCGTCGAAAGAAACGAATGCGGCCACCTGTCCAAAATAACGCGAATGAACGATGAAACCACCGTGCCGAATTGGCTCTCTTTCGATTCGGTGCATCGAAAACAGCAGTCGTTCGCACCTAAATCATATTATCCCATTGCATTAACTCTCTAAATTGCAATAACATTAAAGAAAGAATGAAAGCTTTGCTAGAAAGCTCGGATCATCCACTAATCCGTCTCTTGGACACTATCCTTTTCAGCCGATACCTCAACGTAGTCAAAAACTCGTTGTATTCGCATCGATACATCGTGATCGTAGAGCCACAGTAATCATGACGCTAAGCAAAGATAAACGACAAATAAAAGATCAACTCAGAGGAAAATATGAAAGAAAAAGCATTATCACTGCTAATCCACCAAGTGAACATCAATACCTGAACCGTGTCGTCTTCAAGAACCTCCGTAGGAAGAAGTGGATCGATCTTCGTGAAACGATTGCAACCAGATGAATCCTTCGAAAGCGATACGAAGATCCATTCACCGCATTTAAGGGAACTCTCTCGACTCGTATGACTGTTTCTTCTGCTTCAAAGAGTAGCCAAACTAAAATATCTCTCTGAGATCATCCTTAGCATACTAATTACGACGCTCCTTTTCCGGATCGATCCATGAAGCTTTGTGCAGTTGATGAAACACCAAAAAAATGCAGCTAATTATGTAATGAAATTCATTCTTCGTAAGTGAATTATACGAATTATTTCCCCCACTTTAAACTTCGATCTTTCATAAGTGCTAAATCGTTGAAAACTTCAAAGCCATACGAGGAATATTAGTAATTAAAGTTATATTTCCCTATAAGGACAAATTTATATTTTTCTTCCTAACACTGAGGGGTTCACTACGAAATATTGCGATCAATGAGCCGTTTTACAATCTGATCAATCGTATAGACGCCAGCTATCAGGTTGATTAATTCGGCACTCTACATGGGATATCAGGTTGATTAATTCGGCACTCTAGATAGGAAGATCACTCTTTGAAGCAACGTTGCTGTGCTCATACTTCCTTTGACATGAAATAAGCAATCTCGATCGCTAAATGCTCCTCTACCTGCGAGAGTCATTCAGATCGAACCTACAACGGGCTGCTGCCAATCCCACATCATTTGAAAGCTTCGAGCTGATGTCTTCTGACATAGTCACTTGGAAGCTTCCGTCCAAAAGTGAATCTCTGACTTCCGCCTCTTTAGGCGTCTTTGAAATTAAACGCTAACAACCGCTAAACTATAATGCTCTTGACACTTCAGTTTAGTTTTACATATGCGGAAGTAGAGTGGCAATTACTCTAATCTCTCATCCCACTAATTAGCAATTAAAAAAGAGAAATAATAGGTGGCGGACGATGACGAGCATTTCTCTAATTGTTGTCACTTCACTTGAAACCTTTTATTCACAACATCGGAGAAAGAAAACAACAAATTCACATCATATCGGTAAGTGCAATCTTGAAAGTCACCCATTCGAAAAATCCCCCTATATGAAATACTCTCGACTACACATGCCCTCCGGAGCTTTCTAGAGCCCTAAGACCTCTTCCTCTCTCTTCTCCCCTTTAATACCTCTTTAATAGCTCTCTCTTCTCTCCCAATGCGATAAAATCTGAGCGGGAAATTTCTTGCCCTACACACATTAAAGAAGGTTGGTGATATATATATTACTGTAAAACGCTCCAAGCAAGAAAGTATTACTTTACGATTGCAATACAGATGAGTTCGAGTAATCGGCAGGACGATACGAGACTGTCAGTTTGCAGGAGACCACTTCGATCGATGTTTCTTACAAAAATTACTCACTAGCCAATATTTCCCTCAGAAAAGAAGGAAAACAACTGTCGTACCTCACGAGGTTATTCAATTAGAGCCAAAGTAAACGTCGAGATTTAAGTCTGCTTCAGATGTGTTCGGTGCCGATCTCAAGCTACACTTGAAATGACCTCTTTCTAACGATAAAAGGGCCAATAATAAGATCCACGATATGGATCATCACATGTACCGCACTCTCAATAAAGCAATTCTTCTCCGATTATGAAGTAAAAGTGAGCAGCATAACCAAAGAAGCAGTTAAATATGAGCAGAAGACTTGAGCAAAACACCGATAAGCATCGAAAGGTAAATGAAGGAAAAGATGAGCACGGCAATTAGTGCACAATCGAACGTACTTACCTAAGTAAAAGGATACGTCTTATTCCATGGAATTCGCCCACAAGTTAACTTACACATGTCGTGAATGTATCGAGATCAAATTCAATGTCTCGAACGCCTAAGTAACGGCAGCTAAATCTACTTGCAGCTCGACCAAAAGTA